>VXAC01008074.1:29579-49405 GCA_013399225.1 Rhipidura dahli
TGGCGGGGAGACACCGGGTTCTGTGGACCGGGTCCTGCGGGCGGGGCGGGGACGGGCGAGAAGCCACCGCCGCTCGTCTCAGTTTAGAGTTATATTTGGGTTTATAGTTGTTGGGAGTGCTGTTGGAATGTGCAAGTAGCCAAGTAGGTTTATTGGGAAGAAATTGTTACCTGTGAGGATGGTGAGGTCCTGGCACGGGGTGCCCAGAGGAGCTGTGGCTGCCTCTGTATCCCTGGGAGTGTCCAAAGCCAGGTTGGACGAGGCTTGGAGCAAATCTGGGATAGTGGAAGGTGTCCCTGCCCATGGCAGGGGGTGGAACGGGATGAGCTTTAAGGTCCCTTCCAACCCAAACCATTCTGGGATTCTTAGTAGCTCTCTCTGGTACCAGGGACGGGACCCAGGGAACGGCTGGAGCTGTGTCAGGGGAGGTTTGCTCTGGATATCGGAAAAAGGTTTTTCCCCCAGAGGGTGGTCGAGCACCGAACAGGCTCCCCAGGGAATGGTCACAGTCCCGAGGCTGCTTGAGTTCCAGGAGTGTTTCGACAGTGCTCTCAGGCACAGGGTGGGATTGTTGGGGTGTCTGTGCAGGGCCAGGAGTTGGACTCAGAGGTCCTTTGGGTCCCTTCCAGCTCAGGATATTCAGTGATTCTGTGAAGTTGACCAGTCAAGATAAATCTCAACCCAAAAGCTGAGAGTTTTCAGTGCAGCTCCCAGGGTGACATCATCTGCTGGGTGATCTATCTCTGCTTCTTACCTGGAAGATGGATCAAGAATTGCACCCACTCCCGGTGGCTACCTCACAGTCTGGAAGGCATTTGCTGAGATAAGTAAAGTCCAAGTCTCAGCTGGTGACACTTCAAATTGCATTAAAAACGGCAGTGTCACACACTGGTGTGGCCTGTGCTGACTCAGCTCAGCCTGCAGGTAAAGGTGGGTGGAGGTGACAGACTTTCCAGAGAAGAGAGAAATCAGGATGTCCTTGCCCTGTGGCTGAGGTGCAGAAGCTGATGAGAGGTTCCCTTACTCAGGGGGGCAGAAATCAGCCTCTGACAGGGTAGTTTGAACCAAAAGACAGATTCCCTCTCACCAGCCTCTGGGTGGATCATAACATTCAGGTTCCTTGACGCTGAGGTGAGCAGAGCTCTGTGGGTCATAAAGAGTAGATGGATTTTCCCTGTCTTCAGAGCAGGAGCTCATAGATAATTTGTTGGGCTCCCTGGGGAACAGCTGCCTTCTGACCACAGCCGTACCCAGCCATGCTCAGCAGTTAAGGTCTGATGATTTTTTTTTTCCCTTTTCTTTCTGTATATCCCAAGCTCAGCCTCTGCCTCGCTCTTGCCACCCTGGGTGCTCATGGCCTTGACAGGGATGTTTCACCCTTGCCTTCCCTGAGAGTGTGCTCTGAGGCTTATTGCTTTAGGAAAAGTTGTTTTGGGAAGATAGTGAGCTAATCCTGCTGCTAGATCATCCAGCAAAACCAAGAATGACAAAGCTTGATGCTCACAGCTACTCTTGGGAGAACACAATTCCTCAGCATTTCATTTTTTTCTTTCTTTTTACCTCCTAAAGGGGAAGGGGGCAACAAGTTTTCAGACCTTCTTACTACAACAGAAGAAATAAAAGAAGGCAGCACCCCCATTTCCTTTCCACTGCATGTAACTCACAGCATTCCAGGTAAGATGTCACATTTCCTACTTCACCTTGTTCTGTGCAATTGATGTTCTGTTCCCAACTGGGTTGACACAGACCTGTGCACTGTGGTTCCCTGATTTTTGTGGGGTTTGTTGCCTTCTCCTAAAGATAGGGAAGGACATGGAGCTGTTGGAGTGAGTCCAGAGGAGGCACCAAGACCATCAGAGAGATGGAGCAGCTCTGTTGTGAGGAAAGGCTGAGAGAATTGGGGTTCTTCAGCCTGGAGAAGAGACGCTTCCCAGTGCCTGAAGGGAGCCTACAGGAAAGACAGAGAGAGACTATTTACAGTTAAGGGATGGAGTGACAGGACAAGGGGGAATAGCTTCCCACTGACAGAGAGTATGTTTAGATTGGATATTGGGAAGAAATTGTCACCTGTGAGGGTGCTGAGGTCCTGGCATGGGTTGCCCAGAGAAGCTGTGGCAAGACCACAGTGTCCGAGGCCAGGTTGGGTGGGGCTTGGAGCAAGCTGGGATAGTGGAAGGTGTCCCAGGGGGTGGAATGGAATGGGCTTCATGGTCGTTTCCAGCCCAAATCATTCTGGAATTCGGTAATAGGGAAAGGAGAGAAGAAGGCTTAAGACCTGTTCAGCTGCACCTTGTGAAGCTTTGTGCACTCCAGTCTGACTTCCCCAGGGACATGCAGCCATCCCACTACTTAGAAATCCCTTGGCACAACTCCACAAGATTGACAGGCTGTCCTACAGCTTCATGTTTAGTAACTGGGTTTGCCAAGTTTGCACAAAGCCTGCTTGGGCATATGGACACGTGCTGTGCTGCAATGTTCATAAATTCCAAATAAAAAGTCCTCCAAAGGCACACATGCTCTTCTGTGTGCCAATCCCTTTGATCTGGAGATTCCTCATAGTGGGCACTGTGAACCTTGGTATTCCCAGCCTGCCTGAAATGGTTTTGACATCTGCAGGACTCAGTCCACACTTCTGATGCTATCCAGCTTGGAAGCTGCTCATGCCATGAGTGGACTTTAACAGGATTATTTACTTTTCTTTTTTTTTCCTTTTTGGATGAGATTACATCTAATTTTTGTTCATTCCAGATTTTTACCATATATGGTCAGGGATTGTTTTCAAACTTTGCCAAAATGAAATGTGATGATGTGGTGGTGCATCCCCCACCCTCCCCCACCGCCTTGCTCTGAGATCTCAGAGTCTCCTGATAAGCCTTGGTGGACTCAGCTGAGTGTTGAAGGATCTCCCCCTGCTGGGCCATGAGGTGCTCCCTGAGCCTACCAGGAGCTCTTGTGTGGTGGAGGTGGGAACAACAAGGAACATCCCAGCCAAGGTGGGAAACAAGGGGTGAGCCACATATACCCTGGGTAAACCACTTACCTGGATTGCAGTCCTAGGAGAGCGGCACTGTTGTGAATTGTAGCCCAAGTGGAACAGTCCCATTATTACTCTACTTGAGAAAGAGTCCAGGAGTTACTGACTTAGGTTATGGCCAGGATGGGAACTTAGTGATGACCAAAGTGAATTTTCTTGGGACCCTACAGAAGTGATCCTGATTGAGCCCTCTGAGCTCTCCTGGGCTGCAGCTTTTTTTTTCACCTTCCTGTTACATATTTTCTGGTACATGTCAGAAGTGCCACATATGATGGATATCTCAGGTTAACAAGGTACTTAGGATGCCTTGAAGTTAGCTGTGTGCTGGCCAATTTTTCAAAATTCTCAGGAAGATTTAGGTCCTGGTGTCTCCTTCTCGGTTCCTGTTTTACAAACAAGCTTTCCCTAGTACTTTCCCTTTTCAGAGTGCTTAGAAGGTATAAGTGGTATTTTAATCCATTATGCAATCAGGTGCCTATTTTTAGTACCTGTGCCATTTTTAATGTTCTTTTTACATATAGATGTGCTTTTATTGAGGCTGGCAGAACAGAGTTTTTGCACGCTGAAGCCACAGGGAATGAGGATCTGTCAGGGACTAGTTTAGCAGAACTCTTATGCATTGGGATGCATATCATGGAGAAATCATAGAGCTTTTTTGATGCTTTTTTAAGTGGTCTCAAACACACTTGTTTGTGACAGAGCTGCTGCCAGGTGTGTGGCAATTCAGTGGGTGAGGAAGGTCTCTAAAAACTCCATTGTTTCAAACTGTGGAAGAAGGTGAAAAATGTTCTGAATTCAAATGATTGGCTCTGCTAATGATGGGATCTTTTCCCTCTTTTCCACTAGACTTGTGCATCTGCAGCTGGGACAGCCATGGAGAAGAGTGGGAACATTCAGCTGGAGATTCCTGACTTCAGTAACTCTGTCCTGAGCCACCTGAATCAGCTGCGCATGCAGGGTCGGCTATGTGACATCGTGGTAAACGTGCAGGGCCAGGCTTTCCGTGCGCACAAGGTGGTGCTGGCTGCCAGCTCTCCCTACTTCCGTGACCACATGTCCCTGAACGAGATGAGTACCGTGTCCATCTCCGTCATCAAGAACCCTTCTGTTTTCGAGCAGCTCCTCTCCTTCTGCTACACTGGCAGGATATGTCTGCAGCTGGCTGACATCATCAGTTACCTGACAGCTGCCAGTTTCTTGCAGATGCAGCACATCATAGACAAATGCACACAGATCCTCGAGGGGATTCATTTCAAAATTAATGTGGCAGAGGTGGAAGTAGAATTGAGCCAGACCAGGATGAAGCATCAGGAGACACCACCTGAGTCTCACCGGGTGACGCCAAATCTAAACCGTTCCCTGAGCCCACATCACAACACCCCCAAGGGAAGTCGCCTGGGCCAGGTTAGCACAGTGCTGGACATTCGGGAGCTCAGCCCGCCTGAGGAGTCCACCAGCCCCCAGATAATTGAGCAGAGTTCAGATGTAGAAGGCAGGGAGCCCATCCTGCGGATTAACAGAGCAGGACAGTGGTATGTTGAGACGGGAATGGGAGAGCGTGGGGCACGGAACGACGAGGACGTGCGGGTGCTGGGAGGAGTGCGCATTAAGACGGAAAACCTGGAGGAGTGGCTGGGGGCAGAGCACCAGCCCTCGGGAGAAGATGGGAGCAGCGCTGAGGAGGTCACAGCCATGGTGATCGACACCACAGGCCATGGATCGCTGGGTCAGGAGGCTTTTGCCTTAGGCTCCTCTGGAACCAAAGTGGTCAGGCCAACCAGCAGTGAGATTGACAGGTGCGTTTTCTTTAAGCTAATTACTCACCTTGGCTGTAAGAGGAATTTATGCAAAATTCTGACTTGGCTGAGTCAGTTGTTTGGAGCATTTCCTTTTTCTGTTTCCTGTGGCCATCTTAAGCATAAGAGCCCAAGGGTTTTTACCTGGTGTTAAGAAGTACATCCAGTTTGGGTAATAGTATTTTGGCTGGGTAGTGATCAGACCAGGATCTCCAGTGGGAAATTACTTATTAGCTCTTAGAGGTTGGATCTCTACCTTTCAGTGTTTCAGCTGAGGTGAGATTTTTGTTTAAAGAAGACATTTAGTTCAGCCTCAGTAGATACCAGACTCAGCATTCAGATTAATTAGGTCATATACAATATGTGTTACACCAAGTGCCATTGCACTGGTGCCTTCTGGCCTGAAAATATGGGAATGGTTCTGGCTGAGAAACAAGCCAGACACCAGCTCTTGGACAAGGTCCTCCCAGTGGTCCACGACAGCAGTGGGCCCTGAGTTTACATCTTCTGAGGCAGTTGAAGTGGGAACCCAGTGGCCTCTGCCGTTGTTTGGATTTATATGAGAGAGCAGAAAGCCTTTGTTGAAAATGAGTGGGGAAATCTGCTGTGTTTGGATTCTCCATCCATGTCCTTCCCCCCCACTCCAGCATTTGCTTTCTTGCCCTAGGCTCAGGCCAGAGAATGGATTTGATAAAGGGCAGGTCTGTTGTATTTGGGGGCGTTGTAATTCTGGGGTTTCCCTTCACATCTGCCTCTCTTCTAGCTCAGTCCCATGGGGAAACAGCTACCTGGAAGCAGTGGATATTCTGTCACTTGTCGCTTAATAAATCAATCAGTGGGAACAATCTTGAGTTTGTCCTTGGAGAGCAATGCTTTCCTACTTCCTTAGCTCTTTTCCTTGGATCAGCTAGTCTCTAGTATCTCTTTTTGCACTGCAGTCTGTATGCACTGTTTCCCACCCGCAGTCCTTGACATCCCTTGTGTTTCACACTGGGAATGGAGGAAGAAGGTGTGGGTGTTGGAGGAGAGGTGTCCTCTGAGAAATGGTTTCTGTCCTACTGTACAGTTCCTGAGTCACCAGGCCCATATTGGTTTATTCATGATAGCAACCCCACTGTTGCTGAACTGGAAGCCAAATGACTCAGTTTTATTTTTCAGATGTTTAGACTGAAACCATAGACCAGTATGATTTGGTTTTTCCTTTATACTTGCACTGTTCCACCTCCAGTGTGTTAGCTGATGAGGATGAAGAGTGCTATACAGGTGCTTCTATTGCTCACCCATTGTTCTAAACACTGTAGTGACCTGATGCCCATTAAAAATTCCATTTACACTCTTCCCCCACCCCACAGATTTAGTCCTTCTGGCAGCATGGTTGCTGTGACTGAGCGGTACAGATCAAAAAGCGAGTCTCCCGGGCGGATGGATGAGCCCAAGCAGCCCAGTTCCCAGGTAGGCAGATCAAGAAGTTTGCAAGTAAATGTTGGCTTGAAGGTGAAGGAGACTGTATTGTGATGAAGTGTGTCGTATTTTATATTTGCAAGCAATAATGTGTGTGATACAAGGACCTTTTGCTTTGGCAAGGGATTTACTTGCTCACAGGAGAACATGTGCTGGCCATGTACAATTTAAAACTGATTCTGGCTGTTGTTGGGGGTTTTGGTCAGGTACCTGGAAAACACAAGGAGTTTCTCTTGTTTGAGGGCAAAAATATCCACCCTTATTCTGGGCAGGCCACCAACTCCTGAGGAGAAACCCCATTTGACTGCAGAGCTGGACCTGCCCTCAAACAGTGGTAGCAAATGCCTGAGCAGAGGGAGGAGGTGTGGCTCGGCTTCCGTGGAAGACAGGTGACAACAGCTGAACCTTTCTGTGCTGGTACCAAAACCATTCCCAAAAGCCCTCCAGGCACTACACCAATACACCTTTCTGGGTGGAGTGTCAAAGAGCTGTGGATTTTTACAGAGGTGTCTGTCTCTTCTCCAAGTGACTGTGTTGCACAGCAGAATTTGCAACATAAAGGAGCTCTGAATTCTCTGCTTTCTTGGGCACAGTTTTGGGGTAGGAGGGAGAGATGCACAGAAATGGGAGGGCAGTGGGCTGTAGAGACCAGCAAAGTGGGACATGGCGATAACACTTGTGCCTTATCATTTTGGTCTAATTTTGTTGCAGTTAGTGTCACAGTGCCACTGTAGTGCAAGCATGTCAGCCAGCACAGTGCAGAAGGACTTTTGTGAGCCTGACAGGTAGGGAATGTGTCAGTGCATAAGCAAAGGACTTGGCTGGAGGCGGGTAAGGAGATACTAGGCTGCTTTGCCCTTGAGTAAGACCAAGTGAAGCAAGGGGGAAGAATTGTGATTGCTGTCTGCTGACTTTCTTAGACACTTCCATAAAACAACAGATACCGTTTTGTTCCTGTTTTGCAAAGCTTTGTTTTGTGTCCTCAGAAGACATTGAGAAAATTTCAGGTCAAACCAACCCTCTAGGGGAAATATGACTTATTAAGCAATTTTAGCTCTGCCTACAGAAAAGCTGCTCTTATTTCTTCAGTGAGGCAGCCTCAAACATGAAACCTTGGGCTTTACACACTGTGGGGAAGTATCATCACCTTCGACTCTCCTGGCATTCCCATATCCATACTAAAAGAGCCTGCCTGTGATCCCTGCCCGATGGCAATGGTAGAGTGGAAAGGAAGAAGCAGAGCTTTGTGTATCTCCTTTAGTCCTGAGCAGCTTCCCTATGCCTGTACAGCTGGATTCAGCAGCACCTGGGAGAGGTACAGTGCTGCTCATGCCTGCAGAGCCCTGGCTGGTGGAGGAGATACCCTCCTGCTGTTACACTGGTTTGCTTTGCCACATTTGGCACTATTGGGAAGCAGCACTGGGAGAGCAAACAGTGCATTTCCAGCACAGAAGCATTCTGGAGTTGGTCTGTTTCTACTCAATCTCAATATGATGGCCAGAAGTGTCTGTCCTGAGACCAGGCTTGTGGTTCAGGTTGCCCTTGTCTGTCTGTGTGGCTTCAGAAAATACAGAGGAGTCCTTGCTGTGCAAGCTGGGTCAGGCACATCCTTGCCTGAGATGCTATCAGGCTAGGATGGGTTACACATAAATACCTGTGTAAAATGACAACTGAATTTTCAGATACAACTTGTGGTTTGCTTCTCCTTTGTTTTACTCCAAGCTCGTCAATTGGCTTCTTTTTTTCGACTTTTAGTAAGGAAAACAGAAGGTGATACACTCAATTGTTTAGTGTTTTAATAAAACTGGCACATTTTAAAAAAGTAACAAGTGGTCCACAACTGAATTGGTGGCTCTAGTAGTTTGAAGCAAATCAGTGGGAGATCCCAAGTCAGAATTACAATTTGACAGGAAAACTAAGATAAAGGCAATATACAGAAACACTGACTTAAACTGACAGAGTCAGGATACAACCTGACACCCTGTCGGTCAGGGTGGTGGTAGCAGTCCGATTAAATGGTGGCTGTAGTCCTCCTGAAGTGTGGTTCTCTTGAAGTGGTCTTCCTGTAGAAGGGTCTGGTTTTCCTCTGAAGGTCCAGTGGTGGTTATGGAGCTCTTGTCCTCTGCGAATTCAGTAGGCAAGGCTGCCTGTGGTGTTCCAAACCTCAGATTATATCCAGATGGGAATGCTTGGTTCCTCCCCCTGGGAAAACATCTCACAATGGGATGATGTAATTTTATGAGTCAGGCAGTGAGACTTGATTGCCCATTAACAAAAGACATCTTCCCGGAGGAAGTTATCAGGGATGTCATGGAAGAGATAAAGAATGCTGCCCCACCTGTTTTTAACAGCTTATGAAGATGGTGATGTCATACTTCTGGTTACATCTTACAATGTAACCTAAGACAGTGGCCAAGCACCCTTGTGTCAAGGTCTGTCTTCACCAGATCCAGGGAATGGCTTGGCAGAAGGGGCCTCTGCAGCAGTGGTTTCTAATTGATTGCTCGTTTGTCTTTAACCCCAAGGACCCATTTAAGCACTTAAATGTGTGCTTGAGGCTGCAGACATTAGCGCTGTTGATTTTGAGGTTTGGCACATGCTTTACTAGCTGAACCTGGGCCTGATCTTCTCTGCAACTTGTTTTAGGCTGCTTGTTATTTATATCTATGCTGTTTCTTTGGCAGGGGGAGGAATCAGCCATGCTTGGAGTGAGCGGTTACGTGGAATATCTGCGAGAGCAGGAGGTTTCAGAGCGCTGGTTCCGCTACAACCCACGGCTCACATGTATTTACTGTGCCAAATCCTTCAACCAGAAGGGCAGCCTGGACCGACACATGCGGCTCCACATGGGCATCACACCTTTTGTCTGCCGCATGTGCGGGAAGAAGTACACCCGCAAGGATCAGCTGGAATATCACATCCGCAAGCACACAGGCAACAAGCCCTTTCACTGCCACGTGTGCGGAAAAAGCTTCCCTTTCCAGGCCATCCTCAACCAGCACTTTCGCAAGAACCACCCTGGCTGTTTGCCCCTGGAGGGGCCCCACAGCATCTCCCCTGAGACCACCGTCACGTCCCGGGGGCAGGCAGAGGAGGAATCTCCTCCACAGGAGGAGGCTGTGGCAGTGGGGGAGACAACACAGGGATCTGTGTCCACAACTGGGCCAGATTGAATGTGGCTGTGGAGTCCCAGCAGAAAGGACTGTCTTCCCATTTTTGGCTCTAAAGGGTCAACACCGACCTGGCAGGCTGGTACTGTAATTAGTGCAATGCCACCACTGAACAGAAAGAAGCTCCCAAGATGTTGCCAAAATAGAAAAATCTTTCTCTCTCTTCCTCTCACACACCCACACACATACCCATAGAGTGTTAAATGTTTTTCTCCCTTATTCCTCCTCCTCTTGGGGAAAAACAGAACAACTGTGTCAATCAACTTCTTATTCAGGGATCGACAGGATTTTAAAATTTTTTACTGTTCCGTAGTGATCTGGGACAAGCAGTCATTTGTATTTCTGGACAGCGCTGTGGCCCAGCAGGGCGTCCTGCCGGCAGTGCCGGGTTCAGCCACAGAGCCATATCCTCTGCTCCCACTCAAGGGGAGAGCAGGGGCAGGGGGCTGTTGCCTTTCTTCCTTCCCCAGGTAGTTTCCACAGTAAAGAAAACAAAAAGACTGTCCCGGTGGAAACTGCCTTACCCGAGCATATTTATCCCTGTCTTATTTTTGATGTGTCTCTTTACATTTTTATTTAAACTGTTTTTATAGGACTTTGGGCTTGCCTGTTCCAGGCATGCGGTCCTGATGCCCCTTGTTAAAGTGGACACAGCTACAAAGTGGTATTCCAGAGGTCAGCAAAATGTGAAGGAAACACTTCAGCTACTGAGAGTAGAATTTAGCATCTGTGAGGTTTGCTTGAGACTCTGATGCACTGGGAGAAGGGCTGGAGGGGTCTTCCAGAGGAGGTTGTCCTCTGCTGGTGCTCTGCTCTGGAGAGCTCAGAGCGCTCTGATGTCCTGGCTGGAGTGCTGCTTCAGGTGTTGCTGAGGGTTAGGAAGAGATTTTCTGGAGTGGCTGAATTGCAGAGTTAGAGGCTGGCTACCAAAGTCCTCCTTCACCCCTGCTCCCCCCTCGACACGCACTTGATCTTTTAGAACAGCAATACAGGATATGGAAATACTGCAGTGCTGTTGCCACAGCTGAGCAATCGCAGGTGGTTGCTTTTAAACCTGTTTCTACAAACTAGTTTGATAACTTTTTTATCAACAAAATGCAAAAAGAAAAGAGAACCCTATTCTATTTCCTTATAACAGTTCAGGAGATTTAAAAGTGAGCAGTTCCTAGAGCAATCACAACTCTGTTCCCTTGCATGGACTTAACATTTTTGTATTCTGAGTAGCTCTGATGTTTAGAGCAAGTTTAGCAAACCTGGAGAGACATGCCTGCGTGTGTATTGTAGGTGTTTGCACGGGCTTACGTGGTTCATAACCAGAAAAGCATGGGACAGGTAGATAAGTGCAAATATCCTGACATCTTTTTTTTTTTTTTAAAATATGCAATATTTTAAGAGTTTTCTCTAGTTCTGATGCCAAGTTGTTCATGATGGAGGGGTGGAATGAATGACAGGTTTTGCCTATCAGGTTTGGTGAAGGAGTTCTCTTGAGGATGTATAATGTGTACATGATAAGGAAGAGTGAAGTTCTGAACCTTAAGGTGATGGGAGGAACAAGGAGACATTGAAAAAGAAATACACTTCATCTTGCTTCAACAAGAAAGCTGGATGAGTGGTTAGAGCAGGGGCTTAGCAGGCAGGAGACTGACCAAGTGACAATAAAGCTTGACCTGCAGTCTGACTGCAGTTTTGGGCACATGGAAATGTCTCCAGCCCTTCCTTTCCCCATCTGCTGGTTGGTACTCTGGATCATTTTCCTGCTCCTTTGGAGGGAATAATTTGGAGAAGGGTGATGGATTCTTGCCTTGCTTTGTAGATTTTTTTTGTATGTGAGGGGTCTCACTGTTCCTCCCATCTCTCTGTCAGAAAGAGATGTGGCTCTGATGTGTTTTTGTGTGTGGGGAAGGGCTCGGTGCCAGTATCACGTGTAACAGGGACGAGCTCCCGCAAGAGGAACTTTTGCAGGTGTTCTGAGCTGGGCACCTGCAAAGTACAATTTCATTGACCATTTCAAACAGGAAAACTGGTATTTCACCTTTGTTTTCCTTCTGTCCCTTCTTCCTCCTCTCCTGTCAAGGGCATCCATCACACAGGGAGTGATTAGGCCACCCAAACCAGCTCCGTCAGGTTTCCTGGCAAAGGTCAAACAGCACGGTACCAAAACGATGAGGTTGCCAGAGAGCAGTGGCAGAGGATGAGGTAAGAGGGTGGCCAAGGTAGGTTTTGTTGCAATCAAGTTGAGGAGAGGAGTGGAGATGTGCTGCTTTAGTCATAGCTTTTGAAGTTACCAAAAATGAAAAGAAAAAAGTTAAAAATTTTGAAGTCTTATCCTGTTCACACTAGAGAGCATCAAAAGTTACTTTTAGTTGCTTAAAAGATTTTAAAATGTTTTAAAATAGAAATTTTTAAACAATACTACCAAACTATAAAAACATAAAATTATTTATATACATATATTATATAAAAATATAGTGGGAAAGTTTCCCTGCTAAGCTTGCTGTGAAGAAAAGGGTGAAGGTGCAGTAACTGCTACACAAGCAACATTTTTCTGAGACAAATGGCAACAGTAGTGAAGAAAGGCTGGCATAAAATGGTGAATGCCTTTGTTCCCATGGCATAGCTGTGAGTTTCTTGAGCAGGTTTTTTACTGTATCAATACTGTGAACGGAGGAGCATCCAAACAGTACAGGATGGCAACAGTGCATCCTGTTTACTGATTCACTACTTCAAGTGGCCTAGTGAAAACCATGAAATTGGTCCTTCATACCTTACTAGGCTGAAAACAAAGCTTGTGAAAGTTTTTTATTTTTTCCTCCTATATGTTTGCTTTTGTTTTCGGTTTTGGGGTTTTTTTTGTGCAGAGGTTGCCACTGTATAAATGATCGTTTCTGATTGCATGCAAAAGAGCCAATATTCTTGCCCAGGTCTTGCTGAGGTGAAGTTCATAGCTTGTAGCTAGAGTCAGTATAAGGTATGGTAGTGGGAATCATTTTGATATTATTTCTGTACATTTAATGGATGTGTATGTATGTGTGGGAATCATGATGTCTAATATTTCTTGAATAGTGCTGAAACCAGTTCAGGCCCATCCGCACTAGACGGTGGAATGAGTTCTGAAGGAATTGTTATAAAACACTTCTTTCAGTGGTTGACTCCCTGAGTGCAGATGAGACCAAGGTACAAGAAAAAAAGGAGTCGGAGGTTGTATATGGTATGGAGAAACCTTATGTGAATTTTCTGGCAGTGGTGTAGCTACTTGGAGGTGCTTTCCCTAACAGAATGATACTGTGTTCTGTTGCCTCTGCGTTGGTGTGGCTCTTTACAGTTCCGCCAAAGCTGTGGAGAATCAGATGCCAACTTTCCAAGTGCGAAAGCTTCTGTGATGTGTTGAGGCACAGCTTTGCATTCCCATGTCTAGTTGCATCTTTTTCTGCCAAAACTGTGATTTCAACTGTGATTTAAGGAGGATGTGAAGAGAACTGTTGTGTTTTAATACCTCTGTACGTAACATTTCTGCGCTTTAGAGTTAAGGCTTACTAACCCATTTGTTTTCTTGCATCAGGCAACAGGGAGAACACACTCTGGTTTTACAGTTTGCTTTCTTGGAGGTGGACACATTTCTTAGTTCTTTGCTATCAAAGAACTCACCTCCCAAATGCGAAGAGTTGTAGTTATCTCCTTAAGCCTGCAGCAAGCCCTGGTGCCAAGTCTCAGCCAAGTGACTTGACGGTTGCCACGGCTGTTCCCTGCTGCTGCCAGGTTCCCTTTGAATAGCTGTGAAAATAACAAGAATTGTGTTAATACTGTGTTGCTGCTTTGGAGAAAAGCTAAACCTCTTCGTCTCAGGAGGATGACCGATGTGAAGCTGCGAAAAGGAGAAGGCCAAAATGCAATGGGAGAATGTGAAAACAAATTGTGCTTTGTATTTCCAGCAGCTAGAAGGGGATAAATGAGAGGCTTTATGGAATGTGAATTTGTTACAGGAGGCTGAGAACATGCTTAGAGCTAACTTAGTAAGATCCAGGAACAGCCTGGTGAGAGCCAGAGCAGCCGGTGCAGATGGGCAGTCTCTCCTTGTCCTCTCAGCATTGTCCACCATCAGGTTCAGTCCTTGGGCTTTCCTACATCTTCTCTACAATATTCTCAAGCTGTAATCTGTATAATTTAACTTATTTTGGGTGCCTGAAAGGCAGAAAGAACAGAAAGCGTGTTATGTCTCTGCTGCTGTTTTAAACTCGGAGAGGTCAGCAGTGACTGACCCCATTCCCTTCTGATGGCTATCCAGAGCTGGAATAGCATTGGGAACAAGCTGTAGACCTGCTGAAAAGCATTGTGGGGTTGGCTCAGCACAGAGGGCATGTAGCTAGGATTTCAGCCCTCTTATGAGTTCAAGGTTGAAATAAACGGACAGGACAGCTCTCCCTGCTTGTCCTGCTGTCACTTTGTGACAGCTCCATGGCTGTGTTTCCATCCCACTCCTCTGCAGCAAGAATGTCACTTAACTGCGAGATGCCCATTTCAGGAAGTGATTCCAAGCAGTCTGGTTTTGGAACAGAGTCCTTGACACTTTTGGGTGATTCAGCCCTAACAAGGCCTTTGCAAGAGCAGAGTTGTAGCTTTTGTGTGCTGCTAACTTCATCTCTCCTGCAGAATACAATGTATAAATAGGAAGACAGCTGCAAAGGTGGATTGATTTAGGTGGAAGGTGGCTTGGGAGATAGATCATCATCATCATCGTCAGGTTTTCATGCATCTTGAAAACCAACAAAAAATAGCACTTTAAATAATTTAAACTTTACCAAACTCTCCTCTTTGATCCATGACATGCCTACCAATTTAGCCATGCCAGCATCCAAATGTTTCTGCAGATTAGTGACATCAAATGCTGTTCTGGCTCTGCTGGAAATATTTTAGGAATGGAAAAAGTCCTTGCTCATGGCAGGACAGTTGGACTAGATGACCTCTAAAGGTCCCTTCCAACCCATACTATTCTATAAGTCAAGAAGCTGTAATTCAAGGAGACTTTCTGCCAAGGTCTGGCCTCTGAGTTTTCCCTGGGGGCTGAGCCTGTGGCTGGGACTGAAGTTGAAAAGTCTGGGATCCACTGCCATAGCAAAGTAATTGTAGTGAGCATCGTTCCTGTCACAAGGTGAGAGCCATGCAGTTTTGGTACCTGCCGTTAAAGGGCCTAAAGAGGAGCTCAGAATCCTTATTTTAATCACTGTCATTCAAAGGATATTTTAATATAAAATACTTATGTACATGTGCATGTACATATATTACATATATATATATATATATATATATATATAACCAAATAGAAGTTAGAACTATGCAAACAGTACTGGCTCTTTCTTGAAACTAAAGTCTACCAGAACATTTTGGAATAGAGTAGATTTGGAGTAGACTTGATGTGGGGATTTCTTGTTTTGTTTTATAACCAGTAAAATGGAGCAGACCAAATTTTTGCTGCAGTTAGTCTTACTAGAAATTCAGGTTATTCCTAACCTGGAACCCACTCAAGTGGGTTACAAAATTACCTGAAGAGTCCTACCATCTCTAAAATATTTCCATCTGCTGAAAGGCTTTGGCTTGGCAAACATGGGAAAACAAAGAGACTGGGAATTAGGAGAGATTGACTGTGATGTTAGAGTTGGGAGCATTTTCTTTTGGATGTAGGATTCTCATCTTTTTAAGGAATCTTCCTACTTGGGAAAATGTCCATTGTTGAAATGGAGGCAGTGATCAGAGCATCCCTGGAATGAATTCTGATATTGATGGAGGTATTGGAAAGCTTCCTGCTGAATCTGATGGTACCAGAATTTAGGCTGCTGGGAGAAATTCCACATGGTTTCTGCCATTTCTTTGTGTCAGATCAGATCTTTGCTTTTAGGATTAACTGCAGTATATCTGTAACGTTCAGTGACCTTTGGCTTTTTATTCCTGGAACTGTAGACAATTCAGGTTTCCCATAACATTATCCTCATCCCAACTGTGAACAAGTTACTACTACTTCTTATAATTTATTGTCTTTCTCTTCCTGAACGTCTGTTTGATCCAGCTGGTTGCCAGCACCACCTTCCAGTGCTTCATTAGCTTTTATGCACAGGGAATTGTTGCAATGGATAAGTTGACCGTGCTAGTTGGAAGACTAGAAGCTTTTGGAGAAGGACTTTTGCTTCCTCTAGCTGTCATTAGGGAGTGCACACACACATACCTGTATATACATATATAGAAACAAATATAAAGTGTTTCAATATAAACTCATTTAGCATTATTCTTATTTAACTTTTATATTAATCCAGTTGTAAACCAAAGTATTACTGCTTGTGAAATGATGTCTCTTGGAAATAGGAGGAACCTCTTTTAGGCAGGAATTCTGAAAGGTCTTTGGTTACAAAAACATGGATACAAGTAGGACTTTAGAGCTTGTGCTGCTGGGGAGTTGTAGCCTTGAAAGGATTTGAAACTTACTGGGTAAAGTTGGATGGTGGGGCCTTTTGAAGGTTTTCTTCATGGTCCTTAACAGTTTTATTGTAAAACAAGGACATTCTGACAAAGCTAGAAATAAAAAAGGAGAAGACAGCAAATCAGACTGATCTGGCACAGCTGGGAGCTGGGGAGGAAGCCACAAAACCAGCCACTGATGTATTTAGTGTCTAATTTAAAGTTCTAGGAAATGAGCTTTTGCTATTTACTGATGTCTAGAAGTGGCTGGGGGTTTGTTAGTAACTTCTGTGAAGCCGCATGTTCTGCTGTCACCAATGGGAAGAAATAATGGGTTCAAAGAGAAGATCTTGCTGATTTTCTGTGCCAGGGAGTAATTACCTTTCCAAGGAATTAGTAAGTGCTAAGAACACATTGACATCTAACATGTCCCGCAGGCTTGGCAGCAGCTCTGCTTCCTCTAGGGAAGAGGAAGACAGCTGAAATAAAAAACCTATCTGTTTTCAGCCCTGGCTTGGGCTGGTGGCACTGGAATCACATGGGGGATGGGTAGAAAGGTGGAACAACAGCAAAGCGTCACTGGGAAGAGGAAGTGCATGTAACTGGCATGACATGGATGCTGCGGGCAGGGAAATGCTGGGTTTGGAACCTGCATGGGGGCAGAAGCATGCAGGAAATGCTGCTGTCTTGTAAAACAGGTGTCCAAAGATGTCTGTCCTGGCACATCAGAGCTGAGCAGCACCAGTGTTTTCCTTGCTGCAGCTGTGAATAGGAAAGAAGGAAAAGGGGTCAGTCCCTTGTGGGGACAGATTTGCTGTGAGCATTTCAGAAACTGCATTGTAAGGAAGTGAAGGGTGGAAAGGGCAGTACCAGACTTCAAAGTGCCATTTTCTGAGTTTTCTAGCAAGTGTTGAAAACTGAGGTTTGTTTTTGTTTCAGTGTTTTCTCATTTACCTATAACATTTATCCTGTTTAAAGTCCACAGCTCAGGGGAGGGTGCAGAGAAGATGGAGCCAGACCCTTCTTGGAGGCATGAAGTGGAAGGAGGGGCAGCAGTAGGCAGCAGCTTATACAAGGGAAAATCAGGTTAGGTATGATAAGACATTATTTCACCATGAGTACAGTCAAACAGCATTAGATCAGGTTGTCAAGAAAGGCTGGGAAATCTCCATCCTCAAAGAGTGCAGCCTCCAACTTCCTGTTTCCATTAGACTGCACCAAGCTGTATTTTTGTTACTTTTTTTTAGTTTTATCATGTAAAATGGGCAGCTTTACTGGGCTTCCTAGTTCATATCGGTTAAGCTTTTGAAACATATTCAGGTATTTTTAAATACTGCTGTGTAAGTTCCTTGTTTATTCTAACATATTCTGATTTATTATTTTACTGCAGTTACCTAAGGCAGTACTTAAAAAAATCAGTGCATTAATTTTTTTGCAGACTTTCAGCTTACTTTTTGTTAATGTACTTAACACCCTTCCCCTCATATCTGTGGTGAAATGGCTGCATTATTTTTATACTGCAGTGAGGCTCATTTATTTAAACCTTCCCATTACCTTTGCAGTCAGACCCAATACCATTGGCTATAAAACTGTGAAACTAATGAGAAATGAAAAATGAAGTTGGATTGATTAATTTACTTCTGGTCATAAAATACAGAAAGTGGCAGTATAAAAGGATAAAATACAGTTGAAATTAGGTACTCAAATCACAGAATCACGGAATGAGTTGGGTTGGATGGGACCTTAAAGCTCATCTTTTTCCAACCCCCCTGCCATGGGCAGGGATGCCTTCCACTAGAATTCCAGTAGAAATTACTGAGTCTGGGGCAGGTGGAGGAGTCACAAAACTAGTCTGAGAGAAACAAATTTTAACTTGATGATGCTAATTAATTGGTTCCCCATTTGGTCAAGTTTTAAAAGCTGTTTCTTGAGGTTTCCCTGGGCTTCACTTGCTCATCTGCATGTCTTGGGCATTGGTTTGATAGAGGGGTTTGTGCCTCCAAGAATATTTTCTGAGAGTTTACATGTCTAAAGAAACTCTCTGGATTACTGTGAAGCTTTTCTTGAATCCTTCCTTGCCTGTCCACTGGCAACTGAACACTACTCTTGGCTGCAAGAGACTGGTGGGAGGACGGTGGCAGCTGTAGGTGACACTAACAAGAGGTGGACTATGCAGTTCTCCTTCTGACAGATTGGGTTTTGGGAAGCCCCAGCCCCACTGTGGCTGTCCCCACCGCAGGAGGTTCTTTCAGTCAATGTTTGTTTGCTGAGGCTGTTTGTTGGGCAGCCTGGATCTCCACCAGAGACGAAGGGAAGGAGGGTGTAAGTGGCATGCAGGCACTTTTCTCATGTGTTAGAAGGTTTCCTAAGCCAGGGTTGTGCTGCTGGGGGAAGCACCCCAGGTGGGATTGAGAGTTAGAATTTTGTCATACCCTTTTCTTAAAACTAATTTCTTGAGCTCTCCTAAGGCTCTGGCCTGGGCAGAAAGCTGATACCAGACAGCTTCCAGGGCTGTGTTGTCACAGGGCAGGTGCTGGTGAGGGTTATTGAGAAGGGAGAGAGGAGGGTTGTCATTCAAATAAGGCACGGTTCTTTTGTGTTGGTGGGTAACATGGCTGACATTCAGGACTGTCAATAGCAATCCTGAGTGGCAAAAGACTTTTCTGAATAAGGTCTTTTAGAAGCTGAATTAGGAGGAGAGTAACATGTACCTCTATGTTCTTGCAGTAACATATTCCTCACCTTGTGCCCCACACTTGCAGGGAGGATTAGCAAAGGATGAGAAAACTAGATCAGATGTTAATTCATGGAAATGGAAGCAAGGTATTCAAAGCACTGCTTTAGTCTGAAAAGGGAAGAGGATGAATGCAGTTTTCCCAAGCCTCTAGTGTGTTAAACACTAGCTGGACCTCCCACAAGCTATGGCCTCATTGTCCCCAGAGCATCCCTCATTTCCCTGGTGTCACCCCACTTTTCCTGCACAACACTGTGAATATGATATCAGTAGCTTATTTTAAACTTTGTTTTTCTCCATTAATAGTGCTCAGAGCAGGAAATGCTGTCCTACTGCAAGAGCAGATGGGATGTGACCCCCAAACAGGGCACAGATAGTTGCATAGTGGGAGAGAATTTTAAGAGTTAACAAAGGAAGTGGCTTTTTATAGCAATTTGCTAATCAAATTCCATCTTGTAACAAGCTTAACTGACAATCAATTTCTAAAATATAAATGCCTCTTAGAGAGGATAGTCAAGTATATCTTCGCCAGAAAGATTTAACTGGGATAATTTTAAAGAGAGCACAGGATGTTTTTCCTTTTTTTTTTTTTTTTGGTTGTGTTTTTGGGGTGGTTTTTTTTTTGTTTGTTTTTGGTTTTGGTTTTTTTGAGCAATCACTCCAGAAATGGAGGTGCATTAAGCAGCAGCATAATCACAGGACAGTAACTACCTCTCTCTCTTGGAGTGCTGAGGTTACCACACTACACACTCTAGCAGCAAAGCTTTCACTTTAAAGAGATTTGTTTTCCTTACCTCTGTGTTTCAGAAATGTAGGTCTGTTCTGTAAAGTGACTCTATGAAAATGGCATCTGGCAGGAGCAAAAGGAACCCCTTGGGGTCCAGAGTCCTTCTCGGCCTCCAGATCCTCACTGTGACCCTTTGCAGGTTGGCCATGGGGCTGTGACAGTTCAGGGGGGCTTTGTCACCTCCCATGTGCTGCGTGACAGTGAACTGTTCCCTGAGCCAGAGCTGTAAGACCACATTCCTGCACCGGGAAATAAGTTAATGGTGGGAAAGGTGAAGGAGAATCCATCTCCCTCCTGCCTCCAAGGCAGCAGGCAGCAGTAAAAAAAAAAGCAATAAGATAAAATACAAACACTTTTATATGTTTTTCATCAGTCAGCAGATCTGACTCTGCAAATTTTT
>VXAC01008074.1:49598-260365 GCA_013399225.1 Rhipidura dahli
GCAAAAAAAAAAAAAAGCAAACCCTTTTCTGCAGCAATGCACTTTAACTGGTCCGACAAGCACAGCTGTGGCTGTCTTGGGACACAGCTGTATAGACAGGCAGCTCCTGGGAAGCCGCAGCTCGGTGGGAGTAACATTGCCAGACCCTTGGGCATGGCAGCTCTACCTCTAGCAGCCCAGCCCCCCGGGCTGGCACGGCCCCCATGCCACCCAGAGCAGCCCCACTGTGCCCAAGCACTGATGAGGCTGGTGGCTGTTAGGGGACTTTGTAATCTGTCAAGAGAAACCCACCCTTGCCTGTCACGAAGATTTAAACCCTATTTTTTAACAGGTCAGAAGTTGCACCCAGTTACAACCCAGCTGGCAGCCCAGAGCTGAGCTAAGCTGAACAGCAAAGCCAGGAGAAAGCTGTTACTGGGGTTGTGGGTTTTTTCCATAACATAGATATGGAACCCTTGTCAGTTTGGTTTTTGTTTTTTTTTAATCCAAGTTTATGTGTCCCACATTGATTCTGCTCTTAGCTGGATTGCAGAGTAACCATTTTTAACAGAAATTGTGCTGTCATCTTCAACTAGTGACCTTGAAATCAAACCTTTTTAGGACCAGTGTCCTAAAACTCAAGACTTATTTTCACAGTTAAGAAATTTCCTGCTGTACTAATTATTTTTTTATTATTATTTTATTTTTGGTTGCAGTCCTTATTTCAAGAAAAAAAGTCAGCGTTCAGACTAGTCTGGAGTAGGCTGAAGAGTGAGCCTGCTGTAACTTGTGGATATCAGACTGTTCTTCAGTGATTTTCCAAGCTGTTCCCCAAACTGGTCCTCCATGACTTCTTCCCTTTTCCCCTTCCAGCAGGCACTGACAGACAGAAGCTCCATGGCCATTGTGACCAGGGACAGGTAGTGCTGCTGGAGGGGCATGGGCAGGGGTGGCACGGGAACCAGAGCTGGGAAAGGGGGAAATAAAACCGAGGTAGAGGGGACTGTACAATTGCATTGAAAGCAGTTTATCAAAAAGCACTCTCATCAGACAGCTTTAAGAACAATGTGAATGAAAACTTAGCAACTTGGGTAGGAATCTTGGAAAATTCTATAAATGTATACTTGAAATTCTGTTTGTATTTTAAAAAAATGCATTTTCTTCTTTCTTTTAACACTGTGTAAAGAACATTATGCATGTGAGTGGTTTGAGAATTAAATGGTTTAATACTCAGATCCTTGTCCGTGTCTTACAGCTGCCTGGTCCTGACCCAATGTGGATTTGCCATGCCACAGGGGGAGATCCTGGTCCCAGCTGTGGGCAGCTCCCCGCAGTCCTAAGCTGAGCAGCTTGGGAGAGGTTGCACAGTGCCAGGCTGTTGTTCCTGGCAACTCAGATGGCTTCTGTCCTTTTTGGATGAGCTTCATCTCACCTCTTCAGCAGGCTCAGCCCTTTTCAGTTGCACCAGGAGGAACAAGCCCTGTGCTCTTGCTGCAGGCCAAGTTTTGGATGTTTTCCCAGCTGCCAATGGCAGGGGAAGCATTTTGGTTCCGTTCCATGCTAGGGAGACCCACGCACTGCCTCAGCCCTCCTCTTTCACCAGCATCCACCTCCACAGCCTGGAGCACAACTGAAAAAGGCAGAGAGTACAGGAGGTTGTGTGTCTCTCAGTGATATTCACAGGCAGAAGATGGGATCCAGCAAGAAAAGCCACAGTGGTAACTGCCAGAGGAGGGCAGGGAGAGGAAGAGCTGCTTTCTGAACTCTTCATTATTTTCAAAATGCTTCCCCTTTTCTCCTGGGGTCCCAGCCCTGTGTTACATTCACAGCTTCTTTCGAAGGTACTGTTCCAGGGGAGCATGTCAGCTCCTAAAGGACTGCGTAAGGTTTGCCATAGCCCGTGGGACAATGGAGTAGGTGGCTCTCCCTGTCCCAGTCACACTTCCTCACATGTTCAGACTTTGCTACTAGGAACAGGAGAGAGTCAAACCCCTGCTAGCTTCTAAAACTAGAGACCCAGTGGCCTAAGATCTGACATACCAGCTCTATCCAAGTTAACTCCCTCACTGCTTGGCTGCTCTGGCAATTCCTGCTGAGAGAAGCCTTTACAAACATGGATATTTTGCTGGTCCTACAAAATCCAGAGTAAATGGCCCACTGGGGAGTGCAACCCACTGTCTGCACACACCACTTCTATCATCTACTGAGGACAGGAACTGTGCTTTCACTGCCTGTTTGGTTTGAAACAACTGCCTGAAATGGAGAAATCTTCTGCATCTTCAGGACGGCCCTGCCAAAGGTCCTACAGCAGTATAGCCACCCTGAGATGGCTAGAGGTCTGATTACATGTGGCCTGGCAGCAGGACACCTCAGCTCCAGGACTAAACTTGCAGGTGAAAGAATATATTTTTAACAAAGCTACACATACTGGTTACCTTACCTGGGCAGTCATGGTTCATGGGCACCGCTGCTACAGTAACTGTTAGTTGCTAAGTCTTAATATTAAAAGAGTTTCAAAGCCTTGGCTGTGCAAGACTGTCCCTAGTAACTCTCAGCACCTGGGCACACAGGACACACCAGAGCTGCTGGCAAGCAGGGCACAGCTATTTGGCAGCTCTTCCACCCACATGGAGCTGCAGAAGGGTGTTCCTGGCCCAGCCAGTGCAAGCCTTACGGCTGCTGCTGTTCCACTGACCTCTCTGGTGTGGGGCCTACTTTGTTGGAAAAGAAGAATTTAAGTAAGTCTAGGAAGTGGCTTAGTGTAAATTGTGCATTCAGAGAGCAGTCTGTTACATACAGATCTATAGGTTTTAATGAACCAAGCAATCAGTTACAGCTTGAGGCCTGAAAGGAAGGAGGGTTGGGCACAGGAAGGACAGCAGTGCTGGACTTAGGTGCCACAAAAATACTGGTGCCAGATGAAATTCAGTTTTCTTGCCATGGAAGACAGGACAGGTGAGGTGACCTATGAGCCCCCTCACCCGACATAGCAGGGAGGAGTAAGGACAGCCCAGCTGGACACAGTCCCTCCCTGCAGCTGGCACCAAATATAGCAAGACCAACCCCCCAGGAGCAGCCCATGCTTTGTGGCAATACCCCACCTCCCATTTTCCTGAGGCAGAGGAGGGAGAAGCGAGGCCCTACCAGCCCCTTTAGGAGCAAGGATCAGCTATCCTGCCCATGAAGATGATGGTGTTGAGGGCAGCTTCCCGGATAAAAAGCAGGAAGGGCCTGTTGGCGTTGAAGATTTTTCTGTTCATAGGGAAGGAACGGCCAGAGATGGTGACAGATGTAGCAGCTGATGCCTCACTGCCTTCTTCATTCACCTGCCAACAGAGAGAGAAAATAGGATTAAAATACAGGCATTATGCAGCATGGAGAGGGCGCACCCCCCTCCTCCACAAAAAGCAGGGGCCAACCTCCCTCCAAAGCCCCAGACTGCTGAGGAAGTGAACACTGTAGTTTCAGAGCTATTTTTTTCCATTTAATATTTTCCATTTAATAAATATTATTTAATTTTTTTTAAAAGCAAGAGGAAGACACACCGGCACAAAACAAGGCTCACCTCAAGGAAGGCTTTGTGGAAAGCCTCAGACACATACAGATCTGTGCGGCCCTCTGCAACGATACCTGAAATACAAAAATATACAAAGGTAAAACTGAGTTTAGAGGCAGCTCAAGAAAGTACACATTCCCATCCTTCACGGCCTGGGATCAGGCAGAAGGCGCGGCTGCCCTAAAATAACTGTGCAACTGACTGCTAAACTGCTATATCCTCAATGCAGAGCAGAGCTGAGTGTCCTGGGTGGACTTTACCAGAGTCAATCACTGCAGCAACATCTAAACGCTTTCGTTTATATGCTCACGTGCTGCTGCACCTACTGCCCTGCTATCTAGGGAGGAATGGCTGCCCCTCACCTCTCTACTGTGCACTGCCCTTTCTCCACATCTCACCTGGGAGTCTGGCATTTTCCGGACTGAAGAGATCTTCCAGTCCCATTTTCCTTAGCTTTTCCTTGACACTGAAGCTGTCCTCAACGCGGAAGCGAGGGAGGTAGACAAAGAGAGACACCTCCTTCATGGAGTCTATCCAGCCCTGCAGCTTCTCTGACGTCAGGTCTCGCTCCACCTCCTCCAATGGTGTCCCAGTACCGGGCAGGACCAGCACCATCGTGATATCGTCCCCTTTGTAAGGCAGCTCCAACACCTGGACCTTGTCCTGGGGGATGAATGTATAGTGGAATTTGGACTCCTGGTACATAGTTGGGACTTTGCAGGTCTCACCATTGGCTTTATGAAATATATCCAGTTTTGTGTTTGGAGCTGGGAACTGCGATTTCCAGTGCCCCTAAAAAGGAGAGGGGGGAAAACAAACATGTGTACCATGTCTCTTCCAGGGAAGTGTGCTGCTCTCCCAATTTTTTTTAGCTGTACCTTAAAATAAATGGTGTTGACCAGGACCAAGACAGTGAGATCATCAATACCACTTTCTGGGATCACTTCTGTAATTCGCTTCTCTGTCTTATTAGCCACCCACTCATTAATGATCTGCCTGGAAAGTTCTGGCTTCTCCTAAAAGAAGAGACCAAAAAAAGGTTAAACCAAAGGTTTTAAACACTTCTTTGTACCCCTCCTGCAGAAGATACAGATATGTGCTGGGGGAGAACAATGAAGTTTAGATATGAGAAGTGGGGATGTGGCTGTGGTTAAGGTGAGCTGAAGCAAGAGGAGCTGCATCCCAGATTCCCTACTGCATTCACTCATGTCCCACACACCCAGAGCAGAGCACTTCCTCTGAGCAAAAAACAGGGATACAGCTAAAGCAGAAGGACTGGGGGTGGCGGGTGGAACCAAACAAAACAGCAAAATCTGAGTAGTTCAAACTCACTTTGAAGTTCAAGGGCCAGAGTTTTGCTCCATAAACGATTTCACTAATGTTCTGGTAAGTCTCATTAAACACCAAAGATTTCTCCCCGAAGAGGCGGTTGGCTGATACCAGCTCTGAGGATTTGTTGGCTTTCTTGTAAAGGCGGCAGTTCAGCTTGGCAAAGAAGAAGTGGATCTGATCTGATGTCTTCTCTGAAATGGTGTCAAATCGAAATACCTGGACAAGCCAAAGAGCAACAAAGAATCCATGAAGAGGCTCTCGTGCTCCTAGGCCCCAGAGCAAGTGGTGTTGCAGCCTTTGCCTCAACACCAAGAAATCTGCAGGCCCTCAGATCTTCACCCTCCATGTGTAATTGGGAACCCATATCTATGGAAAATCAACACATTACCAGCCCAAGAATTTGCCGAGTCCAAACAGAGGATTAAAGTCTGCTCAGACATGGAGGTGCTGCTCCTCTTTCCAACACCAGTTTTCTTGCTCTCTATACCCTGCCTTTGACTGGCCCCAGCTTCCCTTTTAAGTGCTGCTAAAATTAACATGGTTTTCATAACCCTTTACCACACTCCAGAGATGAGCATTGCACCAGCAGGGCCTAGAAGCAGCTCTTGGGTCATACCAGGTCATGGGAGGACTCATATGTGCTAAGGAGGAATTCTCATGGTGTTGAGTACTTCTGGTACATCTTATCTATTTTTACAGGGAATGGGAATATGTACCAATCATTTTGAGGGTAGATTTTTGCAGCACAGGGAATTTTTTATCTGTTCCCAGCTGTCAGCGGGAAGGACAACTGTGATTTGTCTACTGCTATCCAACCTTGGGGCTTTAAGGCACAGAAAATCCCGTAACACGTTGCTCTTTCTGAAGAAAGATTCCAAGATCTTCAGCGCTGTTTCCTGTGAGGCAAAGGTGGTGTTAGCAGCCCTTTCATGGGAAAAAGGGGGATTAAGAGTGCAGGTATGGGTGACTCAGTGGAAGAAGGGTCCCTGTCCAGTGGGAAGGCCCTCCCAGAGGGGAACACACAATTTTGGAGATGTGGTTATAGCTGCTCCACTCAGGCTGTGGGGATAACGGCAGGAGACCCCCAATATTATTTGTTCCAGAGGTAGGATCTGTAAGGAGAGCAACAGAGGGGACAAGCAGAGCAGTTTGATTCACATCTCCTCTGAGGTCTCCCATTGGAGAAAAAGGTACAGGCAGCATCAAACCCCACATAGCAGGTGAGTGGGTCTGACATTGAGAAGGGTGCTGGGACAGCCAGGGAGTTAAATTAGTCCCATGGAAGAGCCAGAACTCAGAATTACACCTCTTAGTCTGGGATCAGACCTATCCCCTGAGTATAGGGGCCACAGCTGGAGTGGGAGGCTCCTTGTGTACAGCCTCCACTGCCCTGGAAGTTCGGTGGACTACAGGGTCTCCTGTGTGTCTGATTTTTGCCCCAAGGAAGAGAGAGAAGGAACATGAAAAAGGCCGTCTCCCAACAGGACTTGATATCATGGTTTTTCCTGCTTTTTATGTAAGGAAAAGCTTAGCTCAATCTGCAAGAAGAACTGCTGCCATTCCCTTCCCTCACCCTCCAAGTGGGCTTCCTTTCCTCCAGATGAAAACTAACGTCTCAAACCAAGGAATGCTGGATCCAAATAGGAAGTAAGGGGAGAAAGCTGGGATCTAAACAAATCCAGAGATGGGGCTTAGAGCAACCTGGGATAGTGGAAAGTGTCCCTGCCCATGGCAGGGGGTAGAACGAGATGAGTTTTAAGGTCCTTCCAACTTGAGATTTCCTTCCCAAGGCAAGGAGCTGTCCTGACCCTGAGAGCAGCCTGTCTTTCCAGATCTGCTACAGGAAAAGGGTGAGGAACCTCCACCAACCTCCATGAGCTGCTGGAGGGTGCTGCCACAGGCTCCGAGCTTGGTCATGGCAAAGGCTGTGGAAATGCTGAGGGGTGACATGAAGATATTTTCCCCATTGTCCTTGGAGTCAGCCAGATACTTGTAAAAGACGACAGCAAATCGAGAGTTGGCTTTTGACAGCTCCCAGACGCGGGGGTTGGTGGACTCTGGGAGCTTGTCTTTTGCTGGCTCTTGCCCCTCACCCTCCTGGGGCTTCTTTTCAGGGTTGCGATAGATGCAGATGGGGTTCACTGGGATGTCACGTGGCTTTGCCGTGCAGATGTCTTCCACAGTGTAGTGCTCAGGGGCAGCCAGCCCCCAGACACTGAGCAGACACACCACAAAGAGACGCATTGTCCTGGAACCAGAGAGAGAGCTTAGACATGCTGCCTGTCCATGAAACTCATGCTGGCACCCACAGCCCACAGGCCCGTTCCAGCCAACACCACAGTAATAGGAGCCCCACAGTCCTCTCCAATCATCCTTTTGCCCTGGACCTGCAGGATAAACAAGGACACAGACAGCAGGAGGACAAGCCTGCCTGTGAGCACACAATGCTTTTAGAAGCAATACAGTGAAACCAGTGTTTTCCAAGTGACCAGGGGGCCCTCTTTTTTAAGCAGCAGGCTCAGCTCTGACAAGTTTGTACCAAAATGGATGATTTGAACTTTTGAGTCCTCCCCATTGACCAGTGAGGTGGTGTGTTAGTTTAGCATAACCTGGACTTTTAGTGGGGGAAGAGGAAGACACAGATGCTGCTTCTGAGAGAGAAGCTCCTCAAAACTTCCACTGTGTCCAGCAGAGCCAATCCCTGAAAGCTCTGACGATGGACATACTGGCTGGCCCAATTAGAGAAGTTGGTAACGCCTCTGTGATGACATATTTAAGAAAGGAAAAAGGACGGGAAGCTCTTTTTCGAGCTGAGGAGTGGTGAGCTGGCCGCCAGCACCCATCCCAGAAGGGTCCGCCGGGGGGCCACCCAGCCAGGGCCCTCCCGAGGCCGGGACCGCCTGTGCAGTGCCGGTGGGGACCAGGCAGCCAGGGCCGCCTGTGCGGTGCCAGCAGGGATCACGAGGCCGGCAATGAAAACAAGGCAAACAATTCCCTGACACGGAACACAAATGAGATCGACCTTTTCAGTGCAGTAAAGCTCTGTAATAATTTCTCAACGAATAAAACTTGAGGACAGTAATACCAAAGGACAACAATTTTCTTCCAAGTTAGAGAAGAGGAAGAAGTGAGGACACATGAGGAGAACCAACTTGGTGGCACCAAGGTCAGTGAAAAGAAAGGGAGGGAGGAGGTGCTCCGGACGTGGGAGCTGAGATTTTTCTACAAGCCATGGTGAGGACTATAATACAACAAACTATTTCCCTGTAATTCGTGAGGTGCATGGGGGGATGCAGAGATCCACTTACAGCTTGTGAGAAAGAGTGCCCACGCTGGAGCAAGTGGATGCTGAAAAGCTGTAATCTAGTGAAAAACTTGAACAGAGAGAGAGGACCCTTGCTCCCAAACTAGAACAGCTTATCCTTAAAATACTAAGCCCCATGAACTAAAATGACCCATGCTAGGCAGTTGTGGGAATACTGCTTGGCCCGTGGGAGGGAGTCACGATAAAGCAGGTCAGGTGGGACTGATATTTCATGAAAATTAGAAGCACACTGGAGAAATTTGCAGAGAACTGTCTCCCATGGGAAGGACCCCAACAACACAACAGAAAAAGAACTCCTTTCCCTGAACAAACTGAAGATTCTTAGAAAGTGAAAGACTGACCAAAACTCCAGGTTTTGCCTCCTTGTGCTGTTGGTGGGAAAGAGGGAGGAGGCTGGGAAGAAAAGAAGTGTTCTAAAGGTTTATTCTAGTTCTTATTACCCTAGCTATATTTAATTCTAAATAATAAATTTTCATTATATTGTTTAAGTTCTGAGTCTGTTTTGTCCTTAAAGTGTTTTTCCCCCCCCCTTCTTATCTCAGCTCATGAAGTTTCCATTTTAATGTCCCCTCCTCTGCTTAGCTATAGCAGAGGAAAATGAGTGAATAGTTTTTCATGGGTGCCTGGCGCTTAGCCAGTGCCAAATCCTGACAGGTAAGGACCTGTACAGTGTAAGGACCCTGCCAGGCTCACCTCAGCTTTACAGAACTTTTCAGTTACTGATGGTAGGAGATGCTATGGCAGAGAAGAAAGGTGATCAGGAAAAGGTCTCCAGGGAAGTTGGTCCCTCCATACACTGAGTATCTTTAATCCCAAAAATATGTACTTTATAAGCATGTATGGTGTAGCTGGTGCATCACACCAATTCCTGTCCAAAGTTCATACCACCTCAATGCAAAGTGGTTTTCCTTGGTACCTAAAGAGTGCAGGCTAATGTTAATTACTTTATTCCAGCAAAAGCAGGTCTCTGAAAATCTCCCAGCAAGAGAGAGATAATTTATATTTTCTCCTTTGCTAAAGCACATCAAACCTCAGAATGGTTTCAGTTTAAAGAAACCTTAAATATCACCTGGGTGCACCCCCTGCCATAAGCAGGGACACCTTCACTAGACCAGGTTGTTCCAAGTCCCATCCAGCCTGGCCTTGGACACTTCCAGGGATGGGGCAGCCACAGCTTCTCTGGGCAGCCTGTGCCAGTGCCTCCCCAGCCCCACAGGGAAAAATTTCCTCCTAAATCCCATCACCCACCAGCTCTGGCAGCAAGGTCTCATGAGCCATCCCAGGGCTGACAGAGCATGTCCTGCACATTGTGGTTCTAAGATACCCTTTGCATGACTGCTTTGTTCACGTACCCCGTGGGAGGAAGCTCAAGCCCCACAGCCACAACAGTTTGGGAAAAAACTACTGGGAGGGGCTGGCAGCCTGCCCAGGTCTTGCCCACCAGAGGACACTTTTTCAAACATGTCTAAGTCAGGTAGGTCCCTGCCTGCCCCCACATACTCACTGCCATGGCTACCAAGCATTGCCTTCTGAGAAACAAAAGTCACCTGCATTTAGCACTGGTGACCTCCACGTCTGTGATCTTCCAGTGCTGATGGGCCAGCAGCTGCTTGAGGAAAATGGGAGCAGCTCAAAGGCTGATCTGGGACGAAGGAGGCCTTTGGGTTCTTCCACAACCCCCTCCCTGGGCTCTTCGCCAGTGACTTCATCTGTGCTCCAGTTCCTCTGCCAAAGCAGAAACTATCTTATCCAGCACCAAGACTGTGTGGAGCACCAAGGCTGTGTGATAGCACAGGAAAACAAGAGGGATTCATTCATGCCACAGCCACAGCTCTTTTTGGTAATGACACATAAATTATCTTGCCAAAGGTTTAGGACAGATGCAACACCACAAAGGGTAAAAAAAAAAAAAAAATCTAAAAAGGGAGGGAAATTAACAAACAAAAAACACCACCAAGGGCAAGAGAAAGGAAAAACCATTAAGACAATTGAAAATACTCCAGGAAGTGCTGTTCTTCTGAATCTTTCACTTCCACAGGAAAAGTCAGCCAGCAACAAGCCAAGCACACTCCAGAGTTCCACAACCCGGGGGCCAGGAGCAGAGCCTTTCACTGCCTGCAGCACCCCTCCCTCACCCACACTTGGTCCTGCAGCTCCAGCAGTACCGACACACTTGTGGCCAGTCCCATCATGGAAAGGTCAACCTCACCATGGTCCCTGCCTTGTCGTTCCACTCACCTCTAGGGAAAGACACGTCCCGATCCTGTCTGTACAAGGACAATCACCTGCTTCTGTCAAGCCAGAAGCAACTTGTGGTGTCTGCCATCACACAAAGTACTGCTAATCTAATCTCACATTTAAAGGACAGAGCACAAGAGCAGAGAGGGCACCTCCATGCTCACCCTGTCCTCATTAAATGAGAAAGACTCCCTGTTTTAACTCTGCAGTAAAGTCCTGACTCCATCAATTCAGGGAAGATACAGGACATCATGCCTATGCCTTAAATCTACTCTACCACCCATTAAGGTTGACCTGGCCTCTGACATCCAATCTTGTCAGGGAAGAGCCCCTGCTATTTCTTATACCGGCTCTTTGTCATAAGATTTGGCCAAACCCCACTCCTCCTCCCCCCAAAGCTCTTCAACACTCCCTTGTCCTCTGCAGCACTGACATGCACTCCATGTGTCAACCTGGAAGGATCCCAAAAGTATTCCCACAACAGCACTGCCTGAAAGAGGTTACTGGCAAGGGGGAATGCAGAAATTAGAAAAGGCTCTTACAAGGGTGAAGCAACAAGAAGTGCAGAAAGCCAAGAAACAAGTTGCTGATTCAGCTCAAAAATCAGAAGGTTGTGGGGAAGCATTGAGAAACTCCCCCATCCCTCGGCTTGCTGTGCAACACAGCTGGGCTCCCACCAGCACATGCCAATTCTATCCCACTGTTCCATGGCTGCAGGACAGGATGATTAACTGGGCTTCCAAAACCCCCGGCACTCACCCTACTAAACCTACTGGGGCTACTGGTGGTGGTGGGAATGTCCCACAGCACCTACACACTGTATTATACAGCCCAGTTAATGTAAAATAGCTCAAACAACTTTGAGGTTAATTTAGGCTCTTGAGAAACCTTCCCTCTTGAGAAACTGCCTCACACCCCAAAAGCAGAGTCCAAAGCAAGCCAGCAGTGCTCTTTCACAGACAGCAATTACTCAGGACATCCTGACTTCATGAACTGCCCTCCACACTACAAAGCATTGCTGCAGGCTAGGGATAAAAGTCAAGCCTGACAATTTAGAAAGCCAGCCTTCATGACAGCTGGGGTGGGAGGACCCTCTCTAATAGAGCAAAAAAACCACTCTAGCAGCAGCTAAAATTCATAGGCTCCTACTAGGGGAAAAGAAGCTGTTTCAAGGAATTAATTCACAATGAAATATTAGCACAATCTGTTTCTTACCTGCCCCTGTACCTCCAGCCTTCTGCTTTTAGTAGGTAAATGGATATTTCTGAGAGGACAGTCTTGAGTGAGCCCAAAGCAGTTTCCCCACTGGATTTCTGTGCTCAAGCAGAGCTGAGACAGCAGCAAGGGATGGTGGGAGGGGAGTAGGATGCTAAGGCCAAAGGCTGATGACCAGCTGCCGAAGGTTAAGCAAAGAGTAGGAAAAAAAAGAGGCAATATTTAGTTTGAAAGAGGTTTTAAAGTTCAATCTGACAAGGGAGAGTTTGACCATCTACTCCGCATGAGTGCCACATGCCCTCATTTTTTGCCAACAGAAAATGAACTGCTTATCCCACGAGAAAAACCTCAAAACCTTCAAGAGTTTGAATTAAAGTTATATAAGGTATTTGTAGATCTAATTTTGGGATCTTGTTGCTAAGCAAAATGTTTCCCCCCATCTGTCCCAAGCCCTGTCACCTGTTCCCCATTTCCTGAACAGACAAGTTGGGAGAAGCTGCCCCACTTCACATTCTGCAGTTTCAAATACCTCCCATCTTAAACACACTCACCTGGAACAGGCTCCCCAGGGAATGGTCACAGCCCCAAGGCTGCCAGAACTCCAGGAGTGTTCGGACAAGACTTTCAGGTACAGGGTGGGATTGCTGGAGTGTTTATGCCGGGCCAGGAGTTGGGCTCAGTGATCCTGGTGGGTCCCTTCCAGCCCAGGATATTCTGTGATCCTGTGACCTTGTACTTGTACTCCTGGAAAGCTGAGGACTAACAGCAGCTTCCCCAGCTCCTGTCCAGATTCACAAGCCAGTGTAGTAAGCAGGACTGAACACCATTTCTGATCCAGGATGCAGATGCTCTACAAATTCAGTAGCATTGCTCCTTGAATTTCAAATCCCAGGAGCAGGCTGGCTCACTGGGTGCTGGAGCTGTTCTGTTCCTGGTCTCCAGTAAGAGGAACATTTCCCCTTAATGGAAAATGCAGTTGCAAACTGGTTTGGGTAAAGACCTTACTCCGTCAGTATGGGATATAGTTAAATGGGACAAGGATTGTGGAGATAAATTGAAGGGTAATGTAAGAAGTGTCTTCCATGAGAAAGGAAGGGCACACACACTGTACCTTGTTGCTTCAGGTGGCTGCTGGCTTAATTTTTTTGAGGTAACTCACATACTTACAGATACCAGGGTTTTCAGAGTGAATTAGGGATGCTCCAGACCCAGGCAGACATCCAAGCACAGGTTTCCATTTACCCAGTGCTCAGAGGTAGTTTAAAGCAGCAAAAACCAAAAGCAAACAACTATGCACATCCCACAGAGCTCTCAAGGCACTTCTTCCAGGGTAGCTGGGTAAATCTCTTCTGGATGCAGGAAGTAAATGGTAATTTACTGCTGGTTCAGCACCACGAAACAACCCAGCACTCACATCTGAGCAGAGCTATCCCTAAGCAAGCAGCCAAGATGGCCAGTGTCTTAATACAAACTGTTAGGTGACTTGTTTGCTCTAATATAGGGGCTGGTTTTCTCCCAGAGCTGCTGCTCCCAGACCCAGAGCAAGGATCAGAGGCTCAAAATCATCAAAGCCTGGCAGCCTGCATCATGCTTTGGTTTTAGTCTCTTCCACACCTGTAGTCCTGCAGACAGGGAGTTGGAGTTCAGTTAGGAGAAAGGAGGTTACACAAACAACTGAACACATCCTAGATGGAAAGAAACAGTTCCTAAACATATCTGATTGGTGAGGAGGAACATAAATTGCCTTAATTTTGTTTCGTGCTTTGGGTGCTCACTGTTGGGTTTCACGGCTATTCACAGGGAACACAACTCACAGAGCAAGATGGGATCAAGGAATCTCATGAGCTAGCCTTTGCAAGATTCCTTCTATCCTACTATCCATATCCAAAGGGAAAAAATTCCAGCAGGTACCATCCACTTGAACCTGGTCTCCCTTCTTTTCCAAGTGAAGAAACCCAGCCAGTTTCCGCCAGTCTCTCCTGATGCAGACCACCCACTGCTTCCTTCCAAAGGGATCTGACTCTCCACAACACTTCAGATCTTATTTGTAAAAGCCAGCCACTGCAGGAATTCAGCTCTTTTATCCTTCTAAAGTGAATCATTACATGAGCATCCTGAATCCTCAGACTAATGGGAGAAAGAGTAAGGAAACCATCACCAACTGAAACTTACAGTTTTCTGCTGAATTTCCCACCTTATAGAAACTGAATGCTTCGAGTCATCCAGCAAGTAAGTGCTGAAGTGTGAGCAGGCCTAATAATGACCAGTGATGGGCTTCAGTCCAGAAAAACACACCTTACCTGGATCCATGGTGCTCAGGCTCAATAATAAAGACAATAGTAATGAACATTATGCACAAACTCAAAGGGCAGAAGGCTGTGCTTGCCCTGGAGTGGGAGAAGGAACAGTTTTTCAGTGAAGCAGCAGCTTCAGTACATCCAGTTTCAGATTTACAGATAATGACTTGTTAAAGCTCACAAAAAGGTGTGAAAGGAGAATACTAAAAACCACAAAGTGGACTGTAGAGCAAAACTTATTCTCACTTTAAGGCAAGTTCCAAACCAGGCTCAACATTAGACGAATATTGCCTACTCCCTGCTCTGAAGGGCCTGGTTTGCTTTTTAAATATGTATACTCTGAGCAAGTAACAAAACTGATTATTCTGAGTATCTTTTCTTGTTCACCTCTGGTGAACAAGTGAAGGAGCCACTTTGTTTACGGGTGAAGTCAGAAGAGAGCAGACCTAACCCAGGAGACATGTGGCTTCTCTGCTATTTGGCATCTCTTATGCTGCAGCCTGGCAGAGAACACACACCTTGAGCTGGTGAAAATCTTACGCAGATGGTCCGACAGTCCAACTCCTCACACAAAATTTCGAAGAATGCACATTCATCCCAGACAGAAAATGAGAGATATTTCAAAGTGTTCTTCATTAATTTATCATTTAATATAAATGCTGACAGAAAAGCAGGTAAGACCTTGTAGACACTTCCATCTATTTACAAACTGAATAGTGATTTTTCTTTTTTTTTTGTTCAATCTGCAACTCAAAGGACCCTTAGACATTCTGTGAGAACAAGGGGAGGCTGAGTCAGCTTTAGGAGGGAGAAAAGCAAGGTGAAAAGAGAAGAAGAAATAGCATTTTGACATATGGCTTTTTCTATATAACTGCTGTGCATGAAGAATAGGTCTCCACTCCCTTGTTCTAGAGCCACTAAAGTGGCTCTATAGGTCTTAGAATTAAAGGAGACCAATACGGATTTTCAAATCTCTGGATCCTCTTGCCTTCTGCCTCCTTCAATGCACTCTGTCTCACTTCAGCAGAGTAGCTAAAGGTTCTTCTTTCAAGTCTAAAAAGCATATTGTAGGAGTAAAGACACAGGGAGTTGGATATAAAGAACTTTCTTCTACTCTTTTTATCTCAGTTTTCCCAAAAGGTAGCAAAGCACTTAACCTTTCCTGGAAAACACACAGCAATTCCCCATGTAGCTCTGAACATCTCCCCATGACCAGGCCTGTATGAATAAGACTTCATAATTCCCCTGAACTTGCAAAGAATTCAATTTATGGAATTCTTCTCATACATTCTACTTCATCTCTATTCCTATTGTGAATGTTTTGATAGTTACAAACAATAAATATCCACAATATCAACCCAGAGTCAGTCATTCCCATGAAGGATTGAGTACTTTTGTTTATGGGAAAGAGAAACAAGAAAGGAATAAAACAGAAGAAGAAAACCAAGGAAAAACACAAGGAGAGAATGAATGACATTTTGTTTAGCACTGATTCACAAGAACTGTAGATGGAATTTCATTTATCTAGGATCCTAAATAAATTTAAGAAATAGTTCATAACCTGGCTCAGCGAATCTCAAAGTCTCCTTCATTACCTACACTATCCTTTATTTTATTTTTTGTTAAATATACCTCTGCAGGGCACAATCACATACAATCAATACGATTGGATAATTACATGAGCTCTATCCCAAGCATATATGCACCAATGTTAAAAACTTATTTTAAAAACCAAACAACCCCCCCAAAAAAAACCCCAAAAAAACTCCACCCAAAAAGGTGATAATGACTGCAGAAAGTCTCGGGGAGACTTGTACAGAACTAACAAGATCAAAGAAGACTAGGCTTACAAAAACCAGGAAAAAAAATCATATATCGAGAAATCCCACAACTGGAAGTAGATGATTTCAAAGAAAAAGCAGGAGTTGTCACATAGATCCCACAATTCTTCCTCACTCCTCTTACACATGGTCTTGCTTCACCTCTTCCTCCCCACAGCAACAAATACAAGGCGGGGGAAGAGCTTAACACAATGCTACCAGTTAGAGAAAATAGGGAAAAATAGCCAAGCTACAGTACAGTTGCTAAGCTGACTTCAAGCAAAGATCCTTTCAGCATGGAGGCTGCTTACACAGCAAGCAGAGGCTAAAGGGGAAATGGGAACTCCTTAAAATTAGGAAAAACTCTAAAAGTCATTGGTTTAGCCCATGTTGAGCAGCTTCACTTACGAGAGCCTGCAGATGAATGGTATCAATTGTGAGCTCTGCAGCAGCTGTGATGTGAACAGGATTTCTTCTTCCTCTCAGGTTGCTTCATGCATTTATTAAAGGCTGCTGCCAAATTCCTTTTTAAAAAGCTACAAATAAAGAGGTCAGTGCACACATCCAGTTGTGGGATCCTTCTGATATACAATCTGGTTTGGATGCCAAAGACTTGTGAGTACTGTCTGCCACAGAACTATTAATAAAATCTTTTAAACATTACAAAGAAGTAAATAATTTCTTGAACATCAAATACTTCACAATATTTTCTTTTTTTTTGTCCACTCACAGATGTTTACCCCATATACATTTCACATGTAATTCCATCATGTCTAATGCTTTTTATTTCCAGAGACTGCACTACCTGTCGCTTCCATCTCTCCCAATACTGTATTTTTCAAACTGAAGTGGACAACTGTGTTTTCCTTAAACTTTCATATCTTCTAAACAGTTGTTTCCTGGCATATGAAAACATCCAAACAGTATATCCAAAGAAAGCTGCCTTGCTGGATGAAGTTAGGCACCTAAGCCTTCCCAACTGCTGAACACCTGGCAATTGGAACTAAAAATCATACACAAACTCACTGGAATTGCAAAGATTGCCTGGGAAAGATCAGTTAATTCATGTTTCATAAGTTAAAGGCATCCAATTTTGATTATTATGGCCACATATTTTAAGTGTCAAATGACTGTGATGTTCCTGATGCAGACACAGCCACATTGCCATGGGCCCTTTTTACTGGGAAATTTCATAAAAAGCTGCAGCCTCATTGCTTGCCACACTTCCCACAGCACAATATTACACTTGCCATTAGGAAACAAAATTATAAAGAAAATAAATGTTAAAGTTTGTTCTCCTTTCTCTGCTAGCCAAGGCTCCACCTGCATCACAACAAGTGCCTTGAAGACTGTGACAACACAAAGCAATTGCATTCTTCTGCCTATAGAAGAATAAATGCCACATGTTAACTGTAGAAGGACACTGTGCTGGGATTTCCCCAAATCCCTTTCTTATATTGTATAATTAGAATTAAATTACTCTCATCTCTGTCATCCCCTGACATTCCAACAGAAAATAATGCAATTGGTAACAGCTGACTATGAAAATGAAAATTCCCAATGAAGTTAGGAGTCTATCTGAATTGAGAGCAAATCAATTTGTGCTACATAATAATCTGTATGTTGGTTTACCACAAGTAACAACCACTCATTTCTTGGCACCATGGCTACACACAAAAGGTGGCTTAGAAGAGCTGCTTCACTTTCCTCAGAAATTCAGTTTACACTTACTCAAGCAAGGTAGATGTTTTTCCACTTCATAACTCCATTACCATGTAGACAACTCAAGAAGTCTTGCTCCCTTTTTTTCCCCAAGGGAAATTGATTTATTGTGATACAAGAAATTAAGCTGCTGTCACGCTGACTTTTTATGGGTTGCTTTTAAATCAGCAACATTAGGAGGCAAGGAATGGAAGGCTGTGTTTTGGAAAGTGAATGGTAACAAAATTTCAGTATGAATGTAACATTATGTCCCAGCAGCATTGCTCTGTGTTCCTTCTATCTATCCTAGGACCACAAACACTTCTCTACAGACACACAAGACAAGCACAAAAACTTGCACACAGTATATATTTGGGTCTTTTCTCCCATTTTAGAGCAGAGAAGGTGGCTGGCACTCCTGCTCTTCAGCCTTCTGAACACTGGCATGGCATTTCTTGGACCATAAAAGCAGGTCTGAAAGATCCAGTCCAGGAAAGATACTTTATACTGGGGGTCTTTCAGATAACTGTCCCTAAGTCTGCTTCATCATAGTCCAAAATTATAAATGGCAATGGAAATGAGGGTTTATGCTACTCAGACTTTTAAGAGATTTTTCTCTGAACCAAAAAACTTTAACAAGTCTGAAAGAGTTTGAGCAGCTCAAGGAAGGGAAATGCAAGTGGCTTTCTTGTATTATCAATAACAGCCTTACTCCTGGCCCTTTCTAATAGAAAATTTGCCCCACCTTACTCAGTCCATGCTGTCAAGAGACAATATCGTCATCACAAGTTTGGTTCTTCCACATCTAATTTAATGCAATGCTAGCATTTCACAAATCTTTTCGGTCCCAGTGGACCTAAAAGTCAGTCACATTTGTAACACAGATTTATCTCTTACTATAACTGAAGAAATTTTCAATCAGTATTTAATTTAGAAACACTTAAAGACCAGGTTTCTTGGATTATAACATTTCTATGTTCCTTCTCCCTCTCTAAATGAGCCATTCAATCAGCTGAGAGAGTGCATGAGAGACTGAAAACACATCACAACACCTTCGATACATCTCAGTACATTGCAAATTGTATGACTAAATGGAATGATTTTCCACAATTTAATGCACGGGCAAGGCTTGACAATCATTAACTTCTGGAAATTGCTATTAGAATAATACAGTCAACTCACAATACCCTAGACAAATGTCTGACAATCAAAATGGCTACACCAGGGGGAAAAAAAAAAAGTAAAGCACAAGTCTTTGGCTCTCCTTTACAGAAAAACTGCAGTTTACCATGTTTATACAGATCCCTCGTTTGCCTACCAGTAGGGGCAATATCACATTTGTGCATCACTGAGTAATAACACCATTAGAAAAGGCAACTTCACAGAAGTTATTGGCTAAGCGAATTCATTTGAATGCTCTGTTTTGAGGCAGCAAGCTGTCACTGTTACACAATCAGGGAGGGTGGAAGGGCAAGCCACAGGAGAAGAAGATGCAAAAAGGGGAGAGACGGCTAAAAAAACTACAGAGAAGAACATGAGAAAAACAGGGATAAAAGTTCTGCTAGCTTGAAAGGTGCTCTGATCTACAGGATAAAAGTCCTACTCTGAAATGGGACAGCATGCAAGAAGGGCAGAAGAAAACGTTTCAACTTTTGCTATTAAGAAAAAAAGAACTAGGTCACAGATGAGATGCTGACAGAAGGAGGGAAACAACGTCGCAGAATAAACAGACATCATCTAAATACTGACTGAATCACTGACACACTGAAGCTTAACCTACCACTTGAAGCTTCCTATTCTGAGAGTTTGCCCAAGCTGTCCATCTGGCTGAAACCCAGATATCAGTGAGGGTTCAGAGTTGTCTGGTACAGCAGAAAATTTAACCTACCCACTAAAGGACACAGCAGTACCCTGACACCATGGTGATACTGCTTCTTCTTGCCCAATAGAAGGAACTAAACCACTTAGCAGCCGAGACCAATTTCACTGAGGTGGCCCAAATTCCTGTATAACCGGGACACTGATGGGCTACAGGAATGAGTGTAGCAAGATACAGAGTCATTCCAGACATCTTCACATTTGTTAGCTGTAAACATCAATGCTGCCACTACATGTAGAGCTATCTGTTCTCCAAGGTCTCCCAGTTTTTCCACAAAACTGTAACATTTTAGGTGCAGTTTTCAGAAAGAAAAAACTTAACAGCATGTACTGCAGTTTGCTGTTTGATTTGTTTAATCAACTAAACTTCTGAAAAAAAAAATAAAAAAAGGCAGAAAAAGGGTAAGAGGAGGAGGGGATGAAACAAAGTTGAAAATCAATACTGTTTGTAGATATTAAACAAACTATTTAACAAGCCAAATTGTAATTCTGGGCAAACAGGGCATTCACCTGGACACATTAATCACAACAAGGACGTTATGCACAAAGTACAACACAGATAGCTGGATGAAGGAGGAAAAAACCCAACCAGTAAGGTCTCCCTTCTAATCCACATATTTTGGAAGCATTCATCATAAGTTATCCAGCATTCTAAATAGTGCTTACTGAAGAATTCAGGGAGAAAATGTGGAGAAAAGAATAATCCCTAACCTGGCAAGGGAACTAGGAAATAAAATGTAAAGATGTTTTTGCCCCTCCAGAATTTCTTCTTAGTATTACAAACGAATCTGTAGGGTTCAACCTATCATAAACATATTTGAAATTAATTTTACATCCACAATTACTATGGTCAAAAAAAAGGCACATTCTGGGCTTGTCCTCCTAGATTAGAATATTGCACTAATTATCTTGACTAAGATAAGCTCCTTGTGTTAATAAAGACACAGCAAGAAGGAGCAAACTAATTAAAATCAAGGAAAAGGCTGACCGGAGGGTGGTGCTCTGCACTGAAGGATGAGAGGGCCCAGGGCCTGCATCAGGTGACTTGGGAGCAGGTGGCCAGGAAAAGACCTTCATCCTCCTCATGCCCAGGGCTGAGAAGGGAGGAACAGACCTGATGGGCTCCCAACTGCATCACCCCAGTTGTGCTCGGCTCCAAGAGGAGTGGCTGGAATGCTTGGCCTCAAGTAGGAGATACAGATGGATGGGGGTGAGGGGAGATGAAGCTGTTTCAGTACAAAGTTGATTCTTTGCCAAAAGTTAAAAGAGGGGTTAGAAAAAAGCAAGCTTCAAACTACTCTTAGCAATTAAGAGGCCAAAGTTCAACTAACAGCAAAATAAACCCATGTTAAGACATATGGAAAGTGAGGGGGGGTATGCTGAAAAATGCTTTTATTCCCATTCAGTGCTTCTACCTCCCAGACATTTGATCACAACAGCTGCACTCATGCGAAAAAATTCTTAAAACATACCCAATATATATACAGATATAACTACGTATATATGTATATATATATTTATATATAAATTTTTATTTAAATAAAAAAGAAAGCTCGAATCCCAAGCCAATATGTGTATCAAATCCTTGACCAGCCAGGTCTGTAGGGCATAATCAAATTCAATGTGAAATAGTATATAAACGCGGTGCCTTGACTGGGCAAATTAAATAATTGCTACTCAAAAGAGTCTTCTGTTTGGACTCTCCTACTGGTAGGCAATAGTGGGACTGTATTCCCCCCCCCCCCNATTATAACATTTCTATGTTCCTTCTCCCTCTCTAAATGAGCCATTCAATCAGCTGAGAGAGTGCATGAGAGACTGAAAACACATCACAACACCTTCGATACATCTCAGTACATTGCAAATTGTATGACTAAATGGAATGATTTTCCACAATTTAATGCACGGGCAAGGCTTGACAATCATTAACTTCTGGAAATTGCTATTAGAATAATACAGTCAACTCACAATACCCTAGACAAATGTCTGACAATCAAAATGGCTACACCAGGGGGAAAAAAAAAAAGTAAAGCACAAGTCTTTGGCTCTCCTTTACAGAAAAACTGCAGTTTACCATGTTTATACAGATCCCTCGTTTGCCTACCAGTAGGGGCAATATCACATTTGTGCATCACTGAGTAATAACACCATTAGAAAAGGCAACTTCACAGAAGTTATTGGCTAAGCGAATTCATTTGAATGCTCTGTTTTGAGGCAGCAAGCTGTCACTGTTACACAATCAGGGAGGGTGGAAGGGCAAGCCACAGGAGAAGAAGATGCAAAAAGGGGAGAGACGGCTAAAAAAACTACAGAGAAGAACATGAGAAAAACAGGGATAAAAGTTCTGCTAGCTTGAAAGGTGCTCTGATCTACAGGATAAAAGTCCTACTCTGAAATGGGACAGCATGCAAGAAGGGCAGAAGAAAACGTTTCAACTTTTGCTATTAAGAAAAAAAGAACTAGGTCACAGATGAGATGCTGACAGAAGGAGGGAAACAACGTCGCAGAATAAACAGACATCATCTAAATACTGACTGAATCACTGACACACTGAAGCTTAACCTACCACTTGAAGCTTCCTATTCTGAGAGTTTGCCCAAGCTGTCCATCTGGCTGAAACCCAGATATCAGTGAGGGTTCAGAGTTGTCTGGTACAGCAGAAAATTTAACCTACCCACTAAAGGACACAGCAGTACCCTGACACCATGGTGATACTGCTTCTTCTTGCCCAATAGAAGGAACTAAACCACTTAGCAGCCGAGACCAATTTCACTGAGGTGGCCCAAATTCCTGTATAACCGGGACACTGATGGGCTACAGGAATGAGTGTAGCAAGATACAGAGTCATTCCAGACATCTTCACATTTGTTAGCTGTAAACATCAATGCTGCCACTACATGTAGAGCTATCTGTTCTCCAAGGTCTCCCAGTTTTTCCACAAAACTGTAACATTTTAGGTGCAGTTTTCAGAAAGAAAAAACTTAACAGCATGTACTGCAGTTTGCTGTTTGATTTGTTTAATCAACTAAACTTCTGAAAAAAAAAATAAAAAAAGGCAGAAAAAGGGTAAGAGGAGGAGGGGATGAAACAAAGTTGAAAATCAATACTGTTTGTAGACATTAAACAAACTATTTAACAAGCCAAATTGTAATTCTGGGCAAACAGGGCATTCACCTGGACACATTAATCACAACAAGGACGTTATGCACAAAGTACAACACAGATAGCTGGATGAAGGAGGAAAAAACCCAACCAGTAAGGTCTCCCTTCTAATCCACATATTTTGGAAGCATTCATCATAAGTTATCCAGCATTCTAAATAGTGCTTACTGAAGAATTCAGGGAGAAAATGTGGAGAAAAGAATAATCCCTAACCTGGCAAGGGAACTAGGAAATAAAATGTAAAGATGTTTTTGCCCCTCCAGAATTTCTTCTTAGTATTACAAACGAATCTGTAGGGTTCAACCTATCATAAACATATTTGAAATTAATTTTACATCCACAATTACTATGGTCAAAAAAAAGGCACATTCTGGGCTTGTCCTCCTAGATTAGAATATTGCACTAATTATCTTGACTAAGATAAGCTCCTTGTGTTAATAAAGACACAGCAAGAAGGAGCAAACTAATTAAAATCAAGGAAAAGGCTGACCGGAGGGTGGTGCTCTGCACTGAAGGATGAGAGGGCCCAGGGCCTGCATCAGGTGACTTGGGAGCAGGTGGCCAGGAAAAGACCTTCATCCTCCTCATGCCCAGGGCTGAGAAGGGAGGAACAGACCTGATGGGCTCCCAACTGCATCACCCCAGTTGTGCTCGGCTCCAAGAGGAGTGGCTGGAATGCTTGGCCTCAAGTAGGAGATACAGATGGATGGGGGTGAGGGGAGATGAAGCTGTTTCAGTACAAAGTTGATTCTTTGCCAAAAGTTAAAAGAGGGGTTAGAAAAAAGCAAGCTTCAAACTACTCTTAGCAATTAAGAGGCCAAAGTTCAACTAACAGCAAAATAAACCCATGTTAAGACATATGGAAAGTGAGGGGGGGTATGCTGAAAAATGCTTTTATTCCCATTCAGTGCTTCTACCTCCCAGACATTTGATCACAACAGCTGCACTCATGCGAAAAAATTCTTAAAACATACCCAATATATATACAGATATAACTACGTATATATGTATATATATATTTATATATAAATTTTTATTTAAATAAAAAAGAAAGCTCGAATCCCAAGCCAATATGTNAAAAGTTATTAACTCTTGCTTTACCCAACCAAAGCAATGCAGTAATTTATTACATAACCAGTGCTTTTCCAGTTAGTAGTCTAACCCAGAAAGAAAAAATGGTAACAGGCCAAGAAGGTAAAAAAGGGAGCAGCACTTGAAAAATCATTCTCAAGAGGTCTTCATATCCAGGATTTTACCTCAGCATATGCCAAAAAAGTAAAAAAATGTGCAGCAAGAACAAAATCTTTAAAAAAAAAACCAAAATCAAAGGAGACTTATGACTTCTCTGACATATGCCTACAAAGCATCTACTTAGAGAAGTATCAAGACAGAATTTGCTTCTCAGTACTTCTGGCAGGATGTGTGGTGCACCTTTAGTGGTCATTTTGGTGCAATTCTTTCCCCATTAAATAGGACTCCAGGGTGGATTCACTACAGCCCTGACAAACTGCAGGTTGATACTCAGGTATCAAATTCTAACATACACAGAATCTTAAACAATGCCAACCTCTAAAAAGGACCACACCTTTGCAAAGACTCTGTCATTTGTAGTTTAAATTCAGCAATTTAAGCAAGAAGCTCAGGTTAAGTTCTCAGCCACAACAGGAGTAATTACGTTAAGCATGAAGTCTGCCGCACGTCTTTTGACACTGCAACTCACAGCTACTCTCCAACCCTCATTCCTTGTTTACCCTTAAACCATACAAGGAAGTGGCCAGCTTGTCTTAATAAGGTGATAAGGAATTATGCACTGGGTATGTAATAATACCAAAATAAAAGAAAAAATCTACTTCATTAAGATCATACAATTAATCAAACAGAGTATATATATAATATCTTTTTTTTTAAGCCCTGGGATTCAAGGCGTCCAAAGTTATTAAAATAAAGTTCATTCACAGAACAAAAACAAATTTAATTTGAATTGCTTGCAGATACTGCTAATTTTCATTTTTTTAATTAAAAAATGCGTTAATGTGAACTATGTGCAGGATTTGTTTCTAGTAGTTGTGTTTGTGCACATTGCCTCTGGACCTGCTGCTCTGCTACTGCTGCTGCTTCTGCGTTTCTCCAATCACCCCTGGAAAAAAACACATGATGGAAGCTGCTGATACCCCAGCAGAAGGAATTCCAGGGGGTGCCAGCCTCGCTTCATGGAGCAGATGTGGGTGTTACTCCTGCTCGCTGGGAGTCATGGCTATCTCCTCCTCCCTCGGGGTCCTCTGACAGGCTGAGAGATGCCATATTGTTTGACAGGAGGCCAACGTTCTCTTGGGTCAAAGCTGATCCATTCGGAACATCACTGATGAAGGAAGTTGAGAAGAAAGGGAAAGTGGGTGAAAAGAAACAATTACTGAGATTTTTCCTTTAAGTCAGAGGACTTCAGTGCACACATTTCAGAATATTTAACTTACCTAGATAATTTATCTTTTTTTTTTCTTAATTTTAAAAATATAAACAGTTGTTTTGATTTCATTACTTTCACAGCACCATATGGAAAAATTAATTCCTGCTCTGGAGGCATCAATCTGATGGTGCAGCACAGAACTCCAGAACTGGTTATAAAAAGGAGGTGCAGACAGACTTCATCAGCAATAGCGTATTTATTCAGAAAATGCTCACTCTGAATAAATATCAAGATTCCAAACTGCTCACATGAAGTTATGTAAATGTCCGAGCTTCTCTGTTCAGTGCTAGCCTGAATACATGTAGATGCTTGTGGCCATTTGAAAATACTTGCTGTGGAGACTTCCAGCATTCCCAGCCAGCATTGTATTCCAACTGTCTATCAAATGTGAACTGAAATCAATCCCAGCATCTACACAGACAAAAATCCACTACCAACAACTAAAAGTGAACTTAGTTTCACAGTGCATGCCATCCTAGACAACATCCACATCACAAACCTTAGCAGGATGGAGTAACTTTCCTCTCACATTTGGGAGATTTCTTTTCTTTGAAACTAAAACAGCAGGTACGGATTTATTTTATGGTGGCTGAGTAATTCCTGCTTCTCCCTACTAATCATCCAATACTAGATGTATTCCTCTCTGACAGACACTGCAAATCTTCTGTTGCATTAATTTATACAGAGTCTTATTCCACTCACCTACTCCACAGCTAGAAAGATCCTTAATTCATGCCTGCACTATAAAAGCTGGATTTGTACCCTCTTTTCCTAGTAGGTGCTTCCCCATCATAGCTGATGTGAGGCAAGAACAATTACTCACTAGGAGAGCGACCCTGAAGAAGTCCGTCCCCTGCTACACAAAGACACGTTGAAGGCCCACATTACCTGAATGTCAGTGCAAGGTCCTCAGCTGGAACCTTGTTTTGTGGTTCTAATTGTCCATTTGCTGTCTGTTTAGTGGCACCCAGCTTGTTTTTCATATCCAGCGAAGACTGGCTCTCCTTTAAAGAAAGGACAGACAAAAAATTCTTTAAGAGTGTCTTGAAAGAACTGGAGACTTCATCCCTTACAGATGATGAAGAAGGCCTGTAAATTGCAGTCACACAGTTTAACCCACAAAAGCCATGAGACAAAAACAAACTTTTAGATATGCTTATTCTCTCAGGACACAGTATTTCCCGAAAGGAAGGGATGATCCTCCTAACAACAAGCAAAGGCCACAGACTGTAACAGCAGACAGACTTCTAAACACTAGCCTGGACCAGCAGAAGATGTTTCCTATGTTCAAGCAGTTTACAGAACTCATGGCACAGTGACCTTGAGACAATCCGGTTCCCATCAAATTCAACACCACGCTTATTTCAAAAGGTGACAAAATTACAGCATTTTGAAGTGCTACATTAAACTTCTTCATGAAGAAGACTCAAGAAACTCCTCAGGAGGTTTTGAAGAGTAGAGGTGAAGATGAAGATGGATAACTCCAGTTGTGGACATCCAGCAGGGAGCCTTTTTGCCAGGGTGAAAGGGCTGCAGCCAGGTACATGGCTTTCCACTGCATCTCTCTGCCTCCCACCCCCCAGCACTCACCATGCTCAGCTCACGGGTTCTCTTTCCAATTTCCCTTTCCACCTGGTGTAGCTCCAAGCTCAGCTGTTCACTTGAGATCATCCCAGGCCACTTGGGAGGTGGGGGTGGGGGCTGTGGTTGGCCTGCCAGGGTAGTCGCCTCTCTCTGCAACAGCAGCCTGTTACTAACAGCCTAAATGCATAAAGCCAAGCACATACACAACTGAGCACACGACACACCATGAACGGAGAGCTCTAAGGCCATAATTCCAGAGTACTGCTTATTTGCAAAACCAAGGCCGCCTCTCACCACGTTTCACAATGTCCCAATTGAAATAATTTCCAGTGCAGGTTTCAACATGTTTCTTTACACACGGACAAGTCTTTTTATTTTTAAACAAGCAGTCTTAAATACCTCTTGCTGGCATAAATTTGCATGTGTTTTCTTTATATACCATTCCCTTCTCAAAACTAAGACTAAGCCCATGAACAAAACCACTACTCTCTTCTGAGATCTATGTTCAACAAAAGTGGACTACAGATAAACAAGTTTGCTGCTTTATTTTACAGTAGTAGAATTTATCTAATTCTACAACACAGCCAGAACTATTATTACATCATGTAAAACATCTTGAGAGATGTAGTTGTCAATATGTAAGTCTCTACTGACCCACACCAGGAAGGAGAGGAACAGAGAGGGGCAAGTGACTATGGTCATTCATGAGTCACAGGGTATTAACAGCAGTAGCCATGTCGGCCATTCTAAAAGTCTGCTAATACTTGCAAATCAGTTCTGCAAGAATGTGCTCTGCATTTAAATACATCATCTTGTACTCCACACAACCCAACATCTGGCTGGCCTTTAAGTAGAAATGCTTGTGCAATGCAAAAGCAAAATGATCTATTTCTTCATGCTCTGGCTGAATTGATTGCTGCAACCTTGTAATAAGCAAACTTGTGAAGACTCCTCGATTTCCAGTATATACTTGCAGTTTTGAACGCAAGAGATAAACTGAAAGCTGTTGTTACTCAAATAACTGACTAGTTCTGCAAAATTCATAGTATGGCAAAATCAAGGCTCAACATTCAACTCTGTAGGATTTAACACTGACACAATCAAACGATGAGCAGGAAAGGAAGGCCACTTACAGGTCTTGCAACTTTCCAGTATTCTTGTATTATGGCAAAGGCAGACATGCAAGACTGAAAACATTTTCTCCTCTCATTCCCTAACAAGAGCACAAGAACACAAGCTATGTTTCAAGTAACTAAGAAATGCATATTACTGCAACTACTGCTGTGACTTAATTGTGAGCTCTTAAACTAATCTGCAATAATCCTTCTCTGTAACATGTATTCTCAGGTAACCACAGTTTCAGGAGAAGCTGCTATCCACTATTACAGCAATTTCTTCTGAGGAAATATTAACACAAATAGTTGCTGAGGTACCTAGAACAGTTTTCTGGTAAACATTTACTAATTTTTTCCTACAAGGAAATAAGTATTTAAAACTTTCTAAAACTATTCATTCCTCATGGCTTGACATTTCTCCTTCTGTTTCTCACAGAATCAAAAGATTTCAGCTCATTAATTCTTTTACAAACACACACTCATCTTTCTTTATGCTACAACTACGTTTCTTCTGAGCAAGGACACAAAATATTAAGCTTTAAGCTTTTTTTTTCAAGCTAAATATGTTACATATTTACTTTCTTGACTCCTGTGGCTTGTGCTTTTTAGGAAGAAATAGGTACAAACACAAAGCCAAACATGAAACATATGAAGCTCATGGCTTTCTGTACATAAAATCAGACATTTCCAATGGCAGTAAAGTCAAGATGAACAGGCACCTACATGACAAGTTTGTCTCTGAGTAGAGCCGAACGGACGCAGAGAGAGAGAGAGAATGACAGCAAACAAGATGGAGCACAGACTGTAAATTCCAGTATGGTGTTGATTTGCACGTGGAGTGCAGGGAAGTTTCTGCTGCTAAGCAGAAAGGCTGACACTCCACAGCCCCGATGCCTGGCATCACAGGATTAAGTATTGTTACTGAATATCACTACAAAGGTCAGCCCATGAAAAGCTTTATCAGCTTCATCTCTCTCCATACCGTACACCCCTCAGTGCTGCTCCAAATGCTGGTACCAACCTCCAGTCCCCGCATTTGTGTCTGCTGGCTGATCTGATGGTCAACTTGCTGCAGTTCCATGCGCAGCTGCTGCTCTCGTTCAGCTGAGGGCAACTGCTTCCCATGACCAGCCACATCCGACATGGACAGTCTTTCCCTTTGGAAAAGCAAAAATAAGGAGACTTCAAGAAAAAGTTTTACTCAGCTGGCACAGAAAAATGTAATAGACAAAGCAAAATTTAGAAAAAGGTAAAGAAAAAATAAAGCAATCCTACCTGTCATTGAAACGTCCCTGAGAAGGTATATTTTGATGAGGAGAATATGGAGAGCCTCCCCAGCCACCATGGGTTCCGTAAGGACTGTAGTCTATCAGGGAACAGAAAGAAAACCATGTTGCATTACAACAAAATCACCCTGTCAGTGGTTCAGCCAAAACAGAGAAGAAAAGAAAGGCCAGCCCTCTAATTATGAGAAGTTTAACATTTCTTATGATTAAATGAACACAGAAATACTCTGTGTGACTGGTCGCACATGCCTAATAAGTGACTTTTCCCGTATGTCTAACAGTCTGTGACAGCCTTCCAGAGTCTGAGATTGTGAAGGACTTCATATACTCAAGCAGATGTACTAATACAGAACAAAACTTACAGACATGATGACTGCACTTGTTTTTACTACTGAAGTTCCTAGAAGACTCAGGAATTCATTGATAATTCTGACCTACCTAGGCAACTACAGTTTAAAGATTAAGTTTTCAGGGAAGTGAGAGTTCTACCTGTATTAAAGTCTAAAAGATTACTGCCTGAAAAATCTAGAAGCACGTTTGGGAGAATATAATAATTAATTATTTTCTTAAGGTTATTCAGGGCACCTCAAGAAGCAGAATCTTTTGAAGCAAGACAGACAGCTATATTATACATGTGATTAGAAAATACACTTGGAAATTAACTACTCCTACTTTTTTGCTTTGCCTAAGAGTACACGAGACAATGGCTGCATTAAGCTTGCAGGAGCAGCTACCCATAAAGCAAGAGTAGCAGTACAGTACTTCATCAACCTGATTTTGCTTTATGTATTTGGGAAAGTGCTAGGCGTCTGGATTCTGCAACTACAGATTTAAAATAAGCTTCATATCAGAGAGACTGGCAGAACAAAGCAACTTCTTCCAAACAGTAAAAACATATCACTAATAAATACACTATGTATGCAAAACATGTCATGGAATATCCTGAGCTGGAAGGGACCCACAAGGACCACAGAGTCCGACTCCTGGCCCTGCACAAACACCCCAACAATCCCACTCTGAGCCTGAGAGCATTGTCCAAACACTTCTGGAGCGCTGTCAGCCTTGGGGATGTGACCATTCCCTGTTCAGTGCCCCACCACCCTCTGGGGGAAAAACCTTTTCCTGATATCCAACCTAACCTTCCCCTGACACAGCTCCAGTCCTGTCACTGGTCCCCACAGAAAAATCAGGGCCTGCCCTTCTTCTGCCCCTCAGGAAGAAGCTGTAGACTGCTATGGGGCCTCCCCTCAGTCTCCTCTTGTCCACAATGCACTGACCAAGTGATCTCAGAAAGCTGTGGCAACCTTGCTCTAAATTCAGACTTCTAGTATAACCCTACCTGAAGTTATTTTAAGTGGCATTAACACACATCACAGCTCTATTTCTAAGACAAGATACAAGTTTACAGGGTTTGTCTTCAACCTGTACTACACCATAGCAGTAAAGAAAATAGCAACAGCCAGCAAAATCCAAGAGCACAGATCATACCTGAAATGACAGATTTAGTGGCAGCTCCCTGAACTGCCACAGCCTGCATGGGCCCAGAGTTCTGGTACATGGCTTTGGAAGTACGAGAGATGGCCCCAAATCTTGACACAGTTGGTCGGTCTCCAAATGGAATGAGGTCATCGTCCCCTGTCTCAGCCGCTCGTCGCTGCATGTCCAGTCGCTGCTCACGCATGGCTTTACTATCCACATTCTGGACAAGACATGGAAAAGGCACTCAAAAACTCATTCAGAAAGTAAGAGGTTCACATTCCTTTCACAAAGATTTGGTAAAAGTACAGTAAGTTCCTCTTGTATTCTCTATCCCCTTCACTTTGCAACTAGTTTTCCTATTCTTCAGTTTCTAACTCCACTGTCAGAGGGGACCTCTCCTTAATGGTCTAACTTAGATGACCATTACTACACCACAGTGAAAAAGCTGCAAAATTAATTGTGATCAAATTCAGAAGAAGAGAGCAGCAGCAAATGGCAACTGAGACAGAGAAAGTCTAATGGGAAGCAAAAAGAGTGAAAAAACCTTACCCTTATATAAACTCAAAGAACAGATCAGTGGGCATCTCTGAGGAATACATACTCCTTCTAGAATCCAAAAGAAATTGCTCAGAAGCCCAGTGTTAAGAATTGTATCAGCTAACATCTGTAAATGACTCAGAATGGGAATTTTTCTGTACAGCACTTACTTGGACATGTCCAGAATATCTTTTTGGGCATTTTCTTAAGCAGCAGCACTGTTTGGAACATCCTGGTTTCTAAACAAATTTCAGATTCAAACACCTTAATGGGCCAGCACATGAAGAGATAAAGTGTCCACTCTCTCCTCAAAGAGCTGAGTTAAATCGGAAAGCTATCTGTTGGCTACCAGAAAACATAACATGGTAAGAATTGCCAAAATCAAGTCAAGACTTTGCTAAAGAAGTAAAGCTGTACACAGTAAAACAAAAAGAGCAAGGTAAGTGGGGCCACTACATCAAGAAATTTGTCTAAAGGCTACAAACTCTGGTATGGTCCAATATTAAAATAAAACTCTGCAAGCTTTCATTGGGGATAAGGATTGCTAGACAGAGTTAAGATAACATATCTGAAGCAGGAATAAAGGAGTGAAAATGGCAGTAACAACTAAGCTGAAAGCTAAACTCAAGAAATGCAATACTTGGAAACTGAAACCTCAGGGAAAATCTACTTTGGAATTCTGGAAAAAAATTACATTTTAATCTTGGGGCCATTGGATGCTAGTACCAATTTTAATACATTTCTATTTACTCAGTAAAGCTATATGTCATCTGCAGAATATTCAGTATTATGCACTCTCAGATGATACTACTCCTGTCCTTGAAAAAAGGAATCTCTTATGAATGATTTAAAACAAAAAAAATTACTGAAGAATTTATTCAGTAAAGATCTCCTGGTAATTTTTTCCTGTGAGGAAACAAGAACTGAAAGCAGCAGAGATACCATTTTGTTTATCTGAAAATTAGCTCTGGGGCAGAAGAATACTTTGTTTAGCCTTGAAAAATGAGGTCATTTCTCCAGAACCTTATTACTTCTCTTAATTGAGCTGCAGGTTTTTTGCACAGTTTTCTAGCAGCAGGGATGAAAGCCAAGAGCTGTTTATCAATTCCTAGACGCTGCCACTTGGTCGGCAAAAAGCTGATTTCAAGTAATCTCAGTACTTCCCCAGGTCAAACATGACAGTCCGATAACTCCAGGCAACCACACTGTAGGACTGAGAACAAGAGGACAGGTAAAAAAGACCAAAGCTGCAGATGAAATGCAGTTTTTTTGCTCTGTTTTTTTCAGGAGAAAGCCTCCTTTTTGCATCCATTTCCAACAGTGCCTTCAAGGTTTTAAGAGGAAAGCAATTCAGCAGATAGGAATAGACAAATTTCATTCCAATGGGGCAGAAGGAAAAAGGAGAGCCTATTTGAGGAGAAGCTGAACCAAAAAAATCCTGATTCAGTTAAGTGGTTGCAACAGGTGAACACCTGTCCACAGAAGAATGAATTTTGGTTAGAAATGTTCCACCCCACCTCTTATTGGCCAAAGAAAGGTCACCATGACTCTGACAATACAAATATAAAAGCCAATGGATCACTTTTGCAGATGGGAGATGAAGGAGAATAGATGAATCTCTGTAAAACAGTTCCTCAGGCTAAACCATCTTTTCGCTTGAAGAACTTGAATGACTTCTACATAAATGGGCTACCAGCCTACTTCTCATGTTGAGTGATGCTTGAATGTTACGAAGAAACTGAATAGTAGTGGTATTTCAGACTCCTCTTTATTTTCTTCTCCATTCATGATTCCCAAGAGTAACACCCAAGCAGTCCCTTCATTTTGCAACACTGATCTAGCAGAAATGGAGCAGCACAAAACAAGATCACAGCCCACCTCTCCAAGTTCAGTGAAGGGCTGAATGAGCGCAGCATAGAGCTAGAAATTGCCTTCAAGAAGAAACAGCCTAGTACAACGTTCTGACTGTGCTTTTCTCAAAAACTTCATGCAAGTTTTGGGTATTCTTGTGGCCACAAATCACACTCCTTCAAGTAAAAACTAATAACACCCGTAACAGCAGTAACAGCCACCTTAAAAGGAATTAATTGCCTGAAGTTAAGTTACAGCACCTTCCTCTGACACAAAGTACAGGCAGCAACAAATGGACATGCTTTATTAACAAGCTGCCAGGACAGAATAATTTTTGCATTTCAAGTGCAAAGAATAATCCTTGCAAAACATTCTTGCTTATCCACTGATACAGAGCAGAGTGGTTATCCTGCATCTATATGCAGAATTTTGTATAAGCTACACAAGGGTAGAACCGTTCATAACTTTGAAAACAAAGTGCTTCACACAACTGCAAATGCCTTCTGTGACTGCAATGCACTTTTGAGCTTAAATAAAAGCACTGCCATCATTGTGGAAAGCAAATGTATGTCCTTCCCAACCCACAGAACTATCCACTCTTCTGTTTTCCCCTTATCCCTCCATACCGCCATCTCCACACTCCTTGCTGCCACAACATCTTTGGGTTTTGCATCTTTGGTTCCAATGTAGGAGCCGATGGTGTCACAGGACCAGGGAGAGTACTGGCTGTAGTCATTTCCTTTGTATTTCCCAGCTATCTTCAAGTCTTCATCCAAGTACTGCACAAAAACAAAAATCTGGTTCTGTAAGTGAGGGGAAGAAGCAATTTCACAGCCATCCCTGTTCACTTCAACAGCAGTGAACTTGAGAAACACCACCAGGATTATTTTTTATCAGATACATCACCCTCTGGAATTGGGCCAGAGAATGCATTAAGTGCATGGTATTCTGAGCCCTTAGCTATGCTCCCAGTGCTGACTGTTCACTTGGCCAGTTTGAAGGTGATATTTTGACACTGGTTAAAAAAATAAATCTCTGACAAGCTGTTACATATGTCAGGAGCAAAGTCTAGGAACTGTGAAGAGCGATTACTTCAATTAGTAATGGCTCAAAATTAATTTTCTTCATTGCACTGAAAGCAGAGAGCTTAGGACCAGTGGTAGATCAACAGCCAGTTGAAACACTGGAGACTGTACTACAAGTACAAGTACAAAATCTACTTCTAACACTCTAACACTTGCCAATGCTATACTGTTCTGATTTTCTTGTAAACTCCAAAGTATTTTCTAAACATGCCAGTATCTCATGTTTTTGTCAAAATATGCTTACCTCCTCTGAGTGAAAAGGATGAGGCAACGTTGGTGAGGGTGCAAAAGGAGGTGGAGAAATCACCTTCCTCTCTTCTAGCTGGGCCATGATCTCTTTCCTTCGTCGGTGAAGTTCATCCAGGCTGGGATGAGGCTGAAATGAAGACAGAAAAATGTTTCAGACATCCTGAAGCATTAATGCACAAAACAAGTAATTTTCTAAGTCTTGTTTACCTGAACAAAATAAGGCAGCTATATACTGCAAGGAGAGGGAAATACAGATGATAGACAGAATAAATAAAGTAACAAGCAATGATCACTTTGTTAAAGTCTACCTGTTACCTTTCATATAGGATATACATGCTCCTACACTGGCCAGTGTTAGTTCAAGACACCCCACAAACAGCGAATGTGCTCCAACTTGGCAAAGTTCCCATTGGAATGTGTTCAGCATGGCAAGTCCCCATTACAGTCATATAGGGTAAATTGGTAGAACTATTCAGATCAAAACCTAGTCACATTTATTATTCACTTTGCAATAGAATTAAACACAGTGCACTCAAACTGAAAAATCTACAAGTTAAGTTAAAAATGCTTCCTGTACTCAGCAACAGGATTTAGAGCCTTTAATCTGAATGACCCAAGTCCAATTATGCTACAGAACTCAATTCCAGCTGGTGATTTATCAAAACAAGTTTGTAAACTTATACTAGGAAGATTCTCCAGTTAGCTATCTAATTAGAAAAGATTCAGAAGAGTGGAATTTTTAATCTTTTATAAAGGCGGGTATGTTTAATGTTTATTATTTAGGTACAGAGTTGGTCAGTCACAGATGGGCAGTAGAAGAATGCACACATGACCATTTCCACACACTGTATTTACTCTGCACTTGAGTAGCCCTCTCCAGCCTAATCTTTGCTGGAGAAGTCAGAGAATTCAGAGAATTCCAAAGTGAATTACAATGCTTTTTTTGAGCACTAAAGCAGCCTACTTTTACATATTAACATCATTACAACTGTAGAGTGAACCAGTAACTAAGTTACCTTGAAGTTTTTAATCCGCTTCCTAAAGTTCAGACTTTCACAAAGGCCACCCCCTTGATACAAAAACATTAAATTCCTCAAGCAGGTTATAGTTTCTCTCTCAAAACAACTACGGAAACACTACACTAGTGTAGAACCATACCCTGTGGCACGAAGGTCTGATCTGACCAAGATGTGGAGCCACTGGGCAATAAGCCTCTGTTTGCTGGTATCTGTCTCTGGAGTCAGGTACGTAGAGGGGCACAGCCGCTTGTGGGATGTCAACGGGCACTGGGCTGCCCCGTACCACATCCTCCCGCTGGTAGGGCTGCATGGGAGGGTACACACGGCGGCCGTCATAGTGTGGCGGGTACATGGGCTGCGCCAGGGTTGGGTACCCCTGGGGCTGTGGGTATTGTGGGCTCACCACACGCTCTGGCAGGTACGGCCCGTAGTGCTCCAGGTATGGCGTGCCCGGCTCCGGCACTGATGGAGGAGGTCGGACAAAGCGAGACACAGACTGGGTGGGATAGTACACTCCTGAAGCAAGGCAAGGGGGAAAAAAACCACAAGATACAGAAAGTGATTACCCCAACTTTGACTGCACAACTTTTACCCCACAAAAATTGACTGCAGAAAACCCTGAAGAAGCGAAACTTGATCCAAAGCTCAAGTGACACAGTATAATTATCCAAGATACCAGCAAGGTGTCAATGTTATAGTAGCTGATGAAGAGCTGATGAGATTGAGCCTACCACAGGTGCCCCACAAGTCCTGCCAGCACACTGAAGAGAAGTAAATCACCAGAATGTCTCTGCAGATTGCTACAAATGCTTTCAGGTAGGTAAGACTTAAAAAGTAAACTGAATATTGGCCCGTACATCCTCATACATGCAACTAAACTTCAATTTGTCCCAACATATCAGAGCCTCTGGCTGGGTAAAGGAACTTAACTTTATATCCTAATAATCTATCTAGAGATTTGTTCCAAGTCTTGAACAGGAGAAAGACATTTCAGAACTATAAACCACCAAAGACTTCTAAGATCACACTGCCTGGTTACCTGAAGATTTTATTATTCTATCTTGGATCTCTGGATAATTTTAAAATAAGCATGAACATGTGCATGACATCAAATTTTGTAACAATTCAGATGTTCACTGGCACATAATGAACAAATGTAAGTAGTTTGTTTTCCTTCAAAATGCTATGCAACTTCCTCACAAATGGCTTCCCCCCCATTCTGCCTTTTCTCTCTATGGCTTTTTCTGCTTTCAGCTTCCTTTGGTCTCCCATTGTTTATTTTTCCTTCATATTATTTTCGCTTTATCTCATTTCTCTCTGCAACCTTGCATTGTCTAAGAATCATTCCCTGTTTCATATACATAGCCATATCTTCTCTTTTTAATCCCCTTCAATATTATCTTTCTCCATATGCTCTCTTTAGAGTTTTTCCCCTTAGTTCACTTTTTATGATGTTTTCTTTTTTTGTGAACACCCTTCTCTAATTTCATTTATCTCTATCATCGCACACACTTTATTTCCATTTTCCCTGAGTCAAACTGAAGGTTTACCATACCAGATCCCCGATCCAACCCAGTTAGGAAGAACTGAAGACAGGACTTGAAACACTTGGACAGATATAAGTATTGTTTTCACTTGCACTGAAGTCCTCAGTCAAGGCATAAAATCCTGCCAATTTCCATTTTATTATGACGTCACCTCATTAGTGTCTTTAGTCCATGTCATTTGAAAGAAAACTTCAGTTTGAAGGCTTAAAAACCAAAGTGGGAAGAAAGACTAAAATCAGCCTGAGGATTAAAGAGTTTTGTTTCAATCTTACCTTGTTGGTAGGGTGCTGGCTCAAACGGTGGGGCAGCTCCTCTGGGGTCCTGATAAAACATATCTGCTTGTTGTGCATTGTACATCTGAGACCCCCGGGGTACCATCTGCAACTGCTTGGTGACGGACACTGAGGGCAGATCTGCTGACGCCCGTGCAGGCACAGGATGAGGGTTCACTGGCAAGGCAGAAATAGAGCTCTTGGGAACAGATTCCAGCCTAAAAAGTGGAAAGATGGCACTGCTCATTAAGGCCTGGTACAGCACGCTGTACTCTAACACACTGATCTTTGTCTTACACTCCACCTTCTGAAGGCTTCTATCACCTACTCCAATTAAAATATAAGCAAATAGGGAATTAACACAGTGTAGAGTTTTAGCTTTAGCTTTCTACTCCAGTATATAATCATTAAAAAAACCCCCAACCAAACACAAGAACAACCACAATCGCCATTCTGTTTCTTTATCTTAAAGAACTGGTTTACTTTGTTTCTACTCCAGATTTACACACACAACAATTTAAACAACAGGTAGGAAGACCCGTACAAGTCAGGAGGGGATCCAGGGGCACTGCTACTCAGATGGTCCATCTTCCCTGGCTTCAGGGCAGTTTCATAACCGGAGTCAGTCCCTCGAGAAATTAGTTGTGTCACTGTGCTGCCTGTTGACACAATTCCATTTGGCAGAGCAGAAGTTTTCCTATTGGGCAAATCCACTCCCCCTTCCTCTGAGAGGACAGCTCCTGAAGGCAGGCCCACCTCATTCAGCTGGCCCAGGGAGGCACTAAGGGGTCTTCTGGGAATGAGACGCTTGTTCATTTTACGGAATCTTCAAAAAGAAAAACCATGTATCAAAAATTGAAACAAAAAAAACCCCACCAAGTAAAAGGAGCTGTACTTGCAAGATTTTTCAAACACGGATTCTACAAAAAGCTTCCTTTTATTCAAGTTCCCCAAGGAGCTTGTGAGAATACCTCTTGTGAGAATACAACTTCCCTGACAGCTGATCTATTAATAGGAGTTTCAATTAGAACAAGGACGGACTTTTAATGACAAGTACACCAAGAATTCACAAGTAAACTTCACACAGCAAATTTACAAATCCTACTTTCTTTATACATTCAGATCTCAAGAGAAGAGAGCCAAAACTAAGCATCACAAAGTACTATTATCGCATAAAATACAGTAACACAAGCTTCAGAGGAAGAATCACAGACTGTTTAGGCCTGTTTTATTCAGAGAAGAAACTAATAGCAGAAAAATTAAGTGAAAAAACATGAATTTATACCCTTTTGCTCCATCTGTCCAACAATAAGCCAGGTGTTTACTACCATGTGACATGTTTTAAAGCACAGTTTATGTTACTATATCAACATGCAGCTTACACAATTTCTGTTGTTTGATAAAGTGATTGCAGCGATAAAAACTCTCTGAACACATAGCAATTCCAAAAATCTAACTGCCTCTGACTAAAGCCTGAACAAATACAGGCATTTGAACCAACATTCCACAAAAACCAGTAAGCCAATAGTACTGGAGAGCAAATTCTGGAGTTGAAGGTCCTCCACTAAATACCCTGGCACTATTTCAGATCCCAGAACTCAAGTGTGAGGGCATATTTGTAGACTCGAGTGTTCTTGCTGAACAAGAGGCTATTTCTTCAGCAGGGTTGAAGCCAACACTTTCATATCATAAATAACAGTCAGAGTGAGATGGGAACCCAGACTAGGAAGGTACACACATTACTGCAGAAAAAGGTGCCAATTATTACTCAGTCTTTAGATAATCTTTGTAGTTGCCCACATGCATTAACAGCAACATAACAGAGGCAAAAAAGGGGTTTTATTATTGGGGCTTTTTTGTTTTTTAGATGTTGTTGCAGTCTTCACATGTGCAGGACATACATTAATTTTAAAAAGTTCAATACTTGCCTATACACACAGGGTTTTTGTCCCTTACCAAGACGGGGTTGAGCTGCTGTTTAAGCAAGTTGAGATTATAATTTGCTATCTAAGGTATTACCACACATTTCCCCATAACTTTCCTCCAAACTTAAAGCTATACAGAGAGATACAGGAGTCACACAGCAACAGCAATGCGTATTATTCACACAAAGCATTTTTAAAAGAAGAACTAACACAATAGCTACTTAAAGGAATTAAGCAAAGATAAAAGGTACAAGGAACAGTCAGAACTCTCAAGTTCCCCAAACACCTAGAGAAACTGTTGGAATCTGAAACTGAACAAACATTCTCTTCAGCCCAGAACAACATTAATACCAAGGCATGCAAGTTAGTCTGGCTACAAAAAGTCTCCCTCATCTGCAAAGCTGACAAACAGTCCTTGATACATACGACTGGGTCAGAGGCATAATGCTGACCCACCACCCAACACAGGCTAACAAAACCATCCCAAACAGCACTACCAATCTCCATTTCATTAGCATGATGACAGAAGGCAAAAAACCCTCCAACTGTTTCTGCAGCAGGCAAGTACTGAAGTCCTGCTCTTTGTTCATGTGAGTAACTGTCTTTGTCATTCTAACACCACACACTCTGCTCTTGTGTTTTGTGTATGCACTGCATGCTGGCTATACAGCCCATGAACTGACTTCAATGCTTCGAGTTTCAGATTAAGAAAGAAAAAAGAAACACTGCATACCAACTCCAAACCCTTGCAGTGTTCTTCTCATTAAAAAGCACCTTTTCTTTGAATAATTTTATCCCAAAAAGCAAGCAACAAGCTAACATACTACATAAAATACACTGTGTATTTTTTTTAGCTCCTAAATAATCCATTTTACTTAAAAAAAATTTAAAACCTGCAGAACAACAGCATCTTGTTCTTGCCTAACTGATAGCCCTCCTAAATCTGTAAGGGATCTAGATTATTTACTGCAGACTTGACACAATCATCATTTTTTAATTCTACAACAATAGATGTAACCAATTGGAGGTTCCTGCATGAAACTTTCTGACAGACTGCACAAAGAACTGTTGCAGGAAAAAATCTTGGAAAGTTAGTTTTTAGCTCTTTGGAGAGCTAGCAACACATTCCTTACATTTGGAAAACTGCCAGCAACCTACCTGAATAAAAAGGAAAAATGAGAAGTACTCCCAAATAACAGCCACTGTGAATGCCATCATACAGCACATGTAGTCACACTTAAGAAGTAAGGAAAACAGCCCACCTCCAAAAACCTTGGATAACATTTATCTAACATCAAACTTTGATAGCTGCATTACTGCTGAACAAAGCAGATACCCCCTATGGAAGAACAAGTAGCTCCATAGCCTAAGAGATGACTGTTACAAGTTTATCACATTATTTCTTGTTGGTTTAACAGCAAGGTTATAACTTCTTTCCCCATTATTCCTAGATATGAGAAATAACTCTTACAGACAAGATGAAACAAAGACTGGACTGCTTTCTACTAGCAGAGGTACACTTACTTTTCCAGCTCCTCCTGTGAGTGCGCAAAGGTGCAGCTAGCCCCTCGGGGACATCCTCCTCTCTGCTTCATGTCTCGGCACATGTATGTCTTGTACTTGCTGTGCTGAGGGGGCTGACAAGGTTAAAGAAACCAGGTGAGATACCTGAACATGAAAGTTCACTTAACGAAGTTGAATGTATCATCTTATCAAAGGCCTAATGTTTGACTGTTGATAATTCTTCAAATTAAAGTGGTTCTGGAAAACCTAATATGAAATAAATAACTGAAGTACTTGAGTTTGGTTCTCCAACAGAATCAACAGATTCAAGAGTAAGTATTTTGACAACTAAGTCACTCTCAGGTTTCTGTAATATTTTTATTTTTCTCCTTACCAGAGAGCTTGCTGGAACACAGCTGTACATTTTAGGACACAGTTAAATGGACAAAACTGATACAGGATGAAAAAATTACCAATAATCAGATATACCCTATCAAGAGTTCCCACCAAGGAAAAGGTCTGTAAAAGTCAACTTGCTTTCTAAGAAGCACAGCCAAAAGATGTATATCTGTAAGAAATCACCTGCAAACTGGTTTTTTTGTTTGTTTTTTTGCCATACGCTGTAGTAAGAAGATCCAGGCAGGGTGAATATAAGCCACACAGCCTTTTACTAGCCACTGCTGCCAGGTAGTGCAACTTTACCTAGAGCTCAGCAGACATCCCTTTCCCACTCAGGAGGCTCTGGGTTCCCTTCCAAGAAGCACTGCATGTACCACAGATTCTCCACAACGAACACTCTTGCTGTTTTCCCCTCCCAGATTCCCACTTATACATTTCTACCACTTTTACTTGTGTTGGTGACAGTGCTCATTATCCATCCCAAGTGATGCAAAAAGGCGAAACAGCAAAAATAATTCACTTTAGTTTTCCTTTTTTTTTTTTTTTGGCAGAGATAACTGAGCTCCCCAAACCAGCTCTCCAAGAGGGTGAATGCCAAAGCAAGGGAGGAGTAGGACTGGGACAGGCAGCTCCGTATTTCAGCAGCGTTTACATTCCTGAGCTACACAACAAAATGCAATCAAAGGAATGTGTGATAAGGTAATGATGAGGTAAATTAATACATAATATTTGGCAACATAATTTCATTGCTGGAAAAAAAATTGTTTCAGGAACTTGGATTGCACCTTCATATGAAGTATATTCATAAATCTTCAAGCTTGAAAGACCTTTGAGCACAAGGATAATTTTATTAACAGAGAGTCAGCTGACTGAAATATGTCATATTAAAACAAAACCAAGAAAATTCCCACAAATCACAGCAGCACCCCAGCAGCCCTTCCTCACCCTCTACTCAGGAAGGTTATTATTTATTTCTCTAAGCCTGAAGCTGGATCAGTCTGTTTTCCCTCCATACTAGTGAGCTGTGAAAATTAATTCAACACGTTTTGGGGGTAAATATGTGTTGTTTTGGGTTTTTTAGTTTCTTTTTTGATAAATATGACCCAGCAGTGATGTTTTCTATCAGCTCCTTGTCAAATCAAATCTTTCCAGATGACATCAGTAAACCTCTACTATAGGATACAGTCAACAAAGCTTAGGGGTACATATTTCCCAAACAATTTAGCTTTTACCTGTTGTTGATCTGTTCCTTTTTTGCTGTGATTCTGGATATAATCAACTAAGCCATGAACCACAGTCCTCACAGCAACTAGTCCATTTTCCAGTTGTTCCCATGTCGGAGGTGGAGCATCTGTTGCATGGACAGCAAACACAGAATATAAAAAGAAAAATCAGAAGCATTTTCCAAAACCAGGTAAACCCCCCCCCCCCCCCCCGCCCCCAATCCGTATCACAAAATTTGACTAGGCAAATTTATAAAAAATGTTTTATCAATAGATAAAAAGCATTCAGCACCTTAATTCTGGGACATTTAGCTCTTACAGCATAGAGGTATCTTAAGTGTTGGGGTCACTGGGCCAGCTAATGAGCCAGGGAAAGTGGCTGAGGTCGGCTGGTGAAAAAACTCAGGCATTTGAAAAATACCTCCCCCATAAAGGGAGTATTTGAAAAATACCCCCCCTTTACTTTCTGTAAAGTCAAAGCCTCACGCACAAGTCTCTACAGTTGAATTTTAACTTTTTCCCCCAGACTCAGTAAAAATGGAATACTACATCTCCCAGCAGCCTGTGTGGCTGCTTCCTGCCCTAGCCCTCTGTCCCCACCTGGTTCTTCTGTCCTGCCCCTTCCCTCTCTCCATCGGTGTTTCTCCCAGGTCCACCTTGTTCCACCCCTGTACCCCTCATCCACTGGTTCCCTTCCTTGGCCTTTGTACCGCCCCTTTGCCTTGGCACACAGTTTGTAAAACCAGGGCTCACACGTGGCTCGCTCTTCTTGCACGCCTGTCTTCACGGAGGAATAAACTGTGGAACTGGCTGCGAGGGCCCTCCTTCTCTTTTGTCTCTAGTAATATTTTAGCTATCCAGCTAAGGTGTGGGGAGCATGCCATCAGCGCTTTTCAACAGCTCAGTGCAGAAAGAGAGGTTTGCTAGCAGATTAACTGCACCCGACCTGTCCCTCTCAAGAGACAGTTTCGGGAACACAGCAGCCCCTCTGCCTGCCCTAATCCCCCCCATGACCTTTCTTAATTTTATACTTAAGACTGAACTGCACAAAATACCAAATGAGCCACTAAGACTATTATTAGCATGTCAAATTATTTCCTGTTACAAGAACTTTCACATCTCAGAACTCCAGAGAGGCACTATACAAACTCTTCTCATAATGAAAAACATTAGGTTCAAAATCCCTCCTTGCATTCAGACTCCTGGAGGTAAAATCATTCCATACGAATATGGTCATCACTGGCCTGATTACACAGGCACAGACACGGAACAACAGAAATTAATGCTTCTCATATGGTAAAAGCCTCAAAAGGCAAATCTATGAATCAGACTATTATCTGAAACACTGTGAATAAACTGTACAGTCTCAATTCTATAGGAGCACCTTTTCTTTTTAGCCAATTTACTTTTCTACGTTTTTGAAGCTCTTCCAGCAGCTGACACTCCCACTGTGTGCCTGCACACTCTGCTGCAAAGCACAGTACCTCAAAGTGACTTTCAAGATCTTTAGCAGAATTAATTATGTTATATTCCACTCACAGGACTAAATTCTTCCAAAAGTACTTCAACGTGCTTCCCTGTTGCTCTTTAAGCAACTCAACAGAACAGAAAAAACCACAAAGACCAGACTTGGCTAGTGAAACCAAGAGAGGCTATTAGTGATGCCACTTTCCATATCAGTTTTTTGCTAACAAATTTGCAGTTCACATATTATGTTCCAATATGAAAGATTTGGTAAGAAAGCACTGCATTTCCTTTAGCTGTGAAGTACAACTGGTCTTCATTGGAAAGGAAGTTTAGCTTCTGTTTGTTTAAACAAATACGAAGTACAACTTTTCATCTCCTAAAGTTGTAGTTTGTATCTTTTTACTATTTTGATATATAATATTGATTTTATTTTAGCAGGTATAAAATAAAACTTCAGCCACAGGACTTTGTTCTATCCCATTCCTTCCCCCTCAGGTGGTCCATCCTCACAGCACTGCTGCCTTTTCGACAATTCCTATCTTTCTCTCCTCTGTCAACACCTTAGGTTTTATTTCCCAGTTAAATTCTTTCCAACTATCTTCCACTTCCCAGACTCTTTCCTACCTTTACAGAACTACATATGAACAAGAAAAATACTAAAATCCATAGGGTCACAAACCATTCTTGTCTAGACCAACTTTTGCCCAGCTTCTCTCTATTCAGTCTATCAAAATTCTACTTTGGAATCCAAAACTCTTAAGCTGATGAGTCAGGAGGATGTTTCCTTACACCTTATGATCAGCTTTCAATTCTTGAACAGTGTTAAAGCTCATCTTGCTAAACTTAAAGGTTTTCATTAAAATATCCAAATTTACCTGGACTGGGATCAATATTTGCCAGAAGTTCTAAGTGAGGTCGAAGACGATTCAGATTAGCTGGATCTCCAGTCCTCTGAAGAGCAATAGTTAATTCCTGAACACTCTGTGCAAATGAGGCTGGGGTCTGCAACTTAAAAAAATTATCATAATTAACTTTCTACAGGCATAGTAATCCTCCTGGTTTCTGAAGGCTGCTCCACAAGCTCACAAGAACTGTCTCCCAAAACTGGAGATTAACATCTTTTACAGAAGCCCATTCCAGTGAACCCTTTCTATTAAGAATGCACAGTTCTTTGACATGGCATTAAATTACACCTCTAAATAGACAAAATAAAGGCTGGAATTACTGCTAGCAATAAAAACCATTTATTTTGTGTTGTGCTGCCACCCAGGAAAAAAAACAGGCCATATTAGAAACCATTTAATTTAGATTTCTGGAGAGTCTAGTATCTCCAATCCCCAAACCAACAGGTTTGCACCCTGCTTTAAACAGAGTACAGCAAGCAGAAAGTACAGAACAAGAAGGTTGAAGGAAAAGATAGCTAGCAACATTCCATCTCCTAATATCACACAATTCCAGTATTTAAAATCCTCAATTCCACCGAGGTCCTTCAGGAGATGTTTGGCACGACACTTGAAAAGGTGGGCAAAGGCATAAATACATAGCAGACCCATCTTGAAGCTAATCGCCTTGCACAGCAGACAAAGCAGTTGTTTCACAGCTTCCGCAGCCATTCAACAAGGTTCAGTTCTTCCCACCTAATTTAGGCACTTACAAATGAGTCCCCTAATCTAAAAGTCCATTTATCCTATATTGCTTCTGAATGCAGAGAGATCTGGGCATTTTCAGAGTTTAAGTATTTTATTTAGGAAACGTGCTGTCTTACTTCAGATATAGACTGGGGACTCTTTTTTTTCCAACTTATGCACTAACTTCCTGCCCAGAAACATGGACCATTAGCCTTTGTCACTACACTGGCACTTATCAGCTGTTCATAAAGGTCACATCCCAATTGTTTACCTAAACTTTGTGGGTTTCCAGCTGCAGAAAGAAGTAAAGTAGCAAGAAACATCAGGATGGTAGAGGGAGCAAGATTCATTAGGTTACAAATATATATTCTAATTATTTAGAGCATAACAGGTTTTCAAATAACAAGACAAATTATTAATGGGCAAGTCCACGTGGACACAGTTTCTAAGTTCAATGTTACAAATATTTAAACCTACTACAGTTGCAAACAAGATGGACTGGACTGATTACCTTGTCGATGATACTCTGCATGTGGGATTTGTGAGACTGGTCTCCATATAACAGCGAGGACCACTGGTCTGGTGCAATGCGCAAACCTGCTTCCATAGCTATTTGAACTATCTGGGAATCATGTTCCCTTCTCAGAGCTTCATAAGTCCGAAATTCCTCCTTCAGTTGCATCAGGGAGGAATCCTCATCTCTCTTGGTCACCTAGTCAGGAGAAATGAGCCAAATACAATTAAGCAGGATAAGCCCAAGATTACCTGAAGTCCGAGGCAAGTGATGCCTTCAAGTCAGCAACTAAGTCCTTCTCCCAAACTAAAATCAGCTATAACACTACTCAGTGAACACCGGTTCCTACTAAAGTAACACACACTTCATAGAGTGAAAACACCATAAAATGGACACAAAACATTATTTACTTGGACTCTAACTCACATATCGGTTGAAGTGACACACTTCCTAAATGACTTTACAGCATCCACGCCTTCAATCAAGATATTTTGTTTGCATTGCAGAATTTTGCTTGAGGGTACAACTAGCAAAAACAAAGCATTTTTCTACTAATTTAGCAAAAGTGAATGACATTTGAGTTGAGCATCCAGTAACAGGTATTAAATACTGTATAGTACATTAAGCAGTTTAAGTTTTCTTCATATAGCTGACACCCAGAAGTCTCCTATTTATGTGATTCTAACAACACCACAACTGAATTAACATAATTAGGAATTTTTCAGCTTTAAGCCACTTCTAAGAAGGTAAGTATGCTGCCTTACATACAGGTTTTGTAACTGTGCCTCTACGAAACTGGACAGAGGCAACACCTAAGCCTCAAGTTTACAGCTTCAGGTCCCTGTTTCAGCCTACACTGCCATCACAGCTGAACAAGGAACTCTCTAAATTCAAGTGGGACTTAACGAGCAATACCTTCTCTAACTACACATATTTTTAGGCACATTTAATGTTATCAGACAATGAAAATTGAACGTGAAAACCAATGGTTTTCATAGCATTATGAAACCTCCAGGCAGAATCTTCCTCATACCTTGAAGCATGAAGCCCTGTAAAGGAGCTGGACAACATGTCCAATGCTAGTTTTGGAAGCCTGAGGGAATCGTGGCTCCAGTCTCTGCACCACAAAGAGAACCAAGACCTTTCGTGACAGAGCAGATCCATCTTCCAAAGCCAGCAGAACCAGCTTTAAAGCCTCCTCTTGCATTGCTGAGAGTCAGGGGAAATGCAAAAAGAGACAGGATGAGAGAAGCCCAAGCAAAATTTTTGCAGTTTCTTGTTCACCTACAATTGGGATAACAGCTAACAACTCCCACCAACAGACACACAAACCCACAGAAAAAAAAGGGAGATGAGCAAAAAGGGAGGGCAAAAAGAAAAGGAACACTTCCAGATTCCCAGACTGTGACTCAGGAAAACATGACTTTTTACCTTTAATATTATTATCATTATTATGATTATTATATTACTATTGTCATCTACTTTGGGTATCATCTGATAATAAGATTCCATTGTTCTTGTCTGTACATCTCTTGATCATTAATACAAGTTTTCAAAGAGTATTGCCTACACCTCACACTTACCCCAGAAGAAAAAGCTTACAGGCTACAGAAAAGCAAGGTTCATTCCCATGCAAGTAAAAAACAAACCAGAGTGCCCACACCAATCAACCAGGCTGCAGCACCACTATTTTGCTATGTAATCTACCTCTCTTCTTTCCTGAAGTGGTTTGAAAGTTAGTATCTCAAAGTTAGCCTTTGTCTGTTTCAGTAGGGGAAAGCTTCACTATTTTTTCTTTAAGAAATTTGTTTCGTATTTCAAGACTCAAGAAATGAAGTCTTTATTTTCAATAACGAGATGACTTTTTTTAAGCAACATTGATTTCTTTCCAGTATTTTAAGCAAAGGAATTCCATTTATAAATACACAACTTCTTAAAAATGTGCACGTTAACTGTAAAAAACCTATCCCCACAACTGCTTTGTATGTTTATTGCCCTAGAGAAGGAAAAGAAGCCATGCCAGTCACTTTAGGTAACCTTATTTTTTCTAGAAAGGTCTTCAAGGAATAGCAAGTGAGAAGCAACATGTCATTTATCTTATGACAAGAACAGAAGGACACCTATTCTGAATTTTACAGAAGACTTGAAAAAACATTAAAAATATGAGAAAACACATCAACAGCAGCCCAACAGACACATAATTAATTCTGAAGACTACTACTAAGAAATTAAGCTGTTGCTTAATAAAATCACTTAGGCAATTGGACAGCCATTTATCAACAACTCAGTTCTAAATTGCTTCTGGTACAGCTGTGATACTGCGATGTCACCTACCTGGCCCAAGGAACTGGCACCCTCTGGCTCTCACCGCAGCCCAGAGGTTGGAGGAGAGCTGCTGAGGGTTTTGATGCTGGAGAATGAGCTCTGTGACCGTTCTTTCACCCAGTGACCGTGCTGCACGCATGGCTCTGATCCGCCCTTCCTCCTCCACCAGCTGGCAATGGACTAATGTCACAAGTTTCCTCTGCATGGGACGGCTCAGCACACTCTGAGTAGTACTGTTGAGACCCACACCTTCAAAACAAAATGAAACTGAATAATAAGCTGCCTTATGTTCCTCTTCTTGTGCCAGCCTTCAGTGGCTGTACTGGACAAGTGCAAACTTAGTTCTCCTGGTGTCCATTTTATCAAAGGGAATACTAGTCAAGGCATATCAGAAGTTCATTTCTGCCGGTTTCTTTCACTTGGCAATAAAAACAGTTTTCTGGGAGTCAGCTTCCCCACAGGCTTAAGTCTTGTGATTGACTGATCTGGCTTTTTAAGAAGATGGAACCTCTAATGAATCCTTTCCCCATGCTGGCAGTTTGTCCCACATCCTCCTGTACAGATTCCCAGTTCATCCTTTGTTCATGGATTTCAGGGATCACTTGGACATTTGTTTGTTTTTACAACACATTTAGCTTCTTGCCTACCTGTGGTACCTTCACTGTTTAGGTCTAGAGCCTACCTGAGTCCTGAACTGCTTGGATGATGTTTATTATGTGCCAAAACTCTGAATCACAAACATGCTGAGAGCCACTTAATTCTGGTTAAAGGAATGAGTGACTCACTAGACATATAGCTGCCATGCTGAGTTTGCTCTACAGCCAGAACTTGTTCACTGGGCCACCACTTCCCAGAGTGATACTGCTGTCACACTGCACTGGTCACAAAAGACTCAGACAGCTTCTCAAAAATATTCATTGTTGAAAACCTGATGCCCATGATGCTCAATTTCAGTAACTGGGCTGACAGACTGTCCAAATCCAGCACACGTAATATATAAAAAATCCATACTCTTTAACATAGTGCAGGTTTGCTAACTTGGAACTACCCAGATTGACCCAGCTCTTGTATACAACCTTGTATAAACAAAGTATTACTTATAATTTTCTTTATATATCTTATATGCAGTAAGTCTCTCATATCAGTTTATTCATCTTCTACAGAACAGCTGCATTACTACAGTTATCACGAAGCAGAACTGAAAAAAAAAAGGGCAAAACTATCTATCTTTACTTACTCTGCACAGATCAAATCAAAGTTTGCCTCAACTCACTACACCATGGCCAAGCACCTCAGCCTTTCCTCTGAATTATTTTTGACACCTTCCAATTCTATACTCCACCCCCCCCCTATGAAAACATAACCTTAATGTTTAAGAAATCTGTTTCAATTTGTTTCTAAACTAGGTTTATATCCATTTTTCAAACATACTCAGTAATAATTTGAACAGTTTGTTTTGCATCTTATTTGGTTTTTTGCTTTCGTTTTCCAAGGAAGCAATGCGGGAACTACCTCTTGCGCTGCTGAGTGGTTTGAGGTACAGTGCCAATTCTTCCACACATTTCTTGCCCTCCTCATAATGCTTGGTATCTTCAGCTCCACTGCATAAAGTAATTGGCTGCTGCTCAGGAACCTGAAGAGACATAGCATGTACATCTAGTATGAATATGGATAAATAAGTGGCAACCATGCTTATAAACACTTATTCCTATAATGCATTTCCTGGTTTTTTCCCCTTCTGTAATTTTTTTATATTAGTAAGCATTTTTTTCAGCTTATTTCCTGAACAAATAGCATAAAAAATCCCAATGAAAATGAAAACCAAAAGACAGAATTTATGTTTAGTAGACTTCTTTTATTTAGTGGCTGAAAGAAACTAGAAGCAGAAGGCTTAACATGGCACTTCCTCTAACTATAAAACTTTGGCTAAAACAGAACACATTGAAACATCCACAAAGCTGACTGGACAAAAAGCTCAGGGAAAAAAAAAAAAAAAGAGAGAACTCTGGTCTGCTGGTAAGTACAAATTTGTATCTAGGGCCTCACAGCTCTACAGTCATCCTGGGATAATTGACTGCAGCTACTTAAGATTACTGGAAGAAAGACTTAGCAGCAAATACACTAAGACACCCTTGGAACATATTCTGACTAGACCCAGTCACAAAGCAGCATGACCAAGTTATCCTATGTAGTGCATATGAACACACCCTATCAGTATTTCTCTGATGATAGAGGCCAATTACATTCTTGGGGTTTTTCTGTTTTGTGTTGGTTTTTTTGTCAGGTGACATTTATTTCTTCTTCCAGACATTCACCAGAAATCAGGATTTTTCCAAGGGATTTGGACAACCCCTCCCCCAAGTTATAATTTAGTTTCTACTGTTCTCTCTGTAAATTCTTAAAGCTTTCATCAAATTTGGGGGTGCAGTATAGCTCTGTACTAACACTTCTCAACATCACTGTTCAGCATTCAACCCAAGATGACAGTACAGAAAACTGGAATTCCTCAGAAGACTAAACACAAGCACTTTTTGCGTATGCAGTCAAAGTGCACATAGGTATCAGACTTCTATTTCCAAGTCAATCCCCATTCCAGTGGCGGTAACAGCACAGTAATCCCACACAGATGCTTACAGGGACCAACCCAAGCCTTCAACCTAAAAGCAAAAGCCTTTAATGCTTCAGTTAAATACAGCTACACCTCCACGTGCAACCCAGCCATGGCAAGAGCAGCATTATGACAGCAGCACCAAATAAAAGCAGAAACTATATACAAAAAATATATACACACACTTATATAGTTGCCATCACCAATGTGACCAGCTTTTCTATCAATTTTAATAGAAAACAATGCTTCAGCCATATGATCACACTTCTCCTTAGGCAAAAGTCTCACCATGCTAAATTTCTCATTTGATACATAGAGCAAAGTAGAAAGTTACTATCTTGATTTTCCAGCAGGCAACAAAGAAAAGTCTCAGAGAGCAACATATCAGCTCCAACTAACATAGTTAGTATCATCCCAAAACTAACATAAACAAGATAGAGGCTGTGTCTCATCTAGGCTTTCATTCATATTAAAGAGAAAAACAAACCCAAGTTCAATCACACTGAGACAACAAGGTTAGCCTTGATATTTTTCACTGACAGAAGTTAACTTGTCATGTTCTGTGGGGCCAGCATTTGTTCAGGGTATTTTGGGTTTTGGGTTTGAGGGGTTTTTGTGTCTGTAAGCAAGAACACTTTATGCAAAAGGAGATTTTGCAACTCTGTTAGAGTGATCAGCAGTAAAGTGTCACAACAGCCTTATCTTGAGTGGTTTCTTGGGATTTGGGAAACTATTATTAACTCCTGCAATATTTGCCTGCACCTTAACAGAATATTCCACATCTCCTTTTCAAAGGCACTGCCATTTTAGCAGTCTGCTCTTGCCAGTGAAGTTACATAGCAGAAATGGCTTATGGAGCAAATGACACAACTCAAGCATATGTGCCCAGATACTGCACCATCTCTGCCGTATTTACTGCTGTCATATATTTTGTGCAAATTCCTACTTGCTCCTGCAAGCATTCCATCTGGCACCGGTGACAACCCAAAATACAACAACAGTGTTGCAATCCCTAGCAGACAAAGGGGGCTCACAACAGATGTGGGACAGGAAGCCATATTCAGCCCTGGATTTTGACCCTGAATTCAAGTGGGTTTAGTACACATTCAGAGCAGTGGTTTGGAATGCCAGACACAGCACAATTCCACCAGTGAGACACAAGGACTGTCTAGGCAACTAACAAAAAGCTTCCCCTTCCTGGCAGAAAAAAACTTCCAAAAACTAATCAAGCTATTCAAACACTATCTGCATAACGTTCCTATTCCTTCTCTTTTCAAGGGAAGCCTCAATGTAAAAATCTAAATGCTTTGTACATCTGTACTGTTTGCAAAATGAGCCCAAAAGAGATTAAATTTTCGTCTTAAGCTGGAATAAGTGTAGTACTGAAGAGTAAAACAATATGTTTTTTCTATGGTTTCAGGAGTGTTCAGGAGAAGAGAATTTATTTCTCCCGCACACACACTTCACTCATGCAGTGCACCTCACAGTAAAATTTACAAGTAATTTTCCTTTTGCTGGTTCTATTATATGTACTTCCAAGACGTATTTTAATATTTTAGGGTTAGAATGATTATAAGAACAGCATCTACCAAGAGAAAAATCATAAAGCCACAATTAATAAAAATTCCAGAAAACGTGCATTTTGACTTTGGCTCCAACATGGAATTGCTGAAGGACAATTGTGAAATAACTGAACTCCAAAGCATTTTCACTCCTCCTTCCCAAAATATCCTCTTAAGAGCATGCATGGCCCTATGGCTACTGCTGTTTACAATGCCTCTCGGGAGCCTCAGAATAGATGCCTCACAGAGTGAGCTCATTATTTTCACCCTCATTCCATATTCCATTCTCTCAGACATCACACCCTTATGACAGTTTCCACTGCAAATATATTTACATTGTGTAATCAACACCTCCCAAAGGGGATGAGAGCAAGACAGAAAAATTATTTCAGATGTTTAATTGCTTTAAATCTGTGATGATTTTGTATCTGCTTTGGCAGTGACTGCCAAGTATCCTGGCAGTGGAATGTTACCAATCAGCACAGCTTGTGGCTGTGGGAAGAGACAGGTTATGACAGCATAAGGAAGGGGACTGGAAAAGAATGCTAAAACACCACCTCATACCAGGCAGTGATTTTGAAGTGGTGATTTAAGTATAATTTGATGAAGGAAGTCAGCTTGAGTTGTCAGTAATTACCAATAGATGTCTAATTGCACAGAATGAGAACATGTTAAACAGAACAAACCCTTTCTGTATGGTTTGAAAACTGTTTCTAAGAATATTTCCCTCCCCCTCCCTGCAAATGAATGATTTGTTTCCTGCCAAAAGAAACCAAACAAAACCCAAAGCCTACCATCTTCAGTTCCTCAAAAGTTTACATTAAAGACAACTTTTTCACAGATAATTCCTCTTCTGTGGCATTCCATTTCACCAAAAGTTACAATAAAAATTATCAAACAGATCTCTAATAGCTCTGCACTTGCAATCTTCCCCTTTTGAAATGGTTGTGAGTTAAGATCACTCCACCCAGTCTCTCATTATGCACAATTCCAATGCCTAATGTCTAGAATAGTATTTATCATGTCCAGCAGGAGACTATGCTGAAACTAAAGCACCACAGGCATTTCTGCCAATCTATGTCACCTGTTTGGAATGGGCATGCTGCTGTTTCGTGAATTAAAAACACATGAGGGAAGAGCTTAGATGACAGATCCATGATTAGGTACCTTCAAAACAGTGGCCAGGTGAACACTTAAAATAGTTACATACAGTGAGTCATATGTGGATGCTTGATTAGCTAAAACTCAAAACCTTATTCCCAGAGAAACAAAGAATTCTTTTATCCAGGCAGTCTAAGAAGGAAGGTATCCTATGAATGTCTTGTTGATTTGTGTCCAAGGCCATTGTGTCACCCTTCCCTCACAGCTGAGTGCCTAAGCAGGAGCTATGTCCAGCTTTCCCAGGAGTAAAAATTCTCATCTTCCCCTTATGATCCCTTTTCCACCCTCATCTTATGCAGCCAAACTTATCTAGGCATGGTATGAGCTACCTAACCAGAGAGGCTGTGGCTATCCTATCCCTGCAGGTGTCTAAGGCCAGGCTGGATAGGGCTTGGAGCAACCTGGTCTAGTGGAAGGTGTCCCTGCCCAAAGTACAGGGCTGGAATAAGATGGCTTTAAAGGTCCCTCCGAACCCAAGCCATTCTGTGATTCTTGATCCACTGCCTTCCAGAACAGCCACTGTAAACGGTGTTGATGTGTACTATGCTACAGGGGAGCAGGCAGAACTCTTAGTCTGCAACAGCTAATTTGCACACCAAGGGTCGCTATAACTTGGGCAATGGGTTTCATTTTCAGAAAGGGGCGGGGAGAGGGAAAACCAAGACAGAGTCTAATTCAAACAAGAAACCAACTCTTTACACCATAAGAGTTACAAAATCTATCTAGAGAGAGAATGCTACTGTCAGAGAAATATGTTACTGCTTTCCTGGGTGACTGTGTGACAAATTTAGTATGATTTGAAGTATATTCCTGCTTATTTCACCCGCTGCGCTTGTGCAAAAGCCAAAGTGACTTGCCCTGGAATCCTGTCATTGCTGCCAGTCACAGCAGAATACATTTGTTTCTTTAAACTGCCTGGTCTCCTCCTCCACCTCCAGCAAAAAAGCACTTAACATGTATAAATGTGTGAATTCCTCAGAAGTCACTCCAAAGGGAAAAGAACAAACTGTTCTTCCCTCTCACAGATAAAAGCTTTAGTTGTGCTTTACTGTATTTTCTTCTGAAATGAAACCTGTTTTTTTTAGAATTTACCATTTACAGATAAAGTACTACAGGTCTCTGTGGACTCAGGTTAAGGCGTACAGAGGCTTGTTGGAGATTACGGGATACTAATGACACATACATGCTCCTGAAACTGGAAGTGGAAAAAACAAAATGGAATTGGTTTCAACTGAAATTGACACGTACTCATGCTTTGAAAACTGGATTGCTGCTCAAAGACCATTTTTGCTGAAACAGCAGAAGAGTGCGCTCTCTTAGTGGGACAGTTCAAAATCATTAGTTTCTCTAAAGTACCCTTTTTAAAAAATACTGTCCTTAAGCAAGCGTTTTTCTGTAAAAACATTTTTTTTCAAATGGCCTTACACAGTCTATTGGAAAATAGCAATTGTTTCCCTGTCCTTCACAGCAAAGTAGTGCATCTGTTTTCTAGTAGTGCAGCGTCTGATAAACACTACCCACAGCAAAGTAGTGCATCTGTTTTCCAGTAGTGCAGCGTCTGATAAACACTACCCACAGCTGCCAGGATGGGAAAGGGAAGAGAAAGGAGAGCAAGTTTTACTGAACACTGATTTCATTCACATGCTCATTGAAATTAGGAGCTGGCAGGAAAGGTGGTTCAAACTTCTCTTAAGGGGAAAGTTTGTCAATAATAAATACCCAGCTAGGATCCATGGTTATTGTTACAGGTAACAGAACGCTGGGAGTAGTAAACAATCAGAAACAAGTAGCAAAGAACAGAGGTTGGAATAATGTATCTTTTGGTGGCATTTGCAGCTTTAAGGTCATGATGAAACAAGGTCGTGTGAACGTTAATGACAAATATAGGGAGAAATAAGATATAATTGGGTTGTGAGCTGTAAAACCTGCCTGCAGAGGCACATGGCAGCACAAAAGAGCACATGGCACCACAGAAAGACTTGTCTCCACAGGCCCCTGGGGGGAGGATTTGTCACAGGGCAGACCCCTACAGAGAGGAGCCTGCCAGGAGCTGACAGACAGGTGAACAGCAAGTGATCACCCCATAAAAGGACATTTAAGAAGCATGTTGCTGATGTGGCAACATAGGATAGGTCATGCCATATAAGGAAATACTGTGCCTTGGAAAAGTGTATAAAACAAGCTCATTCCTTTAAATAAACAATTCAGATTCCCTGCCGGTCTGGGTCCGTGATTCTGTCGCTGACAACAAAAATTTTTCAGATAAAAAAGGAGCACAAAATTACGTAATTAGTGCAAAGTCAGAACCTAAAGTTCAGAGTGCTCTCAAGACAGACACTATACTACAAAACCTTTCTTTATACTTCAAACACATGGATCAGAAAACTGTCTGGCTAAATAGCAAAACCAGAGAAAAATTCTCAGTTACCTATACTGAGGCAGGGGGGGTTTCCATCTCATTCCAGATAATCTTGTTTTTATAATAATTTAAATTCTGGTGGAGGTCAAGTTGAAGTTATCATACAGCTTGTCATAAAGCTTAACAAATGCACACAAAACAACCAAAAAGTGCAAGGGGAAAAAAAAGACATTTATCACAAATGTAGACATTCAGATACAACTGGAGCTATTCAAGAAACTACAGAGAGGAATGAAGAACATGTAAGAGAGAAAGAGAATTACAACTTTTTTTAATGACATCACCCACAGATTTCCTACCGCTTGAAAGCTCTCCAAAAATGGCAGCATATCCCAGAAACGGGAGTGCACAATCTCACTGCCTCCTCCTGCAGAGCAGGATGAGTCACTTAGCACAGCCAGAAACACCATTTGATTTTGAGCTTCTGAAATAACCCCTGTGCCATACACCACAAAAGAAAAACACCAAATTAGCCATATTACTTGATAAACTAAGACATGGCAAAAGCACATCTGGAGCTGTAAGTCCCAGTGCCTAATAAAAAGTAACATAAGAGCCTTCATAACTCTTTCCTCCACACCTTTTACAGCTCTTCCACAATTCTTTCCTTTTCCCCAAACTACCTATCTCATTGAATTTTCTGCTGCCTTTTGTAGGGTCAGACACCCGTTCAGCTTCCCCGATTGGCTGTTGGCCTCTGCCTTTCACCACACCCCCAGAGCTTCCCTATTGGTCCCCGTTCCCCTAATCCCGCCTTCTCCCAAGCCCGGGAAAACCTGTGAGCTTGTCTTTGGTATTTGCTTGGAAGATTTTGAGGAGAAAAGATGGTCGAATAAACCCATGCCTTGCCGGGATGAAAGAGCAGCACCCTTCTCAACTCTTTATCACTGACATATTACTTACCCTGCCTGTGATCTGTGGGGGCACATGGGACCCCATGGAGCCAGGCAGAAGGGACTAAAGTAATAGCCTTTAATTTCACTTAGCCCAGACACTGAAGCAGTACAAAATAAAACAGTAACCCCTTTATGGTAACTGCATCCCCATCTACATTTTCATTCCTCATCCATTGGTTGTCCCTCCTCTCCCTACACCACAATCCTGCCTGCAAGCCTTGGAAGGTGTGTATGGTCACAGGGAGCTACCTGAGACCTAACACCAATAAGCTTTCGCCAGCTTAAGTCTGTGCTGCAACTGAAAAGAGTGATGCTGCTTTCCACGCATCTCTGCCATTTCTTGGGGCTGTTGCCAGTACCAGTGCCACTCATTCCTATCATATCACCAAGTGACCGCACCAGTACCTATTCCAGAAAAAAGGGGAATCTCAAGCAGGCTTCCCTCCCTCACCAACATGGATTTAGAGTAACATGTCAGCTCAGGAAGTTTTATTCCATTGCATAGTTTCAAATAAGGCTGTATAAAGGCTGCTACCAGAGAGATCTGTCCCACATCCTTTACATTCCCCTCCTGCTTTTGGGACAACCGACCCCAGGTCTCACAGGGTGAATACAGTAAAGCACATTACCTACCACAGGAAAATGTCTTCCCACAAAATAAGCTCACTGATTCAGGTCATCCTTTTGGCAGACCATGGCGAGGTAAGAGTCAAAGGAGAAGGAAGGAAACACAACAAACCCATTCTGGTGACAGCCCATGGAATTAGATTCAACGAAAATCACAGTCAGTGACCAGCAGGATCAATATTAAAATTATTGTTCCAGGCACTACATCTTGTAGGCATCTACAAAAAGGTAGATGCCTTCTCTTCACATCATTAACACAATAACATATTTTTTATTATTCCTGACTTGTCCTCCTAAAAGAAGGAAAATACTGAAACAGATTTAAAAAAAAAAAAAAAAAGCACAGATACCTGAGCACCCACAAGTTGCAGCAAGGCTGAGTTCACAGGAAGGAGTTCAATGTCAGTGTTGATAGTGGTCTGGTCAAAGGGACATGCCTTACGGTGGAGCTTGTTGAGGCACATCTTGCAGACAGTGTGGCCACAACCCAAGCTGATGGGCTTCCGGATTGTTTCGTCGAAAGTCTGTGTGCAAATTGGGCAGGAGAGAAAATCCGTCCATTGTGGAGCTTGTACAGGCATTGCTTCAGGAGTTAATTGACAAGACAAAAATCTAAAGCACAGATTCCACTGGAATCAAAATTTTGCAAAAAAGTCTGTTTGGTTTTAAGTATCTTCTGTAAGTACAGACAGTCAGCACATAGTGTGAAACATAACCTAGAAGAAAATAGAAACACCAAGTTAGCATTCTGTACTGGAACAGGCATGTGAGCTCCTTTGTGCTAGGGAAATAATCACTTGTCGAGGTGAAGCTGAAATAGGAGCACAGTTCCAACATTAAATACTGGACTGAGTCATGATTTGCTTTAGTTCAAGCTAGTCTCTGGCACTGGAAAAGCCAGTGTAAACCATTTCTTCTATTATACAGCTTAAAATAAATCAAGGCAGATAACTACCACATTGAAGTTTAAAGACTAATTAGGTTTTAGTTTTTATGTTCTCTCTTTATAAATGAGCCAACTGACATCAACAAAACGTGACTAAAAAAGACAATTCCACTGATCTACTTTTGTACAATAGTTATTGTACAAAATAATTAAATAATTAAATATTTAAATAATTTTGCTTAGACAAGGCTTCATCCAAAGTCTCTATCACAAGCAACCTTTCTTCAGAGTCCAGTATGCTCTGGATTGGCACACAATGACTCTGGAAATGTGCAAGCTACCCAAGCCTCAAGGGGGATGGGATAAATGGTCTGGGGTCAGTCAGACACTGCAATACAGCTCTCACACATCACTTAGTGATACTAAGTGCTGCTACTACAGCACCTTCACACAACCTGATCTGTACAGAGCTGCACGGTACCACATGGACCCATCCAGACATATCTCAGTTACCCTGGGAATCTGCATGCACTCCTGCATGGAATTCACCATTGTTAACTTGCCCTCTGACTGCCATCCAAGCGCCTCCATCCTTCAAAAGCTGAACGACCACTTCTAGAAATCATTTATGACTGGATGACTGACAACTGTTCCTTAACCATTCCTTTTGTAACCCAAATTTATAGCATTTACTGCCTGCCTAGAGATTATATTGACTTCCACTGAAACTACAGCGGAAGAAAAGCTGGGAGGTCTTTATTACTTGTCACTTTCAAATCAAATACCAAGAAGATCAAATGTTACTCATTATAAGGAAATGGAAGATAAGATATCCCTTTGGGACAGGAAAAAAGCAGAACTCCTATGAGGAGAAATACAGAAGAGTAGATGGATCAAGTGATATGAAAAAATAATTATCAAATAGAAAATTGGTAATAAAATAACTTCTAATGTCTGGCTTACTTTCACCAGTGGAGTCTGAAAAAAAAAAAAGTGCATGTCACTGATTCACAAACAATTTTTCTAAATCAAGCAGCAAAACAACAACAAAAATCCCACCCCAACCACCCATAGGTATTAGTTTCTCTTTCCCACACAACACTAGCTTCAGTTTCAAACCAAAGACTGCAGACTTGCTGGCTAGTATCTGTTCTGACAGAAAGTTCTTCCATATGCAAAATAGCAACTTTTAATCAAATCTTCAGCTTAGAAAACACATTTACAATTAAAATCTACATTCTAAAGACAAAGAGAGAAACTTTAGATCACAATCTGTGCAATTCAGAGTCAAAGCATTTTAAAACAGAAAAAAATCCCCATCTAATGCTAAAATAGAGACTCTGAAAAGCCTCTGCCACTTTTTTTCTGGAAAAAAGGCTTCTTTTTTCAGAATTTAGTGCAATGTTGTTCACGGTTAACATCATTTTGCCAAGGTAAACAATTAAGTGATAATAGTTAAGCTTTTAGTCATGTTTCATCAAACACCAAACCTTATCTCTAAAGCTAATGAAAAGGAGCTGTACTATGATGCTCCCTCTGAGTCCCTCCCAACTCAGGATGCTTTATGATTCTAGGGACAAAAAAAAATTATTTCTCTCTTCAAAAGACAGTATATAATGCCACACAACCTCTGGTTCCCAGCTAATAAGGAATCAATAAGAAATCAGTATTACCCAGGCAGGGTGGTACAAGGAAGAGGCACCACATGCAGTTAACCCTACCACCACCACTGAACAACGACAAAATGCCAAGGTTGTTCAGGGTTCCCCTTCCAAAACACCTCTTTAATGGTAAATCAGTCATTTTTTTCCATCTTGTCAGCATACAGTCAAATTATTCCCATTACTACTGTATCACCATAACACAAATGAAATCTTCTGTGCTTTTAGGTTACTTCACTGAGAGATGATGACCTAAACCATTCAGCAAATTTACTTCCAAGCCTTCCGCAGCTACCTGCCCTCTTATATACTGAGTAAACTTTCGTAACAAGCTAGAATTATTCTTTGTAAACTGAATCTGCAACAGAAATTGCTGAGAAATTCCACAAATATCTTACTGCAAAGAGCAGTACACAGCCTGATAAATCTACAATATGTATGGCTGTGCTATGAAATATAATTTGAGGTCCAAAATTTAAGAGCTGAATCATAGCTCTTCCTTTTGACCACAGTGCTATTAGAATATCTAGCAACAATTTCCCAGACTCCTCTGCAATTCAGAAACAAACTGAACAGTCTATTTAAAATAAATTATTAGCCAAGCATTCAGGAAAAGAAGTTTTTTACTAACTGAAGAGATTTAAAAACAGAAGCTAACATGAAGCTGTACCATCAAGTCTAGAAAGCAGATGTGAACATGGAGACTCCACTATCCCAAACTGTGAACTGGAAAGGAGTTGAATGCAACTTTAACATTAGTTAACTAATTAAAAAAAAACAAAGAGCAAACAGAGCCATGTTGCTGCTACCTGTACCTCTGGCACAATGAAATAAATCATATTTATTTACAAACTCAACAGTTGAAAGAGAAGTTTGGGGAGTCTGGAGATGGAAAGACTAATTAGTGGTATCCATGATCCCATATCAAGGTAGGTCTCAAAAGGCTGGGGAACAAGGGAAACAAAGCTTATACATAAGCACAGCTCTCAGAGACTCCACAGTGTCTGCGGTTGTGTCCTGGTGCCTAAATGCCAAAGGAAAGCCACAGACAGCACTGACAATAGCTGTGAGAAACCTCAGAAAGTCATCTATTTCAGCACAGTCTAGCTGCTGGAACAGATGGCTAACTGGTGCGATGCAGCCAACCTTTCCCCCATAGAAGAAAACAATAGGTGTTGGAAAAACAAACCCTGTGCTGCTAATGAATATCCACAGCAGATCAGCACAAAACTGTGGAATTCCTTTGGTCCCACACAAGACAGGAATGGCATCACGGGGACTGAGGATTCACAAGCCACATGCACACAGGCTGGCACCACACCAAGTGCTGCTGCTGGTACCACATATATGGTCCTGTTTTCCCACCAGACCTTCAATCTTCAGACAAGGGAGCAGAACCAAGCACTGAGATACAATGTAAATCTCTTCCACGGACAAAGCTTACAGATGTAGAGAAGCGAAGCTGCAGAAGATACCTATGCGTTGTATCAAGGTTTGTGACTCATGATGACCTTGAAAATAACTGGAAAAAAACCCAGTCTCTAACTTCAAAGAGCTACTTTAAACAGGAGACATTACAAAGAGCAACAAAACAATGGAAATAAAATAGTTTCAACAGCACTGTTTGCGATTGGAACCATCACCACTTCAGAAAGAGAACACTCCCTTGAACATGTAGAGTAGGAAAAGTATATTCACTTTTACAGTACAATGCTTTTTAAAAATATGTTTCTCTTCAGTATTATACCAGAGGTGAGCAAAACACAAAGAATGCAAAATTTTATAAAAGACATAACTATTTAAATAACCCACCTAACAACAGTATTATGACATTTTAAACCCATCCTCAATTCACTATTTCACACTCACTGGCCTCTAACACTGTAAAATTTATATCCGTAGCACTTCTTTGTGCATGACTGAAGAAAATAGAAAATATGTCAAAACCCAAGAAAGCAAAAAAACTAAAGACACATCCACAGTACATAAACTGGAAGACAAAAAGTTGTAATTAAGACTGAAGATGTCCCAAGACACAGACCTTGAATACTACACTGAAACCAGAGAAAGACTGATTTTGCCGTTTCTGAGTTTGAAAATATAAAATACCTGTATGCAAGTCTTGTCCTCCTGTTTAGCCCTGCATAAGCTGTTTTATCCACATCTAGAACCACCTGGAAAATTTTCTCCTCTCTTCTGGGCCTCCCAGCCCCAAAAAAATCCTTGAAATTCCATCCTTCAAACCAGACTGGAAATGTCACGCTGTAATCAGATCAGTGACCTGTCTCCTCTGGGATCCTGCCAGTGCTTCAGAGAAAGACATGATCATTCCATAAACCAGTGGAACAACCACTCAATCCTTATGCTGCTGGATTACAATGCAGAGGGCTGACATAGCCTCCTGTCCAAGTTGTGTTATGTCTGTGGCAACCAGAGTCTTCCACATGCCCTTTGCAGATTCAACACTTCACAAAAACATGTTTGTAAAATGCAGAACAGTCTGTACCAACATCCACTGGCATCAAGTTTCACACACAATGACACACAGGAAAACTCTGCTTTCAGTCTGAATTCAGTGCACTCTCTGAGGGAGTCCTTCGGGGCAGGTACCAAGCACACTCCAAATTCTCTCACAAACATGTTATTTGGACCCAGCATGCTCTAGCATAGATACATCACATGCTTTTTCGTCACTACCAAGTTCACATTGCTCTCTCCCAGCAGCAGCCCACAGCAAGTCATGTCACAGTTTAAGCAGATGACTCAGCACACCTAAGGGGCACCCCTGGCTCAGCTCCTGCCAATTCAGTAGATACAGCTTGTGAGAGCATTATTCCCTCCTGAGTTTTATGTATTCCCACAGCATTTCACTACCCAAACAGCATCATCACCTTTTTCACCAAAATTCGGTTAAGCTGAAGCTATTTAACTTTTGCTGAGTCTTACCCCTAAGCTAAACCAAGTGGACCTTCCTGTCACAGTTACCAGTGAACACAAGTAAAGCCTATTTAGTGCTAAGCTTAACACTACAGCAGCTCCTCAGAGCCAAAACAAACTTAGGCTTGCCAACCAAACTGCTCACGCAGATACAACCCTTGAGTAATCTATTATTTATTCTAATAAAGAAAATACCGTTTCATTAATTCTTTTAAAGACTCTTACTCCTTGATAGTAACTTACACTTTTCTGAGAAAAAGTAACCAGGCACAGTTCTCTCTTCTGTGAGACTGGTTCTGCGGTACATTAACTGCTTCAAAAACTCTGACACTTTGAGACTAAAAATAAATCAACAACCTAAATTAAATTAACAGACAACAGTAAAGCAACTTCTAACTCATAAGGATTACCAGATACCCATACTAAAATTCCAGCCAGCAGCTGAGCCTCCGCCATTCTTGTCTAGTGCCAAACAGGCAAATTTTTGCTGGTGCTTCACAGAACCTTTTTATTTTCTACTCCAGTGTGCTCGTTGTAATGAACAGTATTTTTGAGGACACTTAAGTAGCTTTCTTCTTTTCCCTGAGCAAATACTCTAAAAAGTCCTGAATTTCATTTTAGGAAAAAACTGACCTGACAACCCATGGGAAGCCCTGACCAGCTAAAAGTAATGTGTTTTTATACAAGCATCCTGTACCGCCAACTTTACAGTTCACAGAAAAGGGTAAGTCACACTAGCTGTGCTTTCCATATCCAGTTCCACAGAAAAACCTCTGAAAAAAATTAAAGAGAGATGGACGGTCCATACCTGATCAGAGGTAGAAGAGTAGGTACAATAAAAAAGCTTCTTACCTCCGCCTAGAAAGCTCCATGAACAACATATACCATAAGCCCAGAAGAGTATATCCGATAGATTCAGGGGTTTTTTCCCCCTTCCTGTTTGCTCTCTCAAACTTCTCTGTAAACTCTCCACTGGCAGCAAGTGCCTAACTTCCTCATTCCTGATCCACGCATGCGTGTTGTGGGCACACGCCCAACACCACTGAACACGGCCCACAGCACAGAGCCCCAACAAAGAAATCCCCACCGAACACCAAAATCTGCAAGTCTGTATGTATTCCCACCCTTCTTTCAAAGCATTTCCTGGCTTTAGTAGCTGTATAATAAAGCTCTTAAAAAAAAAAAAAAGGCAAAGATAAAATCATGAACATCATGAAAACTATGTGCCAAAGTAACTGAAGCTCAGTTAAATCAGATTCACAATCTACTTTCTCTTTTCCTCAGTAATTTCTGACTGCAAAAACAAAGGAAGAAATTTCTGTAATTTCATGCTAAAGTCTCTTACTTGGTAGAGTCAGTGAAGTACCTTAGGAAAATGGGGCCAGTTAAGGAGAAGACATTATTCCTTATTTGAAGCTTCCTGCCTAGTAGTGACACAAGGAAAACAAGAAAACGAAACAATCAGTATCACAACTCTACCACACTACCTCCCCAACAGATGCTCTGAAAACAATTTACAATGATTTAAGCTTCCCAACTTCCTGTGAGGCAAGACCTCATGTCTTCCTACAGAAGAGAAAACTGTTGAATGAAGTTGTTTATACAGTGTTTAACAGGAAAAACATGGAACAAAACCTGATATATCATTTTTGAAACATATCATTTTCTTGACCCCTATTCTCACCCAACATTCAATCACTAGTCTTGCACCATATTAGGATAATGAACATTAAAAGACAACACATGTGTAGACAAAATTTAAGTGTCCTTGCTCATGCCCTCCAAAATATAAGACCTGCATGCGAATAAAATCATAAATTTTCAGGGAAGATATACATGACCAGTTTAATAATTTCTGGTTGATATTATACATCCCTTACAGCCTATTTAAAAGCAAGAGGAAGTGGCCAATTCTTAATAACAAATGGTTTTATGATCTACCACCTAGAATATTTTTTTCTACCAACAGATGATAAAGTCTAGGGAGTTAATAGCAGACAACAGCTCTACAGCGTGATACTTAAAATTACAAGTTCTTGCATTTGTCAATGAAATCTGTAACAGTAACACAATGATTAAACCAGTATTTTAAAAAATCAAGGAAAAAGCACAGATTAAGAGAAGAAAGCCACACAGCACTTCAAAAATCCACAGTAGTTTTCAGGACAGGGACTTTGGTTCAACTGCTCAAATCCTCAAGAGCTTTCAATCCTGCTATCAAGGAGGCAAGCAAATAATTTGCTTTTCCCAGAGCACATGCATGTTTGAAAAAAGCCATGGCAAAAGTAAAGAGAACAAGCTTGTAGAAGTCTTCAGATTCAAGAGTACAGACAGATATTACCTCTCAGTGTCAGCTAGAGAAGTCACTACTCTTTCTTTCTCATTCCTTTCTAAGATATTCCAGCTGGACTGGTTGCATAGTTGACCCAGCTGAAGTTTTAAATACAGATCTTTATTAATAAATACAAGTAGGCAGAAATGTGGGTGGACACCAATTACACAACCAATACCTCATTTTAACTAAAACAAGGAAACAAATCAGCCACACAAACATCTTGTCTAAAATAATTCCAAGTAGTAGACTTCAGGAAGAGAAAGCAATTGAAGTGGGTAGTGTTCTGGATCACCAAGAGCAGTATCATTCTTTTCCATGCAAGAATAATCTACAGTTAGCTAACAACTTCTACTACATTCATCTGGTAGATGAAAATGAAAAGTAATATAAGGAAAGGAGAGGGGAAGATCTTGGTGTCACTGCAATGCCTTTATCCTTCCTTAGACATGAATCATTGAGAAGACCCAGCACAAATCAATGAAAAAGAAAGCATGAAAAAACCAATCAAACAAAAAAGTATAAAGTACTGCTTGCCACCTGCTCTTCACAAATAGCTTTTCTCCCCACTCAATTCAGAAGCTAATTCTGCTTTGATGTCAGTGACACTACAGCTGCAGTAACATTACAACTGTAATAAGAAACAATGAGACAGAAGGGCAGATTTATAGTCTGGCTGGAGATACTGGTCAAGAACTGTCCAAAAAAGCCCTCTAACCTATAACACAACCTTTAATAATTATCCCCACTCCCTGCTCCCCAGCAAACTTATGTAAGAATACTCTAAAAAGAAAAAAACAATGCATACATTTTTCCTTTTTTGTAGTGTACTTTGAAAATATTACAGAAAAAAATTTATTTGATAAACTTACAAGGCAAGAATCAAGCAATAGTCTGAGCTTCCTCCCTGCCTCCTTCCCCTTATGTCCAAGTGTTGGCACTACACTTGTCACTCTCCTATTTGTTTTCAAACTGACTGGCAGACTTTAAAAAAAAACAAACCTCCTATGTCAAAAATGCCAGGTACAATAATAAGGAAATGCTGAAATATACTGTAAGAGCACTCTTAAGTGAATATAAATGCTACTGCCCAGCACAGACAAGAAGACACTTCTATTTCATAGTTACTAAAAGTGTAAAATAGAAATGTAAAATCCCATTTCATGAAGTACTCCACAGATACTCAGAAAACATTTTCAGTGTCCACTTGAGAACTTAAGTCTCAGACTTCTTTACAGTGTTTTCTTGTCGCTTCTCGTTTCTCTGATTTGGAGGTGGCTTTTCTGTAACTTAGTAGATGTCACCCTCATTTTAAAAATAGATGTCAAATAGCTTCATGTTAATAACATAACTGCTGTTTACATAACAGTACTCTAATAAAGCTTCAGTTATTCTATTTACCTTCAAAGAAATTTATTTTGGAATACTGCACTTAAACATCAAAAAGATCTTTTAATAAAAGCAGAAAATCAAGAGCAATGAAAATTAATGATTTTTTAAATAAAACTACCAATGTAGTTGCTCGCCTGCCCGTTTAATGCACAAACTTATTTTAAACATCATATAATCACAAGAAGGGTTATCTTTTTCTGTGTCACATACAAAGCCATCTCTAGACTACTGCGATGTTATTTCAAAAGGCAATGGAGCACCTAGTTTTTTTGAGACATATTTTATTATAGCAGGAGTCACAATGACAAAACATTTTTTTCACCCTCTAAGCTTTATTATAATTCTATCCATTACACCATTCTCTTAAAGATTTTGATACAGAGTTATTAAATTGTATCAGCTTCAAGAAATCAAGTCCTCTACTTTCATGCACCTGTTCAGTAAAGCAGGTGATCTCATTTCTGCACTATGATGAAACTGTATAGCACCATCAGCTTTAGAGAAAAGATGCACATTTACAAACAGCGTGCACAACAAAACACTTTTGTGCTCATCAGAACACTGCAGTCTTACTAAAAAGTTGAGGCAGGCAGCCTGAGGAGTTGCTAAGAGAAGATAATACAGGTTTTCCTCATTTCTCTCCCAGATCAGTCAAGTTTAGCTGCTAAGAGAATTGTTAAACATTAATTAAACAAGTGCCCTTCTGGCCAAGAAGGCCAATGGTATTCTGGGATGCATTAGAAGAGCATTGCCAACTCTTCCAGGGGTGATCCTACCCCTCTGCTCAGCCCTAGTGAAACACATTGGGAATGCTGTGTCCAGATCGGGGCTCCTCAGGACAGGAGAGACCTGGAGCTCCTGGAGCAGGTCCCACGGAGGCTGCAGAGATAAGGAAGGGCATGAAGCAGCATTCTCACAAAGAAAGGCTGAGGGACCTGGGGCTATTCAGCCTCATGAGGAGACCGAGCTGAGAGGGGCCCTCATCCCTGTCTGCAGGGAAGGCTCAGAGCAAGGACCAGGCTCTGCTCCCTGGAGCCCAGAAATGAGACAAGAGACCATGGGCAAAAATGGATGCCCAGGAAGTTCCACCTGAACATGACAAAGAACTTCTTTCCTGTGTAGTGACCAAGTATTGGAACAGACACCAGAGAGAGCATGGAGTCTCTCTCACTAGGGAGATATTCCAGACCCATCTGGACACAGTCCTGTGCCTTATGCTCTCTGATAACCTTGCTTGAGCAGGGAGGTGGGACCTGATGACCCACTGTGGTCCCTTTCAACCTGATCCACTCTGATTCTCTGAAAATACCCAAGCTGTAAACAAAGAGCAACTCATAGCCATTACCTACAAGGGCGGTACTTTAGACAAGATTTAGCACAGCAGCAACAGAATGCCAATCTCTCCAAACACAGCAGATAATGACTTGCATTGCTTACCATAAACTAGTATGTGTTAACCACCTTAGCCTTGTAAGGACCTGAGCATCCAGACTCATATTTGCATTCTACAAGCAAGGAAGACAGATATTGAAACTTTACCTACTTGGCATTTCCAGTGCATTTTCAGGCTTAGAGTGCGGCAAGTCTAAACTACCTCTCAGAAAGTACTCTCCATGACCATGCTTCATCTCTGCTAAGGACCTATCCAAACCAAATTCCATTAGTTCCCACATTCGGTTCTAAAAGGTTCCAAAAGATGTTCCAGATCTGTTAAATGGTTGAGAAGTCCTGGAAACAAGGGAAAGAATGGGGGAAGCACAGAAGAAGGAACTTCAAGGCAGACACTTTTAGCATCAGTAGACTTTTCAAGTTTTTAGCACATTGTTGTGCACACTGTTTGTAAATGTGCATCTTTTCTCTGAAGCTGATGGTGCCATACAGTTTCATCATAAAGCAGCTTATTTGGGCACAATCAGGGCAACACAGACTTCTTATGTATTTCTTCTCTAATGGAAGCCATCTTGAAAGTATTGACTAAATTTCAACTAGCTACCTAAATGCTATTCAGAAATCCTAATAATAAGGACGACTACACTAACAGGCTGGAATGATGAGAGTAGGTGAAATGGAATAAGGAATATGGGCAATAACTTGTGGAATTGTTACTTTATACTAAGTTCACATCAAAATTATCTAACTTCAAAAACAATGCTAGATTTAAGCAGTGTTTAATGGTGCAAGTTACACAAATACAGACAAAGCCATTCTTTCAGCGCACTGCGGTTATAAGTACTGTCCAGAAAAGATTAAATGCTCCAGCAGTCCATAACTTTTATCACCTTATCACCTCTAGAACCTAGTTGCAAATAAGGAAGCAATAGTTGATACAAAAATAGCTTACCAAATAAAACCAGATATACCTCTTTGTTGAGTCCTGTAATAGCTTCATTTGCAATAAGAGCAGGAATATTAAGATAGAGAACATAAGTTTCACAGATTAGTATTCTACCTGTTTCCACAACAGAGGCTGCAATTGTGTTTTAATAACATAACCTAGTCTACACTACAGCTCTGAAGTCATCCAAGGTCAAGAGGCAGCTGTGGCAGAAATGGCACTGAGCCTGGAGAATTTCAGCTCTCTTGTTAACAATTGTAAAAATAAAAAATTAGCTCGTCAACACATTATACAAGATTTTCTCCCCACCTCTAAAGATTTGATGTAAAAATCCAAACACTATTCAGCACTGACAAACCTGCTCAAGACTTTCAAGCAGCATTAAATTACCATTCATACAGGGCCTAAAGTCTTTAAGTACCAGTAAGAGAAGTCACACAACTGTTGCTGAAAAGCAGGTTAATTCAGGTACGTCTGACTCAATGTAATGGAGCCTCACTTGCTTTAAATGATACTGGCAGACAGTGATTCAATCTGTAGCACTGCTAAACAAAGCAGTTTCAGAGGCCAGAAATAGCCCAGAGTAAGGTACTCCTTTTGAATGAGACTTTTCATGCAACATTCAATTACATGAAAAAAACCCCACCCTTATTTTTTGCACCCTTGGTGTCAGTATCACCTTCCAGATTTATAAAAACAGAATCTTTCCTCGACACCTTGACATCATTAAAAGTACCCATGATTTTTGGTGAGTGGAAACAAAAGGCTCAAGTCTCAGGGTTTCCATTAAACACCTACTCCTGAACCAGTAACAAACATTTCAAGCTTAACCACAAAAATGAAAGCTGTTGCTTTACGTTTTTTTAATAAAGCAAACAACATAAGATAGTCACGTATAAGAGGAAAAAATCCAACCCCCAACATCTCACTGATCCTCCCATCAGTAATGGATAAGAGGTATATTTATTCTTTGCAGGAGCCTGAATTCAACTGCGAAGAAGAATATCCTACATCCTCTTATAAAAAGGTTTTGAATTATAACCCTAGTTATAGAAGTTTAAAGTTACATAACTTGAAAATCATCCAACCCAGAAGGCAAAATGCAATAATCCTGGGAGTAATCTACTAAAAACCCAGTGCCAGCTTGATGAATTTTGCTGCTTATGACTTGTAAAACCAGTTCTCCTCCAAACAGGGAATTTTGTCTTTTAAAAGAAAGTCCTCTTACTTACTGCTTACTTTGCATGAAATTTATTCTAAATGGAGCAGTCCACAGAGAATTTTTCTCTTCCCCAGTCTTCAAAAATATATTCATCTCTAAAACAAATTACAGCTACATTATTGCAGTATCAGCAACCAGAAAGATGTAAAATAAAAAATACATAGGACATAATTTCACAGATTACTGTCAAAGTTGTGTTACTAAAAAGTACACAGATCTCCACAGCATGCTGAACCAACCTAATGTTTTAAAAGCAAAGGGTAAACTTGCATTAAAGAACTTTATTCACAGAAATTTAGACTTCACTCAGGGAAAACAAAGATACTGGACTAGATAAGGCTTATCTAGTCCAATATCTTAAAAGAAGACCGAAATACACTCAGAAAGAAAATAACAGTAGCTGCAAAATCAAGCAACTCTGTACTTCATTTGGGTGATTTAATTTCCACTAACCATCTCCTTGAAGCAGTGACAGCTCACCATGAGCTTTTAACAGGCATTGTCCCAGACTGCTATGAGACTACAAGTGTTTGAGCCTTCACACACCCTGACTGCAGTGCTACTACCCTTTCCAGTACTTTGAGAGTACATCTGAATGACATTTTGCAGTTACGGCACACATGGACTACTCAGAAAGATCCTTCCATTTTTCAAATTTCCTACTTTTAAGAGTTTTAAAAGAGAACTCAGCTGCCCATTGCACCACTGTTGCTGCAGTCCAAACCAGGACAAATGACAAGCCAGCAACATACAGCCAATATTTGCACGATTTGATCATTTATATCTCCTCTGACTTGTGTTGTGTAAGTCTGGTTAAACCACAGGTATCCAAATACATGATAAGGTATAGGAAAGGAAAACTAGGCATTGAAACTCTCTTACCATCCATGCAGTCAATATCCCTTTACACATTCCTGTATTCAGCCACTTGTTTGTGGAATAAAAGCAATGACAGTAAACTAAAACCTAACAACAAACAATTCAAAACAGAAAATTCTCAAAATGGGTAAGCCAAAGGCAAGCGTAACAGCACTAGTGAAGCCCTTATAGCTGCATTGGGAATTATTCAGCATGCAAAACCTTACAAGAACGAAGTATTTATATGTATTTATTAGCATACTAGAGTCACTGGATTTCCATGGGTTTACTGCAAATTTTTATTCTGTGATGACAACTCACATTGCAGCTTGTCACATCAACATCACTGACTATTCCCACTTCTAAAAAGCTATGCCAAGTTTCTGAAATTACATTAATGAATTATCAGATGTTCTTGAAGGAAAGGATCGCTGTCACTCAGTTCCCCTTCCTGAAGGCTCCCAATTACTGTCATATAAACTGGTTTATACGACAAAGCAAGGGCTTTTTTCACCCACACCCTGCTTTCCTGGGGAAGGACAAGTCACATTTTTATTTATCAGGTGAATACCTGTATTACTCACAGGAAGACACTGTAGAACTTTGTGGGGTTTTTTTCAACTGAGATTTTAGCTAAAATATACCTGTGACTGTTTTAATACCTGGTGAGTAATCCCGACTCCACATTCCTTTCTTCTCCTGTAGAGTCTAACACAATATTCACATCATCACATCCTCAAATGCCAATACCAAGGATTTCTGTGGAAGTCTTTCTTCCTGGTATGTCCTGAAATCCTCTACATCATGGCCAAGCTTCAATTTAACAGAGCTCAAGTTGTTCCATTCTAAACCGGTCTAGTGAATCTAAAAACTCACATAAAGATGGCTGTGGGCCTACAATTCTTCTCAGAAACGCATCCACAGACATCCCCACCCAGCCCTTGAGTGCTATTTTATTAGAAGCATTTGACAGAGAAATTCCACTGAGAAAGAAGTGACCAGAAAAGCTTACTACAGATCTCTGTTTGCTGAAGTCATGCAAATCCTCAGATTTACAGAAAATTAGGAGGGAAACATCTCATTCCTATGAACTGCAGTGCAGACGTTGACACTTAAGTTATTCTGCCTTAACTGTTGAATTTTCAATACTCCTGGAAAGGAATGAATGCTAAAAAAACCAAAAAAACAACCAAAAAAAAAAAGAAAAAAAAAAAACCAACCAACCAAAAACCTCATAGCTACTTGCCAGTGTTGATCACACTGCCAGAGAAGATATGTCTTACGTCTAGTAATAATTAGAGAAAAGGGGTAAATTTAGTACAAGTATAACTTCAGGAATTTATTTTGATTTGCAACCAACTGGGCTGTGCCTTTTTGCTTTCTGGTTAAGGTATTTGAGAGCTTTGTCCACAGCCTTTCACTTTATTATTTTAGTAAAAATAAGAAGTATCTTGCACTCCAACACACCCTTTATGCTTACAGGCAGGTCACCAGTAAAATGCTAAGCAGCATCACTGAAGGGAAAACTAAAAAGCTGTTTCCCAATGCATTCTGATACAAGTTAGAACTAGATTATTTCACATACCTCCTCTCGTACTGTAATCAACAGCAAACCTCTTATAAAAAAACAGAGATGGGATGATTTAGAGGTTTTCCAAACACAGTCGACCTTTACTTTGAGCACTTTTTCTGTGCACTGAAATTATTAATGTCCCTGAAGATTCTTAACACAAATACATCCTTAAAATGGAATAGATGGTTCAGGAGACAAAAACAGATGGAATCATACAGTAAGACATCTTCAAGCCAAGAAATGGCTTCGTCTAAACTACAACACACTGGATAAGCAGCATCAAAAGTTAGCACGGAAGAGGTATCTTCAGCTAGCATGATTTAATACAGCACACAAGTACAGGAAACTAACACTGCACACACAGGTTAGCAAGTCCAGAAGACAATCCTGTTGGCTCACATCTCTTCAGTAGAATCTGACAATAGCTGGCAACAAACCAGTTACATTTTAAATAGTCTGGTCTATTCCAAGCAACCAAAGTTTAAGTAATTCTCACGTTCCTGAATAACATTTTCTTTCCACTGTTATGATTCACTCACAAAGAAGTTACAGTGTTGAGGCTTCTATCCATAAGGCCTGGTTTAAACAATGAAGACTAAAATGAAAACTGACTATAGGTTTTTGCAGCACTAATAAGGCCTCCTTTTTAATTAATTCTACAGAAGGCCTTCTTACACAATTAAATGGAAGAAAGACTCATAAAAGAGGAAGGACAACCTGAGTTGTCGCCTCTGGTTTACCTAATCCGCTCCATTTCATCAGGCCAGCATAGCCTAACTTATTTTTATCTTTCTCCATTTCTCCCTCCCAATTTATAACACCAAAGTGGTCACAATGCTCCCTAACTTCTCACCAGTTCCAGAGGAAGCGGTGATGTTTCGATAATTCTCAGTAAAGCCCAAGAACAAAGAGTAGCACAGGTTGCTCCATTATCCAAACAACCCATCCTGCAACTCTGAACTTTTAAAGCAATGCAACTAAGAGGCAATAAGCCATCTCTGTTACTTTCATTAGCTGGCTTAGTTGATGAGTGGCTCAGACCAGAACAAAGTTAAATGAAAAAGAAAAAATTAGAAGAAAATTAGGGAATACCAGAGAATGAAAGATCATTAAAGAGGACAGGAGAGGTAAAGAAAACCATACATTCAGGAAAAAAAAAAGAAACCTACAAGAAAATGGAGCATTTTAGCAAGCAAAGAGATAAAGACTCTTCAGTGAAAAGTTATTTCGGGTCTGGAAAGGTAAAATTGCTTTAGTAATTTGTGAGACTTTGCCTTGGTCTCATCTATTTTTGATCCAAAATCCACATCCCCTCTACAAACAAGCAAGACCAAGAATTACTGCCCTTCAGAGCTGCTAAATAAAAGCAAGTAATTTTCCAGCTTCCAAAACTTTCTGGATTTTGTCTACCCACACAATAATTAACAACAATGCAGGTGACCACTGATAATTTCTCTATGATGATAAACAGCTACTTATCAAGATCTTTCAAATGTAATTAATTAGTTCTGTTTACCTTTAGGGGACTTTGATGATTTGGTATGAAGCCCCTCAGAGAGGTCTAGAACCAACTGCTCACATGCTAAGTTAAACCAACAATTTCTCTAGAAAAGCTCAAGAAATACATATGCAACATCATATGTAGCTCAGAAGATTTTTCATTTGTAGAGGGTGGAGGCTGAGACTTGCTTCATAATACCTGCTCTTTCTTCCATATGTAGATTGTAAAGCTGGACAGCATGTTGCTGTTTCCTACATCTTCAAATCACTTCAATCTGTGGCACAAGACCCAGGTTTGATTTTTGTACAATGAAATAGGAATTTTAAATTGTGACATTTCACAAACAGAGATGATAGCTTCACTGGACACATGAGCAGATTTTTCAAGATTTCATTAGCATAATGTTCACTTATAAAGGCAGGGGAACCTTTTCTATTAAGCCTCCCAGAGAACAGCTTATACCCAGAAAGGTGAGATTTAATTATCATTAGGCCTGCACAACTGCCAGAATCATTAATGGTCATAAAATAATGTTTATGCAACATGTCACAATTCAGGAATGTCACATAAGCTAATCAAACTCACTTTCTACTACTGGTTTACAATTTAGTTTCCATTAATTTCAAGGTCTCTCCTTCAGTTCTTGCATCTTAGCATAGACTTGAAAAAAAAACCCACAGGACAAAACACTTTAGACTTGCTGTACTGTGAGTGCCAGATGCATCAGTAACGTTTACTCTAAAAACAAAGCACGGAGAAAGTTAAATGCTACCAAACACTGGGAGTGTTCCACAGAAACCTGGTTTATTAACAAGCAGGTAATTTAGACCATCCTCCTTGGCACGAATTTCAATTCATTCCCTTTGTAATACCTTCCCCGAACCTCATTCTTTTTGCCCTAAAGATAGCATCTAATTTTGAGTTGGGAACCAACACTGGCTGCCACAATTCATCAAAAATATTTAGCTGCAAGTCTCTGAAAACCTCCAAATGCCCAGCAAAGAGATGAGATTCCTGCTACTCTAGTAGATGTCTCCTTTGTAAATAGTAAGGAAGTTAAAAGTTGTAGTGGAAAACCCTTACAACTCGCTCACCATTTGAACTGAAGTAATTGCTCAAAATGAGTTCAGGAGAAAGTGCTGAGAAGACCTTTAGATCCAGGCTACAAGTACTCCTGCTCCATCAGCTGATCAACTAGAATTTTGTTAACAACAACAGGTTTAAAAACAACCATACCGCAATCTTAAAAGCTTATCCTAACAGGTCCTAATAAAGACAGAAGCATTCTGAAAAACAACTACATTTAGAATGTCCAGATTTTAACTGAAGATTAAAAGCCTGCTTTTAAAGGGCAGTTAATTAGATAATTTAGAAAACACCTATTAAACTGGAATAGTAGAGAGATGAAACCAACCAGACTTTCCATGTTAAAACAAAAAACAAACTAAAAAAAATCAGGAACCACCTGTGAGATGTCATTTTCACAGCCTAGCACATTTCAGCTACACTTTGTTTCTTCAGCTGTCTTGGAGCTGAAGCAGTCCTGTCTCAGATCAAGAGCATGTACCCCACAAACATCAGAAATTCAATATTGAAAAATAATACTCTAAGAAGTGGTTTTGCAAGCAATCTGTAGTGAGAGGCATCTATTCAGCAAGAACATGTCCTTATGGTGGTTTTAGTGACCATGGCTGGAAGGCGTAATTATCAGTAAACCCTCCAGCTTCTGTAATGCTAAACTTCAGACTCACTGCAGTATTCCCTTGACAGAAACACTCTCTTCTGTATCACATTACATGGCAACCCTGTCACAATCTATGTGAAGCAAGTGAAAGATCCCTTCCTCCAGCAACACTTCCACTACTTCTCAAATTAATTGCATATCTTCCGTTTCTTATGTAGCAGAATAAGAAAAAAATAATTTTTTTTGTGTGTCAAAACAATACCCTTCCCTTGTCTCCCCCCTCCACCTCACAACTCTCTCTCATATTAAGATTTTTGTCCACGTTCCTAAAAAAAGCCTTCATTTTAACAAGGTAGCTTACATTGTGGGCCCTCACCTGTTTTGTACAATCAAGTGTCAAAGAGAGATTTTATTCTCCATGTGGTTTTTAGGCTTCCTGAAATACTTTTTCTTTCTGGGGGAAGAAAAGCTAACCTAGCATGTGGGGCAGAAGTTTTCTCGTGAAAGTCTGCATGGGATGTCCAGGCCCTTTTGTATATGCACATGTTAAGTCATCTCTACCTGCTGAAAATTTCCCTAGACCCTCTGCAGCCGCCTTCTTTCTCACTCCATTAGAAAGTAATCTCAATGTGAGGCCAGGACAACCAAAGTACTTGGATGAAACACTTCTTTACGCTTTCTAACACAGAGCGGTGCACAACTGATACTGCCTCCAACAACATACATTTACAGAAAATTATTTACAACTCTTGCTATTTCTATCACCAAAACCTCTTCTCCAGATGATAGCACCAAATATTTATCATGCAGTAACAGGAAAGTTGTTTCCTCAAGCACTCTAACCAGTGATATCTATACAACCTAAGTTAAAGTAACAAGGAGCTCATGTAGCTTGAGTTAAAAGATATATATATGTAACCTTAATATCAATATAACCTGTAACCTGAAACATAGCCTTCTACACATATATAGCCACACAGTTTTTCACTTATGTAGCCTAAATCCTAACTTTTGAAACCTATAACTTGATGCATACCTGAATATAACCTGAATCATAACCTTTGATACTCATATATCTAATATGAATAACCTTTATACAATGTAATGGCTAGTATATAGTTAACTAGTTGCTTAAATGCAGAATAGACAAAAGAGAAAAGAGAAGGGAAAAAAACAACTTACCAGGTGTGTAAATAGAGAGAGATAAGGGTAGTGCTAATGAGAAATTGGCAAGAAAAAGCCAATTAGCCACAAAACAGAGAATTTAGGCCGGTTAAGACCAGACAGACCGAAGCGCATCGTAACTGCACATCCCCTGAAGACAAAGGTGAAAAGTTCAAGTGCGAAGAAGACCTTGGAAGCCTTCATCAAAGACCCCCGAATTGGGCAGTGCAAAGTATTATCTAATAACCATGAGATCATGTTATGTAAATTAGTTCTGGCACGTATGTGATGATCCTGTAATGACATAGCAACATTAAGCATAATTTACTGTATAAATATACCACAGGACTTAACAAAGGCAGGTGGGTTAGGAGGAAAAATCCCCATCACTACCGGTGCTGCAATAAACAAATACCAGTCCATGGGGATTTATTTACAGCCTCTCTTTTGGGCATCATCAGAAATAATTTTTATATCAGAAAAATCTATTTATAATAAGCTATCAGGACTTTTGCACCTTCTTGCCCATTAACACACTTCCACAAATAAAAAACCTCCTTAGAAAATCAGTTAGCCCTTGGAAATCTAATACCATTTCAACTTTTACTGTACTGGTAACGAAAAAAATGAAACTGATGCAAAAGATAATTATTAAGAGATGCACTTCTTCAGAAAAACAAGTGGTCACACTCAGTGATGGGAACTGCACCTATTTCAGGGCACACTGTGGAAACTCTGTACAGAAAGGAAAGTAATATAATGTAAGTAAACATCTGTGGTTTTCTTTCTCAGTTATCAGATTCCCTAAACCTCAGATTACATTATTGTAACAGAACCTACATGGAATCTTGAAGGTCATTTTGAAATTTCAGTTGGTGCAGCATGTTCAGACAATAATCTTTCACAATAGGAGCATATTATATCTTTATTCCTGTATGATAATGGTTTCACATTCATTACCTAGTACAATCCAAGACATTAATTTCAAAATACAAATTCCCCTATGGGTTATCTCTCATGTACTTTGAGTCAGATTTGTTTTTCTGGCCCAACAGCCAATGTTACTTGGCATGCTCCCGCAAACAATCACCTGACTTACTAGGTGTGGGAAAAATCACCACAAAACCACACACAGTTTCATCTGCAAAATGATTCAGCGAATCCACGGAGGGATAAGAATTTTAAACAATGAGTAGGCTTTGCAAAAATTACGAAGTTTTACAAAGGTCACCTGTTTAAAAGATACTTTACAGTGGCTTCTGCATCATTAGTCTGAGATTCTTGGGAAGTTTGGGAACCTACATGCAAATGAGTTCTTTCTAATTCAGCTTTACACATCACACCACTGGAAAGCTATGACTCCACAAGTTCTTTCAAATGGATGAAACTTATTCTCCCAATTATCTGGCATGTAAACCATAATTCTTGGTGCGGAATGAAATAAAAACCAAACCAAAGGTAACTATCCTTATCACTACATATTACAGACTGGGAAAGGTCAATTTTCTAAGTATCATGAAACAGCAGTATCCTTTTACAGCACTGGTTAGTTAAGAGATAGAGACCCTAATTTAACAGGAGTCAGTCTTTGCCATCACTATCAAAGGTAGCCAGCATTAGTGTCACCCAAGACTTCTGAACCACATACAAAGTAAGTAAAGCATTATTTTAATATACACACTCACTGAATCTCAACTTCTGTGATGCTTAATTCAACCAAGATTGATAATGGCTTCCACCCAGATTGCTAGTGAATCATTGGCACCACGTCAGAAGTTTCCAAAAGCAATCCTGCTCATTTCTCTTCATTTGCTTTAGCATGAGCACTTTTATATAATAATACACATCTCAAGATGCCCCTAAATTAAACTCCACCACATTAATGTCTGCAATTTCCACATTTAAACATTCATCTGTTCACTGGAACATTAGTTTTTTAAATTATCAGCATACAGCAATCCCATCAAAAATTTCTAAAATATTTAGCTTTAAACTAAGCTAGTTTGGATACAAAGCTGACAAAAAACCTCACAAAAACAAACAATGAAACATCAGAAACCAGAGAAGTTACTTCCCACTTATCTTGATGAAGGTTCCTACTGCTCATAAGTGACTGACAAACTCAAGTCTCTGGTTGTCAAAACAGACTGCTCTGATGGTATTTGCCTTTCTAAACTTCCCTCCAAGCAGCCTTTTAGGCTATCTGCTTTGACAGACCCTTTTCTAGGACAGGAAGGCAAAGCTATAAGCTATCGTTGGGAAAGGAAAAGGTGCCTGATAAGATCTGCTCCTGTTTATGTTAGTGGGAACCATAATTTCACTATCAGCATTGTATATTAATGCACCAAAGAAAGCCATGGTGCTCCTGGTGAAGCTTAGAAACTGGCAGTAATATAAAGACTGTTCCTGAGCACAGGTTATACAGCTATGAAGTCTCATATTAGCTTCACTGACCTCAAACGCAGAATATTTATACAGATATTTATAGCTGATAAAATTAACGACCTCCACGTCCTTATAAGTCTGAAAGAAGTAAGAAAAGGTAAATTTAGGAACACATTAACTTCTGCCTCACAGTAGTCCTGTGTTATCTCACAATTCTATAGCCATATCATGTGAATAGAGTATAAATGCTGAATTTAGTAGCTGCATTTCTCTTCCAGCACAGTCATTAAATGACAGCATTGCTATACCAGTTACAACGATTAAAGCAGCTGAGCCACAATCCAGGTTACTCTAAACCTTTAAATTATTTTTGCCATTTTTTTATTTTCCCCCCACTTCAGCAATTTTCAATATGGCAAAAACACACAAAAAACCGTAGCTTTGGCTGGACGAACAAATGATTTATCACTCGTACTTGACTAAAATTTATAAAAATAAGATATACACTGTGGAGAAATAGGCATGCGGAGGAAAACAAAACGTTTCTAGGAAAAAAAAAAACCCTGCATCAGTTCCCTGCTTCAAAACAGGACAGGCCTCACAATGGCTTCTGAGGACAAAACCTGACACCAGGACATTCCCACCCATCAGAGCAAATTAAAACCCAGCTACACCAACACCGCACTCCTGGCATGAAACCCTACCCACTCTGTGGGTGCAATCCAACAGCCAAAACAATGCCAGGGTGGAAAAAGCAGCTCAAGTCAGGGAGATCCTGTGCGGTTTCACCATCGCTTGTCCCCACGCAGAGGGAGCCGGGGCCACCTCGCTCTTCCCTCAGGCACGACAGACAAAAGAGCCACAACCCAGGGCGGAGAGGCGTCCTAGGGACGGGTAGGGCTCTGACATTATTTTCCCTCCGTCTCTGTTGTTCAACGCGACACAAGGATGAGTTTTCTCACGCAGAGGCACGCAGAGCCCCTGAAAAAAACAACAGCAGGCAGAGGGGACACACAAAAGCCGCCTGTCCCCCGGCCGCTACGGTCTGAGGCGATACCGCCTCTCCCCACCCCCAGCCAGACCCAGTCCCTCTCCACCTCCCCCGCACCGGGCGCGGCGACCCGCGATCCCTCCCCACCAGCCCGGGGCATTCGGAGAAAGCGCCCGGCAGGAGCCTGAGGCTTGGCGAGGCACAGAGTCACAAAATTGTTAGAAGTAGAAAGCACCTCTGGAGATCAGCTCATCCAAGCGCCCGCCCCTCCGCCTCCTTCCTCGGTAAGGCGGGCAGAGCTCTCCCGCCCTATTGTTCCCCGTACCCCGCGGCAGAGGCAGCGCACTCACCACGCGGGCCGGGCTTCCTGCAGCGCCCACCGGCCCCCTCAGCTCCAGCACACCGGAGCTGCCACAGCGCCCTGCTGCTGATGCCGCTCCTCCAGCAGTACCCGTGGGCCTCGGGGCAGCGCCGCCATTGCCCTCCGCCGCCCCGCTGCCACTCCAGCAGCGGCCATCTTGTGCGTCGACTGCTCCTCTCACCGCTCTCCTCCTCTTCCTCCTCCTCCTCCTCCCTCCCTCCCTCACCGCACCGGCCGCCTCTTCCTGCGCCCGCCTTCCCCCGCAGCAGGGGCGGGACGGGACAGGATGGGACGGGGAGAAATAGCCGAGTCACGGGCTAGAGCCCCTAAGGAGTCTGGACGAGGAGGGGGAGGGGCAGGGAGCTATCACCCGTCTCGGGGGTACCTCGCGCTCTGTCAGGGACGGTCTCAAATCTCTGCTGCCTTCTTCCTTTCAGGTGGTTTTTTTTCCCTCCCTCTCACCTTCTCTTATCATAGTTAACGGGCTCAGGGGTGGAGGTCGAGGCTTTTCACACACGGAGTGGCTCCTGGGCGGCGCTCTGGGCTTTGGGAGCTTCCTGAGGGCCCCCGCCCGCCATTTTCTCTCCCTCAGGAGCCTCTGTTGGCGAACCCTGCGGTTTCCTTCATCTTGCCCCCTGCGGTTGCCTCGTGCCATCACATCTTACTGTTTCAAGCCGGTTACTTTTCTTACTTCAGGGAAAAATAATACAAATTAAGTTTTACACTTAGGTGGCCGTGCAGGGCAAAACTTTGGGGTTTTTGCTCGCCAGTCCCAAGGGAAGGCGTAGAGCTGGGCTCGCTGCTGGAGAAGGTCCCCCGTTGCTTTGGACACACTTAAATCATCCTCAGCTTTAACCAACACCACTTGTAAGATGGTTGGGGACCCACCAAGCTTTCCTGTATCACAGTCAGAACTAGCTGGGATACTGAAGAAACTTTAAAACGCAATTATTGAATGTCTTGCAGTAATTTGACTTGCAGCATTTACTGAACGTGTACTGACTGACAGTTTTAAATTTTTACAAGAGCTAATTATTTAGCATCAGGATATTTCAAGGGAACCTCGACTTGATGCCCATTTATGAGAGCATGAATATGGTATAAAATAATAAGGAATTTAGCCATATTTAAATTATAGACCAAAAATGGTATTCAGTGCTCCCATTTTATTGCCCATATATTTTATCCTGTCTATACCCAGCTAGAGGCTCTGTGGGATCAATCCTGGTGTGATGTCATTGAGCAGGATGCTGTGCAGGGAATCACTGCATTTCTATTTTCCTTTCGTAACACTGTGAGGAGCACAGAGTGTATTATTGTCAGTCCAACATCTGAAGTGCAGCATTGCATGACCTGGAAATATAATTTAAATAGGACATTGTCAAGTCAGAAGTAGCCATGCCCAGAGCCAGGGACTCGAGAGACCATCCTGCAAAAGGAAGCTGGGTTTTGACATGCAGACAGAAGATGGAACTTCCTCCACAAGGGGAAAAACTACACAGGGCAAGGTTATTCTTCAGCTCCTATTTTTGACTCTTGTACTGATCACAGGCAGATTTTCATTAACTTTACAAGAAATGTGATTATAGTAACTGAAAGTGTTATTTCTAACACTTCTGTCTAGGCTGCTGTCTTTTCCACCTCTCGGGCCTCGGCAGTGAGACACACAGGGTGCTCTTCGTCCTCAGGAGCTCCGGCCAGGGCAGCAGCTTCTGGCTGGGTGTCCCTGGGAGCTGCCAGGGCACAAGATATGCTGAGCAGGTCGTCATCTCCCTCTTCCTCCAGCAGCAAGCCAGGTTCCACCAGGAGCTGCGGGTAGTGGGGGTTGACCCAGATGGTGTGGATCGTGATGACATCCCACTTCTCCTCCAATGACTCTTTGATGTTCCACTCTTCCCCTTTGGCAGCTGATCATCGTTTTGGGGACAAAGCCCTAAGAGTCCTGTGCCATTGCAAGGCTCCAGGGGTTTTGGTTCATAAGTACAGGACATATAGATGCTCTCTTCCCCAGTGCTGCCACCTTGGGCCTCTGTGGACCAGTCCCTCTCCTCACTCTGCAGCTCTGCCAGGAGTATCCTTGCTGCTACCATTGCCCACTGCCTGCAAGCTTCTACCTGGCTTGGCAAGGGATTGGGGGGTAAGTCGCCCAGAGTAGCTTTTGAAATGGAGGCCTCTGCCCCACTCTGAGAGGCTCTGCTGGTCAGAGCTGGGGCTTAGCCTGTGCCTATGCATGGGGGAAGGTTGCCATGCTCTTATCTGGGCCTCAGAAGGCCTCACAGGGGGCCTCTCTTCTGCAGTTCTCCAGCTCTGGTCTTGGTTGTGCTCCCCCTGGGACAGCTCCTCAGGGCTGTCCAATTCCCCATCTGGCTCTAGGCTGAAGCACCCCTTCTCTTCACCCTCTGGTGTTGCCACTGCTGCCCCCACTGCTGCCCCTGTGCCCTGACACAGGTCCTGCTGTGTCACGGGCTGGTGGTTGCCTAGCCAGATCACTGGCATCTGTTTTACTAAAGAAATCATCTCTTTTACTTAGGCTTTTTCACCAAAACAACCTTAATGTTTATCAAGGATCAGTGCTTAAATAAAATACTAAGAAAAGCTACTAATTTTTGAAAACAGAGTTTTCTAGCCACAGTCACAGGCATTTGAGATCTCACAAACACAGAAGATGAAGCTATTTACAAAGACCACCTTTGACTTAGCAAGAGCTTTACTATGAGCTAGGAAAGTGTAAATTGGGAATGTCCAAGGCCAGATTGGACAGGGCTTGGAGCAGCCTGGTCCAGTGGAAGTTGTCCCTGTGGCAGGGTTTGGAACAAGATGAGCTTTAAGAGCCTTCCAACCCAAACCAGTCTGATGTTCTGTACCACAGAAGCTTTTCAATCAGCAATTGCCATCTTTTGCAGACTCTTCTTTAAATGTTACAGTAGAAATGTGAACCTTGTTGGAGTTGTCTGTGTCCTGATTAAAAGCAGAAGATGGCATTAGGAATAGCTAAAATAGAAGGTGTTCTTTGCAACCTTGGTTTAAACTCACAGAAGCTGGAAATGGTCAGGGCCTGAGGACATCCTGTTACTTCCTAGGTTCTAGCAAGTGATTGTACAGTGTTCTGATGTTCTCTTCAGTCTGGCTTTTAATACTCTAGTCTGGGGACTTCTACCACTTTCTCTTTTGGTTCCTGTACTATGGAAAGGTTTCATTGTTCATGTAGCTTATGTTTTCCCTCAGCTTTTAATTCCATTACCATTATGAGCATGCTAACAACAATTTTTGGTGTTACAGCTAAGTTACCACAGCCCTACATTGTTGAAATTTAAAGAAGTGGGATATGAAATGACCTATGGTTCTTATTATGTAACACTGCACAGATGAGCACTTTAGACTTCCATCAGAGTCAGACTTTTCTAATGTTTGTTCTTTATTGTGTTTTCTGAGAGTTCAGGAATTTGTAGATGAGCTCGTTCTCTTCTTGAGAACTGATCCCACTAGATAGCCTAGATTATTTGTAGTGTCTGCTTTCCCCAGTTACACAGCATTTCTTCCTGCATGATACACTGCTGTAGCATTTGAAACACAAAATATTATTTGTCTTTAGGATTACTGTTTTGAAATATCATTTCAGCTTATCATTAAATCCGCTATAATTTATCTGCACTTGTTTACATTGTTCTTTCTTTTATGTTCTTAAAAACCCACAGGAATTAGTTTTTATTCTACTGCATATAGTTTCAATTTTCAATTTCTTTTTTTTTTCTGTCCAAAAGGGGATAATGTGTAGGCATGGTTCTAAGATTTGACATTTGTGGCCATACGAGCAATGTTCTTCAAATTATACATTAAAAATTACTCCCCATTTTAGCCTGTATGACTGAGAGAAATATCTGAAATACCAGTGTAACTGTCAAATGGTATCATCTCGCCATTCAATTTTGATATTACTCCTTCCATATAAAACTGATCTAGAACTGTGGTACCAGGATATCTGTCTTAATAAAAAGAAATGTCTATTTTTTAGATGTCTTGGCAGTGTTTCAATTTGCTATTTTGGTTATCAACATGACCTCTAAATCTGATAATAATGGAAAAATTCCCATTTCAAAACCTGTGATATCAGAATGGAAGGGAAGAATGAAATACTTCTCCAGGTGCTTGCAAGCATGTTCTTGTTATTTCACACAGTGAAGATTCTTGCACATAAACCATAGATAATAAAAAAGAAAATCTGTAGCACTTGTATATGCTTGACCATCACATTTGCAAAACCTAATTCCTGCACTTTTATAAAATTCCGTTGACAAAAGCAGAAGACTGTATCCATCCAACATAATCATTGCAAAAAAATCCAGTATTCATTAAAGACCGTGCTGAATGTCATCCAAGCCCATGGGCTGTATCCATCTGTATGCAAATACTGGAGCTAGTTTTATATGATTACTTTAAATAATAAAACAATGTTAGCAAAATACAGCCTTACATGTGGACATACTCAGTACCTACACCGTAACACACAAGGTTTCAATTTCCCACATACAAAGGAAACCTAGAGGATCTAAAGGAATGTGAAGTCCATATGTGTAAAATGAGTGTTCCTCCATGAAAGCTTCTCTCCCAAGCATTCACAAATTCACAATTTGCACAAATAATATTATATAACCCACCAAACATCAGATTTGTTAAAAAACTTTTTGCAGGTTTTTGATGCTGTTCTTAATAAATTTGCAGAATATCAATGCAGCTATTAATGTTTGTATTTTCAGGCTAGTTGGAATGCAAAAGATCTATGTAAATGTACCCTCTGACTGCAGCTGCTGTGGAAAAAGAAGAAATTATAAGGAAGGTAAGAAACTTTGCTTTGATGATTTCTCATTAGAGGTTTCACTTCCTTAACCATCCCATCTCATCATCCTCCTTGTACCATTGGTGATGGGGGATGCAGAATGCTGACTCAGGAGTACGTGCCCCAGATTCTCCTCCTTCTCCTTTTTTGCTCACGTGTCATTTCTTGCTTTGCTCCAATCCCAGTGTCATTCAGCACATCTCCTCTCTCTTCGGGATAAAAAATTTGAAGCAACAGAAAGTACAATAATTTGCAGTATAGCAAGTCTGTAGTTTCACTAGGCAGAGCAAGGCAGAACCAGTAACACACCTTGTTATTCCAGTGCCCTCTGCTGAAATAACCATCTCTGGCCTCTGAGTCCCACTGTGCAGGGGCAGGAGCCTCTGCCAAGTGCTGTATGCTGCCACCTCTTTATCTTGCACTTTGCTTCCATGGTGTATTTCCTTTTCTAGTCTGTCTCAACAGAAAAGCAGAGGAATGGCCCCTTATTTCCTTTCCTTGTTCCAGTGGTACTTAGGTTGAAGTTTGTTCTTTTCCTTCACAGCATTGCTGCATCACATTTTACAGCAGCCTCTTAATGAGCTTAGGAAGGTAACATATATGTTGGGATGATAAACAATTAAGACAATTATATTTTTTAAGAATTCCAGTGTGTGTGTGTATAAAGCTGAAAACCACCTAAATTAACAATGTAATTTTTGTTTCTTTCTGGCAAGTTTACTCATGTACTATAAAACTGGGAGAGAGACAGGTAAGGCAATACAATAAGTACCTTTGTTTAGCTGCATGTAAACCCACAGCCTTTTTGCAGGGGAAGCTAAATTGTAAAGGTTAAATAACTTTTCATGTTCACATAGCAAGCAGTGGCAAGATGAAGAATGGTCTGGTCTCCTGTTCCATCCACTAGACCTTGTGTATCCTCCACTCTCATGCAAGTTACAGTAATTACATTAAGACTAAACTGCTGTCTGAAAAATTTTTCCAATTGAATTTCCCAGGGAAAGCACTCTTACCACATGTAAAAGGTAGGACTGTCTTTCATCTCTGTGGTCACATCACATTTCTGCAGCAAAAGAAAATGTGCTGATGATTTCCTGGAATTATCCTTGCTTTGTATTGCCCATAAAGACTCCAAGTTTGGTACTGGTTTGATTTGAGAACACCTGATACAAGACTTCACCAGTGTATCTTCCAAGAAATAGGACTCAATTCCAACAGGAAAATCAAGGGCCAACCTTAGCTAATCCTAACACATGAATAAATGTATAAAGCATGTTTGGGTGTTTTTATATTAGTGTGGATCTCAAGGAGCTGCTGCTTATTCAGATCTCAGTTCTCAGAGATTTTATTTTAAAAGTATGTTGTTCAGGTAACTGCAGAGGAACATGTTTTATACTCCTCAGTGGCTTTTCAAAAGAGATCTAAACAAAAATCAATTTTATAATACACAAATATATATGTAATATATGTATTTATACATATATATGTAGCTGCAGTGTATGCTTGATAAACAGTTCACAAAATATTATTTTCAGTGAAAACTCATCAAAATTTGTTTAGGTGGGCTGAGATTACTTTTTGGAGATCATAGTTGTATGGTAATTTCTGTTAGTCTTTTACCAGATTCTATATACCATGTCTTCTTTGTAAGGCACACATGCAAACCTCCATCTTTTTTATAAGAATTTCCTCCTCTGCTTTTAAATTTCTTCTCAGCACAGTATTCTCAGTTTCCTCCCATTACTCTACTGGTAAAAAGCTGTTATGCATCATTCCAGCAGTTCAATTTTAGCAGGAAACACTGAAATTCCTGTATTGTAACTGTACAGTACAGTTTGTTTCTGTTGTGTGTGTTCTTCTGGTTTTGGTAAATTTTCATCAAGAATTACATCACTAATCCTAGCATTTAAGGATTTTTTTTTTTTAATTTGACATTTCAGCTATTATTTTTTTGAACTTGCTTAAGGAGAAGACAGATTTTGTAAAAAGAAGTTGCTATCTTTTTATTGTTTATAAAAGATTTTTTTCAAGCTTTCTTAAAGGCTTGTATAATCTGACATGCCATAATGATGTTCCCTACTCTTCTTTGATTCTAGCAGGTGAAGGAAGCAGCATTTACAGAAGAAAAAGGAAAATCACTGAAGGAAATCATTAAGTTGAATAAAAGTTAGTAATACTAGAATTGGCTCTTATTACCAGACAGAAAGAGCTAGTGTTTGTGGTTTGGTCAGTTTGCTGTTTTTGATGTTATTTTTCTACATAAGCTACTGATAAAATTGCTAAAGAAAAAACAGTGAAAGTATCAGAACATCCTGTGAACACAGATAGAGCTTACATTTTGTATATTGAACTCATTCATTTTTAGCAAGAGTGTCATCAGTTTCTCAGAGATGAATTGATATTTTTTATATGCTCATTGAGGCACATGGAACTCACAAGTCTTAGCCTGTTAACAAATGCCAAATTTTTTGAGAAGCATACTTTCTGTTCTGTTAGGGAAATTTCTTGTTTTCATACATAAGGCCACAGTATCTCCAGACTCTTTGTCCCCAGTGCTTCTGGTCTTCTGATGGCTTTGCTAGGCAGATGAATGAAAAATCTGAGCCATAAAATACTCATCTTCCTTCTGAAAGTCCCTCTCCTCAGTCTTTACAACTTGAATGTAGTTGGACTTCAGCAATTCAATATCAGAAGGTTGTTTATATGTCTGTTTATTACAGAGTCTTCCAGGCAGCTCTTTTTCTTATCATCGTTTCCATTAATACAGTGCTCCGCAAGAAAAAAAAAAGGAAAGAAAAGGAGAAAAGGAGTGTCTTGTATTTTCTTACACAAACCCCACCTTCTCCTTGGACTTTCTTCCACATGAAGCACATAGGCACGTATGCACTCATTTGCATATTAAATAGGCAAGATAGAAAACTGCTTCTACCGTACATAGATGAGTCAAACACTGAAAACCCGTTGAGGACAAACACAATCATTCACTGATTCTCATGTGGCTTCCTGGGGACACAGCTGCTTTCTGCCTAAGGCCTCAGAGCACATTTCACACCCCCCCCCCCCAATTATAGCTTTTAGATGACCATAACCCCTATTCCCTGTCTCCCTGCACCACTGGGGTAGGTGGTAGAGCTGGGAAAGGGGGATGGGGGGGAAGGTGTTTTTCATTTTACTTCTCGTTGTCCTGCTCTGGTTTTGTTAGTAATAAATTCAATTGGTATCTCTAATTAGAGCCTGTTTTGCCTGTGATGGTAGTTGAGTGATTTCTCACAGTCCGTACCTCTGATTCGTTAAATCTTGATATTCACAGACAAAAACCCTCTAACTAATTAAAGTTAGAAAGTGGTATGTTTGTTCAGGCACTGGGAGGCGGCATGGGAGTAGCCCCCTAAAGACACTTATTACCCAAAGTTTTACATTCTTTACATATGTATGACCCCAGCACCTCCCATTCCCCACTCTGTATTAAAATGAGATCATTAGTCTTTCATACATGCACAGTTTCTCTCTTGAATTGGGTCGGTGGTCTCAAATTGGGTCAGTGATCCTGTGTGGTGGTCAGTGATCACGCTCCATGTTAGAGTGACCAGAAAAGCCTCTCTCAGGGTGCATGTTTGTGTTACGTCAATTTACCCAGTTGGCTTCCCCGGTAGGCTGTTACCTCTGTCCCTCACCACTCCCCAGAGCTTCCCTATTGGTCCCCTTTCCCTAATCCCGCCTTCTCCCTAGCCTGGGAAAAATCCTGAATCCACATTGTTCTGTGTATTTCATTTGCAACTTTTGAATGTGAAGGATTATTAAACCATCCAGCTGGAATGCAAGTAAATACTCTTCCCGACTCATTGCTACTGACTATAATACTGAACCTGCCCAGGTGGCTATGGGGGCACGCAGGACCCCACGGAGCCAGGCAGGGACGGTATTATCACAGTTGTAAGATCTCCGTGAAACATATACTGTCAAGCGAATCAGTATTATGTGCACAGTGAAGTGATAACCTCCGTGACACAGCAGGTCTACAGAATATAAATATGATCCTTGTCAGCTTTTGCATGAAAAAGACTTAATCTTTTCAGACCTATTTCATATTAAAATGTTACCCTGAGATACATGAAGGCTAATAAAAATTAGCCTTCTTTCAATTATTCCGTTAAATCTTTGCTCAGTACTAATGAAATGATCAAATCCATGTTTCTCAGGAGGCAGCTTCCTTGGTACCAATTTTATTTCACTTCCCACCTCAAACCAGAAGGGATGCTCCTGTCATCCTACTGACCATTTACCAAGCTGAGCTCCCCAGTTTAGCAATGCCATTTGAAGCCTGGTACTCAGTTCAGATGTTGCAGGGCAGGGACAAGAAGGCCACAAACAGCCCAGACACTTTCTGGGCACACAGAAAGAATAAGCACAATGCCTTTGCATTCCTTTGATCATTTATGTAGTCACATACAGTTAGAATTGGCTGAAATGCAATTAAAAAATTAAATTTATTTTGAGAAATTTAGAAGTGAAAGGAAACTCTGCTCCCTTCAGGAACCTAACAGCCAGGTAGGTGTTCTGCTGAGCCTGGTGAGAGACAGGAACATTGCTTCTCCTCACACAGGCACAGGACATGCTGACAGGCAGCAAAAGGATTCTACTTGTGCATGGTGTTATGCAGATGTCTTTGGCTCTGTTTCATGAATTACAGATCATATTCTAAAAAGTGTATTGCTGCAGTAGGGCTGCTGCTCTTCTTTTGACATTTAGGATCTCAGCAGAAATTTTTGCACTTTTAATTAAAAAGATGTTATATAGGGTTATGCATTTGTATACCACAAGAATACTCCTGGATGTAGTTTTGAAATGGTTCTCAAATACTAGGTTGTGTCTTAATTCTTAATTACAACAATTCATAAAGTGTTATAATGCTCTTTATCATGCAAGCTATCTCAGTCTCTTTTACTGCTTCTCTGGATTAATATAAAGTCACATGAGCTATCTTTTGTCATTAATCCTTCACAGGTCTTTATATTTGTCTTATTTATTATATCTCATGTCTATAAGGTACTAATGTTCTAAGGAGTAGCTGCATTGCTCAATGAAACAAGCAAAGTAACAAGGGATTTAAGCCCTTGTTTAAAATTTGTAAACCTGCAATATGTAAAAGCTCGTACCATATCTCATTAAAATATAGCACTAATACCTAAGAATAACAAATAGTTGTTTCAGTTCTACGGAAAGAATGTTGGTAACTTCTTGAATCTCATAGACACAAACTCACTTTTAATTAAAATTTATTTGTGTGGTTATTCATTTACAGACTATCTCATTAACTGTCAAAATACTTTATAGTTGTTCATTAGGAATCCAGGATTAAATTCCATTCAGTCTCAGTTCTGGGTGACTGTGGGTACTGCAGATCTCAATTTATTCTCTGTAAAATAGAAAAATATGAGGGTTTTTTGAGGCAGAAAGGTGAAATTCAGTCTATAAAAGTAATTCAATATAATAAAATGTTCACATTTTCATCCTAACTCTAGAAACAGCATTTTCTGCTGAAAATCAACTTTTGCTTCAGTGGCAATCATTCTCAGAGTCTTACTGACTTGTTCTGCCAGAACAGGGAGCGGGGGATCAAGGTACATAGGGGAAGGAAAAGGCCAGGTGGGACTAGAGAGGGAATAGAGAGAGTTTGGGTTGGGTAGCACGGTAGGGATGGGGGAGGAAGAAGGGGTTGGGGGGTCAGGTTGTGTGGGGAGAGGAGAGGGGTTCTGCTTCAAATTAAAAACACATTGGGAATAATGAATCTGTGTAGGAATGTCTCATCTCCTGTCCTGGATGTGCTTTAGTGTGATCAGCTCTGATTCCAACTGCTCCCAAGGGATTTTCATCTTGTGGGGTTATAAAGAGCTTCCAGGGTCTGAGCACATGAGAAAATAATGGGAAAACTACCTGGATCAGGCAATGGAGCTTCTCTGCGGCATCCCAAAGGTATGGCAGCACCCAGCATTCCTGGCTGGAATTTGGGGGGGCCCAGCACAGCCTCACCACAATGTCCCTGTGAAGCTGATATTGCCCAGCATCCCTGAACAGGGTTTGGGGGATCCAGCACAGGTCCCCCAGCATATCCCAGTGCTTCCTCAAGTCACCTTTAACCAGGATAATTTTTTGGGGTGGGGCACCCAAACCCAGCACAATTGGCTTTAAACACTTTTGGGTAATCTCCCCTCTCCCCTCCTCACTGAATTCCCACTGCCAAAACCCAGCCTGAGGCCCACCTCCCCTTCCCCTGTCTCAGTTTCTCCAAGGAACTGGACTTGAATTTTCCAATCCAGCTGGGCAGCAATGCTGTTTTCCTTATTGTGTATCTTAATCACAGTAATTGCTTAAGAAATCATTACAAGGAATTAAAAGAACAAAGAGACAAAAAAGAAGAACTGCCAGCTCCAAACAAGGGATACAATTTGCTTCAAATAACCAAATAAAATGTACCAAATTTAAAATGTAAATGTAAATGTATCAATGTAAAACCACAATGATACCACATTATCCTTTTAAATCAAGTTAGAGATAAATATTGTAGAATATAAAAGAATCTTTTGAACCCCTGTAAGAGTGAGAGTATTAGGGCAATAGGGAGATTGCTGCTGTTTCCCTGAAAGCGTCTTGGGCAAGAGACAACTTGTGTGCAGCAGTATAGCCACTAGCTAGCTTCTCCTTTCTGCCCTACACAGCTGTTCAAATGCTGATCTCACACTCACACGCACACACACAGAGACACTCAAGCCAGATAGCTCAATATTACCAGAGATAAGGAGCCAAGGAGGGCCCTCCACATGGCAAATTCCACAGTTGAGGTTTATCTCGTCCTCTGCAGAGGGGGCCAGATGTGAAGAGGAAACAGCATGCTTATGATCACCCTTACGCAGTGTTACAGAGCCAGTAATCTGAGGGACAGGAGCAGTACAAAGACAGGACCAAGGAAGGGAACCAATAGCTAATTGATTGCTTGAATGGTCATTGTTTCTTAGACAGCCTTATCATTGTTCACTAAGCAGCCAATCTCAATAGGCCACAGCAATTGAGATTAAAGAGGTATAAGAATAGCAGTAGAGAAAATAAAAAAACTTTTACGACTTTGGATTACAACAAGTGTGGTGCTGTTATGTCCATCTCAACCAAAGCCACACTGAGGTGTCTCTTAATGTCAACACTTTTTCATGCCACTGGGCAGAGTCACTTGCATGCCAAACTACTGCAGCCTTGTCGGTTCTGCTGGAAGCATTCCTTAAAACAGGCATTCCATTGACTGTGGGAATTAACAGCATGTCAGCAAGCCTGTGTCAGCAAGCCTGTCTGGTTCCGACATAAATCTTAGCAACAATCCATTTTTACCTGTGAGAAACAGAAGCAAGAAGCCTAAACAGAAAGTGAACACAGCAACAAAGATGCACCTGCTGTTTTTCTGAATGCTTAGAATGCTTAGGATGCTTATGCTGCATAGAACCAATAACAGCATATTGTAGTTAAATAATAGCCAATAATTTTATCGTAGTAGTTAAGTGACCAATGTGTGGGAGTACGGGACCCTTGAACAACAAACAAATATGATTTCTCAAAAGCCCATTTATTTTTTACATTACACTATTCTTACGCATTTCTGCAGCTGTAGTTCACACGATCACCCATGACCCAATTGGATCTCTATGCTGTCCATATGCTGTGCATGCACCTTTCAGAAAACCTGACTGGTTCTAGTCCAGGATGATATGGTCCTTCATTATCTACTTTCTTGCTGTCTTGTTATTCCATTTTCCAATGTCTTCTCTCCCAATTTAGCACAGCTTACATTCCCGTAGCCTTGATGAATTCTTGAGGTCTCTGATAAAGGTAGCTGAAGATAACTTGGCTGGGGCACCCTGACAGGATTTGAGTGCTTACAACAGCAATGGATAAGTGACATGAATGATAAACATACAAAAGTGTATAAATGACACTGGCTTTTTAGAATAAACAGCTTTTTGCCTGGAACGGTTGTGGGGCTGGTATGTGTCATGTCCGTGTCAACAGCGACATCTGGTGGCCCCGGCGCGATATTGCAACAAAAAGTAATGCAGGGAAAAGTGATACTGTAACAAAAACTGATATTGCAATGCAGCGAAAAGTGATACAATCACAGGAATGGAAGGGCGAGGTGCCGTGGAGATGGAGCCTTGTGTAGCTGAAAGAACAAAAGAGTTCTGCCAGTGGTCCAGACCATTGTTTTGATACCTTGTGCTGAGTTTTTGGCAAGGTAAGCCACCAGGAACAAATTAAGATGGGAAATAATTTATCGAAGGAAGAAAAGACTATCGTGTTGACCTGGAAGATGCTTTTAAAGGGAAGGGGTGTTAAAACCACAGATTTTGCCCTTCAGAGCATCTTGCTATGGGCGCAATCCCAGGACTTCCCTGTGGACGCCAGTGTAGCATACAGTGTGTCTGCATGGAAGGCGGTGGAGGAGAAACTCTGGGATGTGATCTACAATGGAGACAAAAGTGCCGCAGGCTCGGCTCCCGCCTGGTGGCTGCTGTATGAAACTCTGAAGGAGTGGAAAACCAAACAGGACCAGTTGGCAGAGGTTGCGCAGCTGGTGGCTGACGTGGAGGGGGACGTGCCGATGGCAGAAGCGGAGGAAGGGGAGACCTCGGGTGCCTCAGGTGCCTCAGGTGCCTGCTCTGGTGGGCTGACCAGAGCATGCCCAACTTTGCTGAAGCAGAAGTGTCACAATCGCAATGTGTACGTGTAAAAAAACCACACAAAGTCCAGGATTTTGTATCAATGGCAGCAAGTGATTTAATGGTTTTTCCTGAAGCTTTTATATGTTAGTTCACAAAAAGTGTGTTGAATGGCACAGGATAATTGGTCCTCTGGCCATCCACTCCTTGAGGGGATTGGCCAAATTCTAACACATCCATTCCGAAACATTTTGCTAGTTAGAACCATAACAATCCAACAAAACAATCTGCCGGTGCCAATATTTACAAAATGATAACTTTGTTTTAGATAGCTTGCATGGGAAAGACAGAGCTGTCACAAAATGCTGCAAAAAGCGGGAAGATTTCTCTGCTAAAAGCTTTTCAGCATCCACGCAGAAGTAGAAAAGAACCCTGGTGGGTCCTCCTCCTACCTACCTTCGAGAGACTATGTTAAACCCACGTACCCCTCCCCAGCTGAGCAGCTGGCTGAGCTTTTGCTGAAAGATCGCAAGGGCAAGCCTCTGGTTGTGCCCTGTGCTCTGCCACCGCCATCTCCTCCAGAGCTGGGTCATGAACCAAAAAGACAAAAGGAAGGGGTGGGAGATCCCACACCAACACAGGGGGGTGTGGTTGGTGCTGGCCCAGGTGGTGGGGAGCAGGTGGAGCCCATTCGTGAGCCCTATGCTAAAAGTTCTGGAGTGGGGTGCTCTACTCCCCCTGCTCCCATAAATCTACTTTACCCACCCTTGTCTGTGGAACAACCCTTGGTACTGTCTTTGGAACCATCTGGTACTCTCTGTGGGACGGGGTGGCTCCAGTGGAGGCTGCAGCAGCTCTGTCCAAGGCCTTGGCAGAGTGCCCAGGAACAGCAGCAGCTTCTTTCCTGCCTTTCTTCCCCCGCTACTGCGTTTTCGCTGTGTATCACTGAGCTGGAGAGGGCAGTGGGGGGGAGGCAGGTGAGCCCTGGCATCCTCCCCACGCTCTGCTTGGACGACCCAGACACCTGTGGGGGGGTCCAGGGGGGCCTGTTCAAGGCTGTGCAGCTCCATTCCTGCATGTTTTTTCAAGGTACTTTTTCAATTAATGAAACTGAGTTGCAGAGAATTTGGTCGACTCGGTGAAAGGGAAAGACCAGCTTCTGCCCTGCTTTTCCTCTCCCTTCTTGTGTTTGTGATATGGAAAGGGCATCTGAGAAATGCTTGCTCTGTCCTAACATTAGTGCCCTTGAAAATGCATATTACTCATGTTAAAAAATATGTTTTACTATGCATCTCAAGAACATTTGAGGCTTCTGTTTAAAGTAACTTGTATTTTCAGTAAGCTGTGGGTTCTGATAGGATTGTTCACTAGAAAGGTTCAAGATTATCTGTAGTGGTACCCTCAGACCCATCCATGAAAACAGCATTTAACTTTAAGGTCTGCTGTTGAAACTTTGAATGATTTACAGGGTTGTTAGGAGCAATTAGCTGGCTGAATTCCTTTCTTTACTCCCTTATTAATGTTATCTGCAGAAACTATTCGAGGTTTATGTATAATTGGCTCATGATTCTCCACTGCAAAAGCAGAGGCACCTGTGCCAGCTTTACCATTTTGCTTGCTCTTTATCCCACAACTTTACTAAGGTAATTTTACCATGAATGTTTTGCCATGAATGAACATGCAACAGCTTTTCAAATTAGTACAGCTATTTAGTGGTTCAAGTGTGGATTTTTTCCTTGCCACTTCAAAATTAAAATTGGACTTGATATCAAAAAAAGTTTAAGTGCTGTAATGGACCAAAAAAGTGACTAAAAGTGATACAACCGTATAAAATTAAAAAGGTAGTGAGGAGATTAGGGCAGGCAGAGGGGCTGCTGTGTTCCCCAAACTGTCCCTGGAGAGAAACAGATCGGGTGCAGTCAAGTCTGCTAGCTTACCCCTATTTCTGCCCTGCGCTGCTGAAAAGCACTGATGGCACGATCCCCACACCTTTGCTGGATAGCTAAATTATTACCAGAGATAGAGACAAGAGGGCTCTCCTCTGACCTGGGAATCCATAGGTTTAATGCTTTGTGAAATGGGGAGCAGAAGAGAGGATGAGAGCCACGTGTGTGGCTGGTTTTGCAAACTCGGTTCCACGCCCCAGGGGCGGTACAAAGGCGGGGCCCAGGGAAGAGAGCCAATGGATGGGGGGAACGGGGGTGGTACAGGGTGGGACTCGGGAGATACCCCAAAGGGGATAGGGAGGTGGCAGGACGGAGGACTGAGGTGCGACAGAGGGCTAGAGAAGGAAGAAACCACACAGGCTGCTGGGAGATGTAGTATTTTACAGAGTCTGGGAGGTACAGTTACGATTCAACTGCGGAGACTTGTGGGAGAGACTGTTCCTTTACAGAAACACGGGGGAAGCATTTCTCAGTTCCCTGAGTTTTTCCACCAGCCGACCTCAGCCATTTCCCCTGGCTCAATAGCAGGCTTAGTGACTCCAACATCACCTTACAAAACAGACTTGCTCTCTGAGTATGTGTTATCTGCTCTGTAGCTGAAATTTCTGATATTCTTTATTTTTATGGAAACAGGAAAACAATGGAGTACATAGTAGTATACTCCTTTGGAATCATCTGAAACCATGGCTTTGTAGCTGTTTATAGACACTTGTCAGTTCTATGTACCCATTGACCTACCAGAATTACATATGCAAAACTCTGGGCAGTATTATATGAGTAGGCCTTCAGTATTTATTGTTGCCTTTAACAGTCCAAGGTCAACTCTATTGTATTAGTAATCACATAAAGCTGTCTTGCCATCTGCAAACTGAGCAAGTCTTAAGGGCAATTTGCCAATATATACACTGTTGTCACTTTTCTGACTAAAAACATCCATAGTATTTTTTGGCACATCTTGAAGATTGCCAAAGATTTAATGATGGTAATATGCCTTGTAAGACTGTGTCTTAAAAGACTCGAGCAAATCGTGCTTATACCAAGAAAGTGCTGATTGTGAACAGATATTTTCATTAATGTTTATAGTTACCTCAAGTGGTTTTCACACCTAAATTGTGTAAAATCACAACGTATTTGCTATACTTTTATGATTTCTCCAGTAAATCATGTTGCTACTATTTCATTTATGGATTGGTTGTTTGCTTCTATATTGTTCATTGGTTTTTATCTGTTGTGTGTCAAGTTTTCACTAGCTTTCTTGCAACGATGGAGTCAAAATGAGTTAAACTCTGCTGTATCTGAAACTTTTAAAGGAGCACTCTCAAATCTGACTTTAGTTCTGTTAAATTAAAGTGATGTTAATTTTCAGTTCTGTTATGTTTCAGCTTTGTACAGTTTAAGTGATGCTAAGGTTCAGTTCTGTTAAGTATTGTTATATTTGAGTGATGTTAAGTTTAAGTTCTGTTAAACTTAAGCATTGTTAAATCTATGTGGTGTCATATTTAAGTCGGTTAATTTGAAGTTTTGTTACATTAAAGTTCTGTTAGGCTTAAGTTCAGCTGAAGTCGATTTCTGACAAGTTCAACTGCTGTTCAGTCTCAAGTTTAAGTTCTGTTATTTTAATTTCTGTTAAGTCTAAGTTATAGTCAGATTGGTGTCTGTTCAGTTTCAATGATGTTAACTTTAAATTCTGTTTAGTTTATTCTCTGCTATGTTTAAGTGACAAGTTTGAGTGAAATATGCTCATTTAAACTGAAAGATGCAGTTTTTTGTTACAGAGATAAGATTGAACCAACTGAAACAATTATGATAAAAGATTGGTAAGTAACTGTTTTTGAATGTAAGATAAGTTGCAAAAATACCTGAGGACTCGGCTTGCTAGATCCTTAAATTCATTGCAAATTCAATAGGTATGACTGTTCGGCATTGCTCAATTAAGATGATTATTCATGACAATCTGCTGTTTTATCTTTCACAGGTTGCAGAGAAAGATGAGTAACAGTTGCAAGCTATGAATCTTATGGATTGTAAGCTGTTCAATGCTTTGCCTTATTATCTTATATGCATAGATGTGTAGAGAGGTATACTCTTGATTTCTTAGAATAAGTTTTTGTAAATGTCTTATGCGCTTAATATAATAGCGTGAATTCACTGACTTTCATAAAAGGCTTTATCCAGAAGATATTATTTGATGTTATGCATATATGCATTTCTTCAATTGTTTGCAGTTTGTTTATGGTGCCATTGACTATTTAGCTAAAGATGAATGATAAAGCCGGCTGTTTTACAGACTTTCACATACTGTTATGTAGCTATCTGCAAGACGTGTCATTTTAACAAACTTTTCCTGTCAGTGCTGAGAAACTTTTAGCCATGAAAAATCTTAGCTTTCTACTGCTTGTAAGAATCTTTTCTTTCTCACAGATGTTAGCCTAAACAATATTACTGTTTTCTAAATCCTTTGTATCAGCAACTTGTTTTTCTCAGATACAAGTTTTTCTGTTAGGTAAACAATCTTCTACTACGTGCCAGGGTGTCAGCTCTGCCCCTTGGGGTGGGTTTAGCCCTCAGAGACAATGGGCTTATGACACCTGACCCGTGGACAATCTTATGTTATAAAAACCCTCTGAAGTATTAGTAAAGTTACGGATTCTCTGTCAAACCCTTCTGGAGTCTTTGTTTCTTTCTACGTGTCCTTTCTACGAACAATGACATTTTCCAAATGTTATTAAGATATGTTAGAGAAACTCTTCCAGTTAAGGCCTTGGCTCTGGCCAAGCCCTGGCACCACCTGGTAGGGAAGCATGCCAACAGACCCAGGTGTTTCTGCACTAAAAATGTAATTGACTCACTTTGACTTGCTGATTCAGATGTATAGAAGCTGGACCCCTTTCAAGGTACACTTGGAGGCCTTGTCGGGGAAGGTCCTCCACATCCTAATTGTGAAATAGCTGCAGCTACTGCAGACTCTGGGTGATGGTACAGTATTTATGTAATTGAAAGTGTATTGTTCCAAGTTATTATCCCTCTATCATGTGCTGTAAATTATATGTATTACCTTGCCTGTTCTTGCTCAGTGTGACTTTACTGTCTCATTAACACATATTTGCTTGCTTTTATGCTGCCTTCACATTTACACTGACAGATGCGCAGGTTATCACAAAAGGAAGCGAGGGAATATGGCTCCCTAGGAGCATTTGGATAATACAATATTTACGCTAAAAGTTTTTGCAGGCAGAACATCAATTTGATCCTCAGCAAAGTGATGCCAATCTGAAGATTTGCATGTGTGGAACCAATTTCTAAAAAGGATTTACATAAGAATCCATAACTGGATGTGTAATGACAAGGCCTAGCTGATTTACTAACCTAAGAGAGAAGATATACAAGTCTAGCATGAATACCTGTCTGACCTGACAAAAACCCTTTGAGAAAATGAGGCCCAGTGAGAGGAAAAATCCAATCACCATCCAGCCCTAGTGGCCAAGGCAAGAGCAGGGGTGGGACTGCCAGGATCATGGCTGTGCCTGGAAGTTTATGAAGGGAGCCTACCAACAGAGGCCTTGTGTCCCACTGCACCCACCATCATGTTATTGTGCTCCCGCTAACCTTCTTCAGCTATTCCCTGTTCAATGCTTCCAGGAGGACATTCAGTAATGTCAAAGTCAGCACTTCCAGCTAATGGACTTTCTCCTGCCTAAACAGTGCAGTCCCTGAGTTCCAGCTGTATGAGCTTTGAAATAGTAGCCATTTACTGCCAAGTGCAGAAGAAGCAGCTCTCCCTAGGGACATTGAACATTATCTTTTGTTTTCCTATGCTGTGGGTCTGTTTGTCAGTAGCATGGTTGTTCTTGATAGGTTCTCTTTGATTATGATATGTATTCCATGTATCTTATCCTGTGAGCAGCAGATCACCAGTAACAGTCTTCATAAGATAATGGCTTTACAGGTGCAAGGGTGATTAATTTTGTAGCGCTACTCAAAACGTGTCACCCGAAAATACCATACTTCAGAATATCTCAGCATGATACAACTGGACAGTTTTAAATCATGACAATGTTATATATTGTCAAGTCCCTTCAGAAAAATGTTCACGCAAACTGCCTCACAGAATATTCTTGATTTGTGGAAATCACGAGTGGCCTGCATTACCCTCACGTGCTATTGGTGGTCCGTGCACTATCGGCCGCCTTACTATGCTTGCCCCAAATTTAACTATGCTTGTAAAGCACATGCATGCAACTCGTAACAAATGGTCCTTGCATTCTTTTGCAAGAAACTGCGATGACACTCTTGATTTCTGGAATTAAGAAAAACGTGTTTTGTCTTCTCTTTTTGTCCCAGGGGTGGCAGCAGCAAAGGCGTTGGGATTGTTAAATAAGTTAGGCTGCTGGATTGCTAAACAGACTAATTCTACTTCACTTACTTTGTCAGGATTGTTAACTGATGTAGATTCTATTAGACATGCTACCCTGCAAAATCAAGCAGCAATTGACTTTTTGCTGTTGGTACATGGACATGGTTGTGAAGGATTTGATGGCATATGCTGCATGAATCTTTCTGACCACTTGTTGCAGTCGCTCAGACTGCCTGCGGCATGAGGGGTTCGGAATGGGTGGACTACCCCCCGTCGGAATCTGCCTCTGAGGATGGGTCCAAAGGAGATTCTGAGGCATCGAAAGGCTTACACCCCTTGAATGCCTCTCAGGCCCCTCTCCTCCCATGCAACGGGGTTCCCGGGCTCGAAGAGGACGGCATGATTTGAAATTTCCTTCAGCTATTCTGCTATTAGCTAGCTTAAGACTCATCCCTTCCCTGGGGATACCTCATTGGCCCTATGTCATGTACTGCCAGGGTTGATTGGCTATCTCTGTTATACCTCTCTCTCTCTCTCTCTAACTTTTAAGATTGTACCCAGGAGAACAAAGGGGTCTCCTGTCCCGGCTCTCTTCGGGACTCCCTGCCCCCTGGGGCAGAGAGAATACGCCTGGAATAAAGCTGCAGGATTCCACCCTCTCATCTCTTTGTCTTCGCTTAACTGCTCGTTAACCCTGCCTGTTCAGACGACTCCCCAAGCCCCAGCTTCGGTACAGCAGCTCTTGCAACTGTGCGCTGCGGGAGCGCGCCACACAGTGCAGGCTCCAAGCCTGAGAGAAGCTACCCGGGGGTTGGATCAGAACCAGGCTGAGCAGCCGTGGCAACCACTCTAAACTGGTGTTTGCTAATATCAAAGAATTACAAATAAGTGTTTCAAAGTTAAGAGGAAACAGTGAGTCCGATTGGTTCAGTGCTCTGTTTGGTGATTGGCAATTTGCTAAATGCTCAAAGACCTCTTGAAAATGGGAAGTTTGATTGTGATTGTCATCTTTGTCACTTTACTTTACTTGTGCCATGTTTGTTGGCCTTTCTGCAAAGGGCCCTGCAGAGGACCATAAACTACATTTCTGGCTGAAGAACAGAAAGGGGGAACTGTGGGAATTACCAGCTGGTCAGCAAACCTGTCTGGTTCTGACATATATCTTAGCACAATCTGTTTGTACCTGTGAGAAACAGAAGCAAGAAGCCTAAATAGAAAGAGAACACAGCAACAAAGATGCACCTTGTGTTTTTCTGAATGCTTAGAATGCTTAGGATGCTTAGGCTGTGTATAACCAATAATAGTACTTTGCAGTTAAATAATAGCCAATAAGTTTATTGTAGTAGTTAAGCAACCAATGGATAAGTAACATGAATGATAAACATACAAAAGTGTATAAATGACACTGGCTTTTTAGAATAAACAGCTTTTTGCCTGGAACTGTTGTGGGGTCTGTATGTGTCATGTCCGTCTCAAGAGTGACAGAGAAACACCTTAAAATTAGTTTTATTTTTCCTTTATGATTATTTTAGTACTGACACTGCTGCACTATTCAAGGTCCTTTCTTGTTTTGAATTTTTCTCCCTCTCATTCCAGGGGCTGGGTCCCGTATCTTGGACAGCTTTTTGAGTATATTGCTCAGCACCTGATTGTCTCAGCTGCTACCAGTGGATTTCAAAGTGGAAATTCTCCAGTGGATATCAAAGCAGATTCATCAGCCTGCTTGGCTTGGCTGATCCTTAAGCACTATATTTCAGCAGGTCCCACTTCAGTGGGATCTGGCTGCTGTTCAGATATAAAGTGGGAATTAATAGTGAGGATCGCATCCTTTGACATTAGAGCTTTCGGCGTGGTACTTCTGTGGCATTGTGTTGGGGCCACTGAGACAGCAGCTGTGTCAGCTGATGGGCATAAGAATATGGAATCAGCTGAGGCCAGCTGGAGGAAAACCTCAGAGATTTGAAATACCTCCCATATGGTCTGTAAAGGAGGAGTCTCTCCCCCAATCCCTAGTGAATGAATTCTAACCCTAGCCCAGACCCTCAGATCAGATTACCTCTCCCAGCAGCCTGTGGCTGCTTCCCTGGACAAGTCCCCTGTCCTGCCCCCTCCCTCTGCCCATTGGGTGCTTTTCCCAAGTCCCACCTTGTACCACCCCTGTACCTGCCATCCATTGGCTCTGAAAACCTATGTAAGCAAGACCCCGGCCACATTGCTCTCTCTCTCTCTGCTGGGACACCTCTGTGGGGACGGAATAAATATCACCTGTGGAATCTGCCATGTGGGAGAGCTTTCCTTGACTCCTTTCCTCTGGTAATATTGAGCTATCCGGCTTCAGCATGTTGTGGGTGTGTGTGTCTCATCAGCATCTGAATAGCAGCACAGAGCCAAAGGAGAAGCTGACTGGCTGCTACACTGCTGCACCCGGGGTTCAATCTCAAGTGGCTTCTCAGGGACACAGCTGCTATCTTCCAAAAGCCCCAGAACGGATTGCACCCCACCCAAAACACAGCCTAAACAGCATTGTTGCTCTCAGAGACCATCAGCCTTGGTCTGTGTCAGTGATCTATAAACCCAGGAGTGATGTGGAAACCTCCTGTCTCAGGTGGGCAATCTCAATTATAAAATGCACAGCCTCTTTCAAAAGATCAGCCTAAAAGCACGTGGCAAGTATAGCTGGGAGCCTAATTCCTCCTCTGAAGGCTGAACTTCTGAACTGTAGATAATTACTACTCTTGTCCTCCCTTTGGTGGCATCTCCTATCTCAGGTTGTGAAACAATATATATAGGTGCTTTCAAATTTAAAATAAGTGAACATCTTTTGGCATGTCTGTGAATTAAAAAATACCAGCTTTGTGCTTCCAGATGAAGAGGAGCTGAGGAGCTGGAGGTGTGTGTGTTCCCATGTGGTGGGTGAGTCACCAGCAGAGCCAAGGGCAGGGTGTTGTCACAGCAGCTCAGAGCATGAGGATGGTAAAACACTGGACAGTAGTGAAACACTGGCACAGGCTGCCCAGAGAGGAGGTGGATGCCCCATCCCTGGAAACATCCAGGGTCAGGTTGAGGGCTCTGAGCAATCTGACTCAGCTGAAGATGTCTTTGCTCATTGTAGGGTGGTTGGACCAGAGGACATTGAAGAAGTCCCCTCCATCCCACACCTCTTTGTTATTTCAAGGCTATGGAAGCCAGCCTGCTGGAAGGGGACACAGCCCTAGTCTGGGACACTGCCCCACTGTTCCTGTGCTGCTTGGTGGTGGCATGTTTCTCTAACAAGCATTCCAGTCATCTTCCCTGGAGTAGGACAGACCTGGAGCTATGGGGTGGGATGAAGAACGGCTGTCTTGTGCTCTTTGTGCCAGGCTGGAGCTGGGAGCTTGGTGTGGAGATGGTCACGTGGGTGCTGCCCCTGAGCTGGTGACACTGGAGGGTCCCCAGAGGGACAGTTCCCGGCGGGTCTGTGCTCCCTCCCCACAGCGATGGCTGGAGGAAGGCCATGCCAGGGTGACAGAGGCAAGCTGGTATGTCCTGCCGAGCAGCAGGCAGCAGATGGAAACGTCTCCCTGTCGGAACCACAGGGATGGACGAGATGGATGCTGTGCTGACAGCTTGGGGACAGCAGACAAAGCGACCCCCTTGGTGGGTCCACCTCCTTTATCAGAAGCCGTAGGGTCTCCGGAAGCTTTGGGTGTCTGGTGGAAGTGCTCTTTGGTCCCAGGCTAATGTGGGTCCCTGCTCCCCATAGCCAGCCAGGCAGGACAGGTAAGCAAGGGAACAGGTAGGGACACTCCATTCTGCCTGCTCCCTCCCCACCTGCCTGGCAGAGGCTGCTGTGGGTTGGTCACAGCTGGAGTAGCTCAGATGTAAAAGAACGCAGACTGGCTCCTGCCAGGCCTTGGGGTGGAGTGATTTTGACAGCTGGGGAGACTGAGGCAGGACACAGCGCCTGTGAGTAGTAATGGAGCTGGTCAGCTGCTGTTTAAGCAGTGGGGTGAATCTTCTCCCACTGTTGAGCCTTGGCACAGCTGGGATGTGACATTTGGCAGGGTGTTGTGCCTCTTTCCCCTGACTCACCAGCAGGTGTTTTCCAGATGCAACACCTAGGAGGTTTGGATGGCCACATCTCCACCCCACACAGCCCCACAGTGGAATGGGAAGCTGGGTGTTCCCTGTTGCTGCCTGGCTTGGTGGTATCCCAGGGCCACCCTAGAGTCACCTCAGGGACTTTGTGCCATGCACTCTCTATCTGATGGGAGCAGAGCCAGCATTGGAAATGTTTTCTTCTGCTTTTCTCCAAGCAGCTCCATCACATCTTTTATCAGGCAGGGCTGCTGAGCTCAGGGAAATGGAAGTTGTGTGCCTGCCTGGAGCATGCTCCTGCAGCATGGCCATGGGTTTTGTTGACTTCTCTGATCTGAAAACATGCTGATAACTGCACGAGTGGTACAGAACACAGGACTGGCATCAGCCCTGGGTGAAGGTCGCAGCTCTGGGTGTTGCCACTGCAAGTACCATCAGCAGCCAAAGCTCCTCATCCAGACCTGGGAAGGAGAGGCCAGAAGATGCTAAGAAATAATTCCCAGTTGCTAAAAGGGGCACTGTGGGTCCCCTTGGCCTCACCATTGCCTGGATTCAGCACAGTTCATCGTGGTTTGGAACCAGGCTGTTCCTCAGGGTGCAAGGCACTGAGTTATAAATCCTCTGTTCCCCAAGCTGAAATGCTTCCAATTGGCACAGGGCCATGCAGGCCCTAAAAAACAAATTAATTTCCTGCATCTGAGCACTCCTGATTCAGCATTCCTTTAGTCAGCTCTTTACAGCAGGTGTGGGATAACAGGAAAATGGAATGCAGAGAGGAGAACCCATTGTCCTGGCTGGGTACTGCCCCATCAGGTACAGCCACAGAAATGCTGGCAGTGCACTCTCAGTAAGTGTGAACCAGACGTAGCTTTAGCAAAAGGCTTTGTGGGTCATGGCAGTGTTCTTGTGGTGCCCCCTCACCCACTCCCAGCTGTATCCCCAGCTAGGCTAAAGGGTGTCAGTACCTCAGAAGGTGCTGGGTTTGGGATGCTCCTTAAGAAATCAAGGCTTTATGCCAGGAGGCATCAGGTCCATGTGTTCGGAGCTCAGTTTCTTCCTCTCAGAAGAATATGTGTGACTCTGTTTTCTTTACTTAACGAATGGTATTGTTGTCATTCATTAGACAGGAGCCAGGCTTTGCCACAATGGCAGCTACATTTTGGGAGGAGGAGTGTCCTGGGCTGACACATCCATGAAATGTGGTGAACAGTGCTCAAGAGAGAAGTCAGACTGAACCAGAGGCCCTGAGAGAGGCACCGAGGTTTTGGGGCTGGCCTCTGTGTTGATGCCATGTGTGATTTCATGTGCTCCTCCCCACTGGAATTATGCTTTGGTTTTCAGGAGAGACTTGACTTGACTTAGCTGAGTCTCTTGTGTTAGCTGGAGGAGCTCCCAGGAGACCAGAGCATAGTGTGGAGGTGCAGAGGGCTCCTCTGTCCTGAACGATGGCAGGTGTGGGATGTAACAGGGACTGATGGCAGAGAGGGGATGTGGGCATCTAGAGGAAGGAGACTGCTGGAAAAGCCATGGCTACAAACAAGGAGGAAGGAAATGCTGCCTTGGAAATCAAGTACAAACTGAGCCAGACCCTTTTTCACTTGATCACCTAGAAGTCCTGGAAAATTCAGTGGAGAGGGGAAAGCAATCAAAACTGAATGCACTGCATCTTGACAGGGATGTTCAGAGATAAGGAATGTGCAGTCCTTGCAGTCAGAGGAAGGTGCCCCAGCCCAGGACCAGGAGATGCCTATCAGGCTGGACATTGCTTGTGCCACGTACACTTGCTGGGGAGTCAGACTGCTGCCAGTGTTATAAAAACCTATCACTCTCCAGATGCAAATAAGCCTTATCTCCTAAAGTGAATCTTATTAACCAGGAGTGGACTTTGCTGCCTGTGTTGTGCCCTTTAAGCCTCACTTGGAGCTTTTCTCACTCTAGTGAGTTGGGGAGGGTTTGAGGAAAAGAAAAACAAAGTAGTTTCTTCCAGTGTGAGCTGCTCTGAGCTGTGGATGTCCTGCCAGCCCCATTGGTGCTGCTGCAGGAGCAGCTCCAAGTTTGCTTTGGTGCAATGGTGGAGATCCAGGGGCTCTGCCAACTCCAGCCTAACCGTTTGGCATGTTCTTTGCCCAAATTTGGAGCAAGAAGCTGCCCTTTCACTGCAGTTCCCTTGGCTGGCTCAGGAGAACTTGTCAGAGGCACTTGCACACCAAACTCTCCTTGCAGTGATAAATCCACAGATAATGGACTTGCAGGTGACAATGCTAGGGTGCAGTTGCCCCTGCCTCCAGTCCTGCAAGCACAAACATCGCAAGGGACCTTTCTGGGCCTTTGTTTAATTAATGTATGTCTTGGTGTTACCAGGAAGGCTTCTGTAGCAGGAGCAGTAATTAATGAGGTCCTGGCATGGGCAGTAACTCTGTTTCACACGATTCATGCAGTTCCCAGCAAGGATCCTTTGCTGCCCAGGACAGTTTGTATCACCAGCCTGTCCTCCCTGTGAGGCTGCTTCTTTCCACTATTTCAAGGTAAAGCAATCCATTTCCCTTGAGAAAGGGAGCCTCTGGTCAAGGGCAAAGGGAAATGTTTTCTTCTACACTGGCTTCCATTGGCTTCTTAATGCTGTGCCCATCTCTCCAGGCTGTCCCTCTCCCCATTGCTTGGGGAAGTGCAGCAGTGTTCAGCCTAGTGAGTGGGACTGCAGAGGGTAGTGAAGATCAGAGAATTACAGAATGGTTTGGGTTGGAAGGGCCTGAAAGATCATCTCATTTCTATCCCCCTGCCATGGGCAAGGATGCCACTCCCTATCCCAGGTTTCTCCAAGCCCCGTCCAACCTGGCCATGAACACTTCCCAGGATGGGGCAGCCACAGCCTCTCTGGGAAGCCTGTCCAATATGTCCTGGCCTATTTAGGTGTAGCTATAACCTGCAAGTGTAAAGATGGTAATGGGACCATCCAGACCTCTTGTACCAGCCTGGCTCCTCAAACAGCTCCACGAGCTGTGACAAACACCAGTTCAGCAGCAGAGGAATGTGGTGCCCCTGCCTTGCCAGTAGAGAGCTCCTGGGTAAACTGTAGGCTTGGCTGCCCCTTCAGAGCTTTGCAAAGCTGCTTGGAAGCTGCTCTTCCTGCATCTCCCTTGGCGGCCAGATCAGCAGAGGGCACTGCATATCCATGCTTAATCCACCGGGGAAGGGAGGGTAAGTCTTTTCCAACGCTCCAACTCCAGGCATGGACCAGCAGTGTTTGCTCATCGACCACCAAACTTCTCCCCCAGCTCCCTGCCAAAGGGCTCCAGGCTGCCGGGAGGCCTCCCTGATGGAAAGATCGGGCCCGATGAAGGAAATAAGGAGGCAGTTGGTGAAACGACAGGAAAATTTAGATCAAACAGCAGGAAATCTGCCACTGGGCAGCACAGAAGAGCCCTGCTGTGGAAAGCTCTGCTCTGGCAGGAGGTGATCCAGACAAACGGGGAGCTGCCTTCTGGGATGGACTGGCTGGTAGGCAGGATGGGTGAGTGTTGGGGATCTGGGTAAAGCCAGAAAAGCAGTTTGGCTTTGTGCTCTGCTGTGGTCACTGCAGGTGGTCAGGGAGGAGTTCCTACCCTGTCCAGTCTGCAGGATGGTACCCCCAGGCCCTGCAGGAGCAGAAGGGGCCTTTCCCACCATGGCCTGAGGTGGATATTTATATATATAATTTATATTTGGGTATTTAACAGGGTATTTACCAGCCAAAGTGGCATCAGCATGGTCCCAGCCAGGTTTGATGCAGATGGTGACTTCCTTGGTGAGGTGTGGGCTGATTGGAGGCTTTGGGCTCTTCCAACGAGAGTATTTGTGTGCAAACACAGAGATAAATGTCCCAAAGTGGATGTTCCCATGGTGCCTCTGGAAGTAGCTGCTTGCTGGAGTGACTTCTCCTCAATGGAGGTCTCTGGCTGCAGAGTCAGCAGGGAAGATCAAAGACTCATGGATTTTCTTGGATGGAATGTTCTGCTGTCTTTCACAGGGCAGGAAGGGAGAATGATTGAATTCTGAAATGTTTCCCTTTGGATTTCTTCCCTGGTTGAAATCAGGGCTTGTCTGAGAGCTCTTGGATGGTGAGCTGGCAGCACTTGGGTGACCACCCCATAACCCCCACCTGTTTGGCGGGTTCCTGCAGGGCTGAAACCCTGCAGGAGAGCAGACACATGCATCTCCACAAGGTACCTGTGGGTTAAGCCAGCCCAAGGCTTCACTCAAACATAAGCTGACATATTTCCAGCCAGTAGGAAGTGATCAGTGCCTGGGAACCTGCCTTAGAGTGCATTTGTTGACTGAAACCTTTATCAAGAGAGTGAAGGTGGTTTCCAGACTTGTTGACGTCCTTGAGATAGCTTTCATGGAGCTTTCCAAGACACTGCAATCTCAGCTATTGCCCTTTGACAGCAGCAAAGATAAAGACATATGAACCTCTTGTTCAAGGAATCCTCCTCCTCCTCTTACATTTTTTCAAGATTAGGCTGCTTCAGGGCTCTGTCCCTGTAACAACCAGCTGGGTTGTAACATACAGTCCAAATCACCCCTGAAATTGCTCTCTGCCTTGTTTCTCCTCACCCTCTTGGAGGAGGGGCTTGTGTGGAGGTGTCTGAGCTCTGCACGAGTGCGAGAAATCCTTGGGGTGGAGGTGACTGATTCCCTCTGACTCTGCAAGCAGAGTAGTGGCTCTCATCCTTTTCAGGCTGCCTAAACAAATTACTGTTGCACAGAAGAGATGAGAAAGCTGAGATAAAACAGTGTTCCCCATCACAATAATGCCTGAAACAGATGTGTGGCTTTGTAGGATTGTAAAGGAGCTGGGAAATGCTGCCAGCCTAACCATGAATGTCCTGGTGAACCTCCTGGAGGCCACAGCCTCATATCACTGGGACAAAGTGTCAGACCCAAAAGGGATAGAAGTCTGTAAGGGGACCTGCTGGGGAGCTTGAGGCTACATAGACCTGCCATGAGAAGGGGCTGTGGCAGTGCCAGTCAGTAAAGATGGAAGGAGGTAAGCTCAAATGAGCTCTGGGTGATTTCCATCCTGTAGATGGAATCACAGAATCATTTAAGTTGGAAAAGATCTTTAAGGTCATCAATTATGTCCCCAGGTGCTTTGTCAACACTCCTTTAAATACTCCCAGTGATGGTGACCCCAGGACTTCCCATAGCAGCCTGTTTTAATCCCCAAAAACCCTTTTCATGAAGAAATTTTTCCTAATATCCAATCTAAACCTGATGTGACTTGAGACCATGTCACGATCCACTAAGATAAAGCGGGGGTCGTGATAGTTTGTTACCCGAATCTCGGAGTGCAAAAGAAACAGGGACAAGTATTTCTGTAGTTCATATCAAGACAATGTATGTATTGTATTTTGTGCCTATGCACATGTATTGCGATAGGGAGGGAGAGATGTAAGAAACAAAGGATAGAGAGGAAAAGATGGGGGGGTTATAGCTACCAACATGAGACGAAGTCCTCGTGGTCCAGCCAATAGATCCGTCTTCCGTGGGGAGATCCCATAGGGGTCTTCTCAGAGAGTCCTTTCATAGTCTTTGCAAAGGTGGAGGGCAAATCGCCAGGAAGTGGGGGAGCAAAGCTCATTGTTTGATGTGGGTACATGGCAGGTGGATGTGGGTACACTGCTGGTACAGCTGTACAGACATTCCTTCTCGCTTGGGCAGCGAGGGATAATTGAACACACTCGCAAACCCTTGGCAGGGGTCCTGCCTCGGTCAGGCCCAGATTGCAAAGTTCTCTCCCCCCTCTCCCTCCCCCTCTGGGGGAGAGAGGGGGGTTCAGTCTCAGTTTCTGAGGATGATCATAAGACATATGAAGGATTTTTCGGCCAACTCTTACAGACCATTTTCCTCTTGTTCTATTGTTGTTACCTGGAAAAAGAGACCAACGCCCACCTGGCTACATCCTCCTGTCAGGGAGTTGTAGAGAGTGATAAGGTCCTCCCATAGCCTCTTCTCATAGCCTCTTCTTCTCCAGGCTGAGACCTCCCAGTTCCCTCAGCTGCTCCTGGTGCTCCAGACCCTTCCCCAGCTCTGTTCCCTTTTCTGGACATGCTACAGCCCCTCAATGTCCTTCTTGCAGTGAGGGGCCCAGAACTGGACACAGGATTTGAGGTGTGGCCTCACCAGTGCCCAGCACACAGGAATAGTCACTTGGGTCTGCTGGTCACACTACGGCTGGTACAGACCATGTGCCAATGTCCTTCTTGCCCACCTGGGCACATGTTCAGCTGCTGTTGACCAGCACACCTGGTTCCTGGTCCCCTTAGGTGACTGCCTTGGGGACCCTCCCTCTCAACACTTAGGAATCTTCTACAGATTTCCAGCACAGACATATCCATGAACAGCTTTTTCCTCATTTCTTCCTGAGGTAGAGGACAGCGCTGGCACAAACAGCTCCTCTCCCTGCCTGTGCTCTTCAATGTTGATTTGAAATAGTCTCTCTTTGGCCTTGGGTTTCAGAGGGATGCTTTTCAAAACCAGAAATAAATGGGCTTGAAATATTTCCCATAATTTTGCAAGATCTCAACTCTCTGATAGCCAGATTAGAAGGAGGATAACAAGGAAATCAGCATTCAGGCTGGAACCACTACTGTTAAATGACACCACTGTAAAGCCAATACTTCTTGTTTACAACTGAACTAATGAATTTTTAGATACTAATGTATGAGAGATTGAGTAAACAACCATTGTGCCTCTAAGGAATGAGTCCCAGGCTGTCCTGAGCTGGAATACTTTGTACTTTCCTGATTGCCTTCCAAGAATTTCAAATTACTTGGTAAGAGAAAAACAACCCGGCTTCATGAGATGTTTGTAAAGTTTTCTGGATGGACTTATTTCTTCTGCTCTGCAATGGGGCTGGTTTGGGGCAGAGCTCTGGGGTTGGGCACCGTGGGACACTGAACACCTGGGTGTTCGTGGAGAGATGGGAACCTCATGTGAAGGATACACCACTGAGGCCAGAAGGGTCAGCCTGGGCATGTTAAAAACCTGCTGCGGTGCACAGGTCTGCCACTGGTATGCAGGCCTGGCAGTCAGCATTCCCAGTTTGTCTGGCATGGAAACATCATGGACACCGGCATAGAGAAGGGAAGGGACAAGTGGGAAGTCACACAGCAGTTCAGCGTGAGAGCCAGCAAGAAAAGGACTCTGCTTGCCTAATTCATGAGCCTTTCAGGAGCAGTTTGGATGCTATTGGGCATGGGTCCATGGGAACAGCCCCCAGGGACAAAGTGACAAAAGGATGTGTGGCCAGGCCATGTCCCTGATGCCATGGAGAAACCATGCTGTACTCTCCAAGGAAGCCGTGGCCCATGTTATGCACTCCTGGGTTCTTCAGGCTTACCCAGAGTGTTCCTGTGCCATGGTGGCCCTGACAATTGCAAACTGTCCCTCTGGGCCAGCTCAAACAATTCTGCCTTGGGCATCCTGGCCAGGACTTTGGTAGAGCAGGCAGGATGGGTCCCTCTCTACCTGGCTTCTTTTTGGATTTGGTTCCCAAGCCAGCAGTCTGGAGCTGTGGAAAGAGTAATGAATTTGGATTACCAAACCATCTGCTGGCTGCATTTTAAAAAGCAATTAAAGCAAAATGATTTCCAGCCCTTCTGTTTGCAAGATGTAGTCTAAAGAGAGAAAGCCAAGCCAGGATTTGCCCAATCCTGCTGCTGCTCCAAGTACAAGTTAATTTAATTCCTCTGCTGTGCCTGCTGGAAAGTGGGGAGTTCCCTATTGAGGGACCAGGGAGCATGCAAGTAAACAGGGCTGTGTGCTGTTCAGTTTCAATGACGGGGAAACCTAGGAAAATGGCATTTGTAGACTTTTTGAACGACTTTTAATTAGAGCTTATTAAACAGAGTTTTAAAATGTAGGAAGTAAGAATATTTTGCATGGTAGAGGACCATAGGGTGTTGCTGGAGGTGGATGGATGGGAGGTCTAGGCAGTGTTGGAGGGTCTGAGGAGCTGTTCCTGGGGTACCCCACAGGACTGAGGGGACTGGTGTGGGACTCAAGGGGTCCTTGAGAGCCACCTCTGCTCACACACTGACTCCCAGGGACCTCTCAAAGCACAAAACTCTTCTTTCTTCCTTTTCTGGTGGTGAAAGGCATGCAGAGGGGGGAAAGGGAGGTAGGGAAATGAGAAGGTGGGGTGACATCATTCTTCCTTGTCCTCCTTTGGCAGCTGTCACCCTGCCAAATGGGAGGATGATCTTGTGCTGGAGGGGAAGGTGAGGCCATACCTGGTGGCGAAGGGCACAGACGTAGAGGATTTAATATTCTTCATGTTTTTATGTTTGCAGGGTTTTCGTTCCTGTTCTGCTGAGAGGTCATGCCCAGGAGAGATGGGGAAATCAATCCTCATAACCCATGAAGGACACATTTTTGGGGATACCTGGTGACTGCCTGACAGCCAAAGATGACAGGATCAAGATACCCTGGTGCTTCAGGCCGTGCTTGGTGGAAAGGTCACACACTCAGGCCACCAGTGACAAACTCTGATGCTCTGGGAGCAAAGGAGAGAGAGAGGAGATTTGGGACAAAGCACCTTCTTTTTCCAGTAGGAGAAGGTGACATGCCCCAATGCTGAGTCTTGGAGAAGGTGAGATGAGATGAATCAGAGAATCCCAGAGTAGTTTGGGTTGGTAGGGACAGTAAATATCATTTAGTTCCAATCCCCTGCCATGGACAGGGGCACCCTCCACTAGACCAGGTTGCCAGAGCCATGTCCAACCTGGCCTTGAACAATTCCAGGGATGGGGCATCCACAGCTTCCCTGGGCAACCTGTGCCAGGGCCTCATCACCCTCACAGGAAAAAAAGTCTTCCAAATATCTCATCTGACCCTGCTGTCTCTCAATTTTTATCCACTCACCCTTGTCCTATCACTACAGTTCCTGATGACAAGTCCCTCTCTGGCTTCCATGAAGGTCCCTTGGAAGGCGCTGTGAGGTCTCCATGCAACCTTTTCTTCTCCAGGCTGAACAGCCCCAACTTTCTCAGTCTGTCCCCTTATGGGACATGCTCTTATCAACTTCGTGGGACTCCTCATGACATTTCCATGTCATTCTTATTTTGGGGACACCAGAATTGTTGAGATGAGATAAAATGAAGTGATAGTGCTCTGTTGAGTATGGGGAGTGCAGGACGCTGTGAGAAGAGCCCAGACTGGCTGACCCCCCTCACTGTGCCAACAACCAGCTGAATGTACCATGGCTGTGCATCGAGGGGGAAAAACCCCCAGGAGCATGGCCAGGAGGTGTTCCCTGATGAGCAGAGGGCTTAGCACAGCTGCAGGGTCTTTGCTGGGGTGGCTGCTTGGTTTACAAGGAAAAAGCCCCCAGCGCAGCCCCAAGCTGAGCTTATGTAAGAGCTGGCAGCAAGGCCAGTGGTGCGGAAACCCAACGGGGCGCAGCCGCCTTTGATTCTCTCCTGTTTGCTCAGCAGCTTTCATGCAGCAGGGGAGCAGGGCGAGGACGCGAGATTCCTGCACACTGAACTCCTCTGTTTCTCTCGGCAGGATAAACAGGACATAAAACAAAGCTCCGAGCCAGCTCTCGCCTCAGAGGCAGCGTGCTGCCAAAACTCCTGCGGGACAGCCTGTTCCCCTGGGGAGCAGACACCCCATCCAGAGTGCCACAGGCTGGGATGCAGGAGGTGATGGGAGCCCACCCAGGAGGGGTTTGGATGCTGCAGGCATTTTGGTGGCCAGGTGAGTGTTGCCTTGTGGCATTGATGAGCAGGGAAATGGGGGCAAAACTCCCTGGTAGGATTTAGGTGATGAGTCCTATAAACTTGGAGAGCCCAGGGTGGATTCTTCAAACTGACATTAGGCGGGACACTGTGTGGCCACTGTTTGGTCTGGGTGTCATCTGCCCAGCTGCTCCACAAGGCACAATCCCAGGCAGCAGGATCAAGCCCTGTCTGACCCTCCATGGGCTGCAGCAGGGTGAGTGAGGAAGAGGTGAAACTCTGTTCCTCTCTGCAGTGGACTCTTAAAGTTGGGCTGCTTTATTTATCACTTCCCTGGAGGAATAATTTCCAGGCTTCCTTGCCCCCATACTAATCCCTGCCAGTGACAGAGGGCGATGGGGCTTGACCTCAGCCCTTTCCCAATGCAGGATTAGCTAAGATGGGTCCTCAGAGACACAGCCCAAACCCATGCCAGCTCCCCTAAATCTCCAGAGAACCATGATTTCACCACTGCTGTCCTGCTGAGGGACAAGGTGAGAAGGCAGGAGGCACACACTTGCTGGCAGGGTTTGAAACCCTTCCAAGAGTTTCAAGTGGGGTTTACTTGGGAACAAAGTGTTCTGTAGCCATCCTGAAGTCACTTGGTTGGGGGAAAGCATCAGCTTAGTGTGAGGATGCAGCAAAACTGAGAAATGTTATTGCTGCAGAAGGGACATGAAGGGAATATGGTTTGGTGCTGAACCACTGTCCTACCAGCCATAGTAGGCACGAGGTCCCATCTCTCCCAGGGCACTGCTGGTGAATTATCCTGAGCAGCCCTGCTCCAAGCCTTGTGCTGCTGTGTGCACTGGTGTTGCCAGTTTCTGCTCCCAAAAGGAAGAACTGTGGCAAGGAAAAAGCCATCTGGGCCAAAAGCTGCTTTCCTGGCTGGGCTGTGGGAGCTCTGAAGCACACATACACATAAACACATGAAAATGCAGAGGTAGGAAAGGACATGCTGCCCTTAGGAACCAGTGTGCCTGGGTGCCTGCTCTGGCTGCTGAGCATCCTTGCAAGTGCCTGAGCTCTGCTCCTCCAAAACCCTTGGGATCTTGGTGGCAGGGAGGATGCAAATCCTGAGGCCACTTTTCCAAACCTCTTGGCCTGGGGTTTTGTGAGAGCCAGCTTTCTCGTAGGATTCCCACTCTGGGCTTGATGGGTTGGAAATACTGCAAGAGCAGCTCTTTTTCTGTTTTGTTTTGGGTTTTTTTCCCTGATGTTTGTGTCTTTTCACTTCTGTCTCTGGCCAAGGCAAGCAGTGCCAAGGCACAAGGGCCAGGCACACTCAGAGGGAGGAATGGGGAAGCAAAGCACCCTCAACCCACAGGATAGCGGGGACAGAACACAAACATGGTGATGGGAGTAAAGAGAAGGAGAGTTTGCTTACAAGCTCTGGCTGACGGATGGCTCTCCTCACAGGCATTCATGGAATCATTGAATGGTCTGGATTAGAAGTGACCTTGAAGATCTTCTAGTCCATCCATTGCTGTGGGCAGGGACACCTTCCACTAGACCAGGCTATCCCAAGCCTCACCCAGCTTGGCCTTGAACACTTCCAGGGATGGGGCAGCCACAACTTCTTTGGGCAACCTGTGTCAGCGCTTCACCACTCTCTGAATAAAGAATTTCTTCCTAACATCCAATCTAAGCCTGCCCTCTGTCAGTTTAAAACCACTGCCCTTTTGTTGCCCGCATTCAATACCCCTTGTCCTATTACTCAATGTCCTTGTCACAAGTCCCTCCCCAGCCTTCTTGGAAGCCCCTTTTCCATGCTGGAAAGTTCCTGGACTTGAGGCCAATATCATGGCCCCAGTTCAGCCCCATCTCCAGCTCCTTCACTGATGCTCAGTCACCTTGGGAGAGGTGAGGAGAGTCTGCACAGGAGGTTCACACAGGATTCCCACCCCTTCCCAGATCCATGGATGGCTCTCCTTGCTCCTGCTTTGAGCAGGAATATGGGGTCCAGCTGCATGACTGGAATAGGCTCCAACTCCCAAAAAGCAGCACAGGATCAAAGCTTTCAAAACACTCAGGGCATTTGGCCCGGGAGGTTTTGTTCTGACTATTTATAGCAGTTGCGGCCAAGTGAGTTCAGAGTTGGAGGAAAACTTTTCCAAAGCTGGGGGCCATTTGGATGAGGGAGGGGGAAAGGGAGTTCAGCCAGGCCCATTTCCAGCAAATGTTGACTCCTTCCCTTAGGTATGTGTTGCTATCCATGATACACTAACAACAGCTCCGCACACAAGTGCCTGGCTGGGCCTGTAAAGATTGAAACAAAAATGGGAATTGGCTGGGAAGGAGAACACGGAAAAGAGAAAGTTTCCAAGCAGCAAAGCTGTAGCACTTGAAAGCAAAAACTTTCCTTACCAGCTTGTTTTCATCCTCTGGTCAATATCCTTAAATTACAGATACACTGGGACTGTTTTCCAAGGGAAAGCTGGCGGTGATTTTAGGGCAGAAAGACCAAATTATGGTTTCCTGAAGCTGTGCTTGGAAATGGAGAGGAGGGGCCTTTTTATCTTCAAGGCGAATTTTCTTGTGCTGTTGCTAAAAAGCATTTCATTTTGCTGTACTACCCAGCAAAGCCAGACCTAAACTGTGAGCGAGCAATCCAACAAAACAGCCTTTAAATCCTGTCACCCAAGACCATGAAGGCAGAGCTGGGGTTTTCCTGTCTGCCAAGTTAATTGTGCTGCTGCTGCTGCTACTCTTTAGTCGTGAGGAGCACAACCAGGGCACTTTAGATACACACCACAGCTTTTTGTCATGCCAAGCTCTGCTCTCTTGATTTGAGGCACTCAGTATGGATTATAAAAATAACCCTCTAATTACAAGTAGCTTCCCAGCCATGCTCAGCATCTCTCTTTCCCCTAGGAAAAGAGTGCAATTAGGATGGTAGGTAACTATACTCAGCCTAATGAGTGCATGGTCCGAAGGAGGTGGGTTTGGCAGCTGGGTGGTGTCCAGCCCAGGTGGGCTATTACTGGGAGAGATGTTATGCTCTTTCCTGGCTTGGGTGGTATGGGATTTCTCCATACTGTAAGAGCTAGGTGCTGCAGCAGCAAACAGCCCAGACCTTGGGTTGTTTCTGGGGAGAAATTCCATAGCTAGATTTCCTTTCATACCATCATAGAGTGGTTTGGGGCCTTAGAGACCATCTAGGCCAATCCCCCTGCCATGGGCAGGGACACCTCCCCCTAGACCAGGTTCCTCAATGCCCCATCCAACTGGCTTTGGCATCTCTGACATCCTCACCAAATCCCATCCTCTGTCCTTGTTGTGGATGGCTGGACTGCACTGAAGGAGCCAAATTGTTCTCCTTCAGGGAAAGCTGCAAGATCTCCAATGGGTTTTGGAGTATGAAATGACCTGTGTGTGGTTGGAGAGTGGATGAAGGTGGGTCCGGGCTGGCTGCATATCAGGTGGCCATGGCTGGAGTTGCAAGGGGAGCAGGCAAAAGAAAGGTTTCCCCTGACCCTATGCAAATGTCAGCTTCAGGACTTAGCTCTTCTACTTTTTTTGATCATTCACAGAAATATGAAATAAGCCTTGTTGAGCTGTGTGAATGAGGCAGAGCTGAGGGAGTATCAACAGCACTGGAAATACTGGGTGTTATAAAAAGAGAATTGGGTGACCTGGAATACAAGAAGATATGAAGACAGAGACAACAAGAATATGAAGAGCAGCACTATAAAACACTTTGACACTACAAAACACATCTTTGAGCTTGAGAAGCAACAACACATGATAAGATAGGACTTTGCATAGTATAGGGGTACCAGAGAAGGGCTTCTAGCTGTCTATGGACATCACAGCGCCTGTGAGCCACTGCCCTAATGCTGTAATGAAAAAGGTAGATGCATCCTTAGAAGACTTGGGTGACAAGGCCTGTTGATCTTAACACCCTCAGGGCAAGAGCCTCCAAGACCTCCACTGGAACAGCAGATACACCCCCGATCATCCTTCCCTAGGAAATGCTAAGAGTGGAGTGAGTACAAAGCAAATGAACTGTTGTGGTTGTGCCATGGGTGAATTTGTTGTGAGGCTCAGATGTGTCCTTCTCCCATTTTATTTTTTTTCAACATGGCAGAGATGTGCTCTGAGCCCAGTTTCTACCCCTACCCAGCAGAAGAAAATGTTCTTTTAATTTTTTTTGCCTCCTAATGATGATGATGATGACCATTCACCTTGTTTTATATGTGTCTTTACCATGAAAGACCCTTCTTGTGCTCAGCGCTAATGTTCCCAACTCTTGACTTGGAAGGGCTACACTGGCCAACTGGACAGTCACTGGTCCACTGAGAGACTCTCTTCTCTACAATTAACAGACTAAATGCCCACTATTGTGGTTGGAAAGAAATTTTAATTAAAATCCCTTGGTGTTGGCTTTGGCCAACTCGTGGAGTGAATGGGAAGAGGGTGGAAGGGCCAGGTCAGTTACTTGGGTCACCTCAGGAGAGTATCCACTGAGCTGAGACTGAGCACAAGGAAGGGCCTGGTTTATAATTGCGTGGGATTCTGATTTTTTTTCCCTTGAGTGACCTGCCCAATGGACAATTCCAAGCTGATAGGAGCGCAGATACTGCCAACCCAAAGTTGGGATGGGTCCACAGGTTGTTTGAGCCTTAATGAGGAACCATGAATAGAAGCTCACATCCACAAGGGAAAAACACCTCACTTCCTTCTCTAATGAGCATGGCTCTCCAAATCCTTTTGCCTTGGGCTTTGCTTGGCTTTCAGAGTTGCCCAGGGCTGCATCTTCCACGCTGCTGCTGCCTACCTCATCTTCTCTCTGATGGCCACCGGGAAGGTGCCAGGTGGCCAAGGTGGACCTGCAGCGTGTTTGCATTGGTGGCATGGGTTAAGGAAAGTCCTGGGAGGGTGACATCCACTTGGGGGGAGCCCTCGTCAGTGTCCCTGGGTAGAAATTGCCCTCCATGTGCTCACCAGTGGCATGCTGAGCTCTGGACAAACCACAGGTTGTTGGTGTTTACACCCCAAAGCTGTCACCACAGGTGCTCCTCTAATGAGTGAGTGTCAGCTCCTCCCCATGACAAAGTTTATTAATTAATGCAAACATCACACAGGAAGCGCCAGGACACTGGAACCAGGATGGCTTTCCTGGGTTGTCTGCATGGAGCAAATCCTGCTTGCTTTCATGCTACCCTATTTCTATTCCCTCTGCTCAGGACGGGGTGATCAATTTTCTGGTTTGCACACTAATGAGCAAACAAAATTAAGAAATATAAAAACATAATGGGTATTAGCCCCATAACTCGAAACTTGAAGTCCAGCATGAGGGTCCTACCAACCCATGTTTCCTCTTGACAAAGCACCAGGGCCCTGAGGATGCTCTTAAAAATGTTACTCCAAAATCCCTTTTGATTTTTAGCAAGCATATTTGGGTAGTTTAGGGGGTTTTCCTCACCCATGTCCCCTCCACCTTGGATTCCTACACCTTTCCTCCAGATGTTTTCCAGAGGTACCCCAGACCTTCATGCAGGACGACGGAGACAGCATCTGACACAGCCTTCTGGGAAAGAGGTTTAATTTTCTCTTGGGCTCTGGCCTAAAGAAATCAATTGGCTTTCATTTGTTTTAAGGAAAGAGGAAAATAAGAAATGAGTTTCTGCTGCCACTGAAGTTTCTTGCTCCTGTTTTGGGTTTAATTTTGTGCCATGAAGCTGTGTGGGAGCGCTGAGCACCCTTGGAATTTCTCAGCCCGTGCTGGTGGTGGATGAGACCTTGCTCAGGTGAACCCAGGCTACACCTGGACGTGGCCAGGATGGGTGTAGGTGCCCAGGTGCCCCCGCCCAGCACCCATCCAGGGTGGGCAGGGAGAGAGATGGGGCAGTGTAGGTGGCAGGGGCTGGAAAACAGGGAGATCCCCCATGGAAAAGTGGGGATGGGGGTAGGGCTCCAGGTGATACATGGAAAGGACTCTACAACTCAAAAGTTGTTAAGTAGGTATGTTTATTGCAGCACTGGACGCATGGGGGGTAGACCCCAAAATCAGCAATTAACTCTTAAAGCTTGAACCCCCCTGTATCACAGGGACTGCTCAGAGAGGCTTCAAGACTGGGTGAAACATCCTGCTGGGATGAGTTTGGCCCTATGCTGGGCCAGCCACCTGGGATGAAATTAGCATTTGGGGGCAAGTGGCAGGGTGGTTTCTTACTGTTCCCGCAGGAAAATGCCATTTTTACTGCCCAAGTGTAGCAGACAAAGAGGTTGGCTGTGTTTTTTCCTTTTCCTTCAATCCCCTTTCTGCACAGTAACATTTTCTACTTCCAGACCTTGTTTTGGTTTTCTTGGGTTTTTCTTTTGGTGTTTTTTGTTTGTTTATTTGTTTNAAATAGCAGCATGAGACAGAGAGCAGCTGACGCCGTGTCCCAGCGCGCCGGCGGAGGCGAACTGGAATCCAGCATCACAAAACAAGCCCTGTGCACGCTCCCCTCCCGACGCAGGCGCGTGTGCCCGTGGCCCCCTCCCTCCATCCCCCTAAAATCTCCAAGTCTGCCCAGTAACACCGAACTGGGCTCACTTTCCCACTTCCCCCGGCCAATCCGAGAGCTGCCAACAAGCCAGGGCCTCCGCCGCGGAGATGCGAAGGGCAGGAGCTGCTGGAGCTGCAGGAACGGCATGTTTCCCTTCTCTCCCTCTTCCTCCGGGGCCCGTTGTTTTTCAATTCGGGGCCGGAGGGGAGGCGTCAGTCGGAGCTTGGTGGCAGCTCCCGTCCTTTCCCAGCAAAGCAGAATACTCTCAAAAACATAGGATGAAATTTCATTGCTTCTCAGAGCCTTGTTCTTAATCACGGGCAGATCAGCGGTATTTTAGAGGTGGGACAGAGAAGAAAGGAGTGGTAGGTAGCACAAGAAAAGCAGGGGTTCGTCCTCCCTGTGTCCAGCCAGATCTTTTCAGGCTTTCCCGCTGGCTTCAAGGGGATTGTTTGCCCCCCCTGCTCTTCGTTTTGCTGTTTTTCCTCATCTCTGCCAGTGCTTGCGGCAGCTGCTGTGTTTGCAGAGCAGGGGCTAGAGCAGGACTGGGGTGATTCCTGTGCTCTTGGGGCACTGGGGGTGAGTGACAGTGGTTGTGTGCTGCCCTCCAGAACTCCCCAGGACGCTGCAGGGATAAAAACACAATATGTTGGATTTTAGGGGATGCCCTGCCAGTCCTTGTGCCTCCTTCCTGCACCAGGGTTTTTTGCAAGTCCCTTGGGCTTAGCAGCCTCAGAGCATGAGCTGATGGTGACTGGGAGCAAAATAATAAACCACATTTTGGTCTTTCCTGGCCTGTTTCTGGGGCACCACCTCAGGATGGGCTTGCCACACCTAGAGCACAGAGGTGTCAGGGATATCTGATGCCCATCTCTGACATAAAGGATGGATGTTTGGACCCAAGATTGTTGGTGCAGGTAGGATAATGTGTCCCATGTTTCCTGCTGAGATGCAGAGTTATGTGGAACTGCAGCAGTGCCCAGTGAGTGGTGGAGGCCTGGTCATATCTGCTCTTCTGTGGAGTTGTAGGAGCTCTGCTGTGTCCCTGGCACTGATGCCAGTGAAAAGGCTGCCCAGGGAAGTGCAGGAGTCATCATCCCTGGGGGTATTTAAAACATGTAGAATGTGGCACTGAATTCAGAGGTCTTTTCCTACCTAAAGGATTCTATGATTCTCTGCTCTTCCAATTTGCATCCTGCTGAAACCTCAGCCCAGGAAGTTGTGTCGTGGCTTAAAGCAAAGAAATCCATATGATATCACAGTAAGTTCAGTACTTGAAGGTAGTGGTCTTGTTGCAGAGGGTGGAAAGCAGGAGGCCAGGTCACCATGCAGCTTATGTCTTGCAGGGAAATTTCTGCCAGGAATAGCACCAGCCAGATTGTTCTGACATCCCAACATTCTGCAGCCACCTCTAGAGGAGTGCCACACTCTCCTGTTTTTTTGGGATGTCGTGAAGGGAAGATAGGANCTTCCCCCTCCCCCAAATATTCCCTGGGGGGCACAGCCCCTTTCCTGGGGTCGCCATGCTGGCAGGGTGCCGGGGAGGTGCCAAGGCGATGCCAGAGCTTCCTGCTCCCTCCCTGGCAGCACAATGGGGACATTCAGGCGGGCACTGCGTAGCCCAGCGCCAACTCAGAGCCCTCCCCCTNTTGTTCTTAATCACGGGCAGATCAGCGGTATTTTAGAGGTGGGACAGAGAAGAAAGGAGTGGTAGGTAGCACAAGAAAAGCAGGGGTTCGTCCTCCCTGTGTCCAGCCAGATCTTTTCAGGCTTTCCCGCTGGCTTCAAGGGGATTGTTTGCCCCCCCTGCTCTTCGTTTTGCTGTTTTTCCTCATCTCTGCCAGTGCTTGCGGCAGCTGCTGTGTTTGCAGAGCAGGGGCTAGAGCAGGACTGGGGTGATTCCTGTGCTCTTGGGGCACTGGGGGTGAGTGACAGTGGTTGTGTGCTGCCCTCCAGAACTCCCCAGGACGCTGCAGGGATAAAAACACAATATGTTGGATTTTAGGGGATGCCCTGCCAGTCCTTGTGCCTCCTTCCTGCACCAGGGTTTTTTGCAAGTCCCTTGGGCTTAGCAGCCTCAGAGCATGAGCTGATGGTGACTGGGAGCAAAATAATAAACCACATTTTGGTCTTTCCTGGCCTGTTTCTGGGGCACCACCTCAGGATGGGCTTGCCACACCTAGAGCACAGAGGTGTCAGGGATATCTGATGCCCATCTCTGACATAAAGGATGGATGTTTGGACCCAAGATTGTTGGTGCAGGTAGGATAATGTGTCCCATGTTTCCTGCTGAGATGCAGAGTTATGTGGAACTGCAGCAGTGCCCAGTGAGTGGTGGAGGCCTGGTCATATCTGCTCTTCTGTGGAGTTGTAGGAGCTCTGCTGTGTCCCTGGCACTGATGCCAGTGAAAAGGCTGCCCAGGGAAGTGCAGGAGTCATCATCCCTGGGGGTATTTAAAACATGTAGAATGTGGCACTGAATTCAGAGGTCTTTTCCTACCTAAAGGATTCTATGATTCTCTGCTCTTCCAATTTGCATCCTGCTGAAACCTCAGCCCAGGAAGTTGTGTCGTGGCTTAAAGCAAAGAAATCCATATGATATCACAGTAAGTTCAGTACTTGAAGGTAGTGGTCTTGTTGCAGAGGGTGGAAAGCAGGAGGCCAGGTCACCATGCAGCTTATGTCTTGCAGGGAAATTTCTGCCAGGAATAGCACCAGCCAGATTGTCCTGACATCCCAACATTCTGCAGCCACCTCTAGAGGAGTGCCACACTCTCCTGTTTTTTTGGGATGTCGTGAAGGGAAGATAGGATGAGCGTCTGCTTGGCTCTGGGGATCCTAAAGGGCTGGGGAGAGAACGTCTGCCTGCTGTAAGCCGGTGTCCTGGAGAGGGATCAGGCTGAGTCCTGCAGGCCCTGTGTTGGGAAAACTGCAGGGCCAGGGCTTGTGTGGGGCTGCAGATGTCCTGGGAATGCTGGCTGAGCTGTGCCAGTCATTGGGGGGTGGCTGGGAGAGCTGGCTGTGTCCCTGTGCATGCTGGTGCTGCTCCACCCCAGGGAGAGGCTCAGCCCAGGGCTTCTTGCACAAACTATTTGTGTAGGCGAACAGAGCCAGGCCCAGGGGCATGGAGCCACCCGGGACATCCCGTGGCAGCTCTCCTGCAACAGCTGCTGGAACTGGGCTGGGACCACTCTGCAGCTGCCTGAAGGAAACTCCAGGAATTACAGCTCCCAGGGGTGAGGGCACTACCAGGAGAGCGGGACTAGCTCAGCGCCACAGGTTCTTCCCTACACAGGGGTGGGACAGGCAGTGCTGGTGAGAGTTGTGCCAATAAATAGGTGTTATTTCTTAAAAAGGATTCAGGGTGTTTTTTTCTTGTGTCCTGCTTCCCTCACCTGTTTCTCAGCATCTGCCCTTCTTTATCAGGACAGATTATCTGGCCCGAAAAGCTCAGATCTTGCATGGATAACCAGCACCACTGTCTCTTCCTGGCTTTGCACACCTCCAGCACACAGCCAGCAGGGGAGTCCTGGAAGATTAAAACCCCCAAGCTTTATACGGCCCTCCTGAAGAGCAGCCAGGGCCCTGCCAGTGAGGCCAGGCTGGTAAACTGAGCTGGGAGGAGGGCTGGTGTCAGCCAGGTGAAGGACAGGTACAGTCATAGGTAGGATAAAGGTTCATCCAGCAAACACACTGTTCTGTTCAGCCATGGGATATTCCTTCTCTGACACAGGTCCAGGTTGGGGATACAGATGGGTTTTGCAGTAGGATGAGGGTCCTCCTCATGCAGAACAATGCTGTGTTCATGAGGCAACCAAGGTAGGGGCTGCCTGAGCTCCAGCTCAGCCTTTTAGGCCAAGAGGATGGGAAAGGGCAAGCAGGGAGTGGGAAAGGGGGATGCCCAGCTTTGCACCAGGGTTATGGGAGGGATGTTTGCTGAGGCATTGCCCTGGGCCTATGGCAATTCCCATCCTTGCCAGTGATCTGAGCTGTACCTACTGCAGGGCAGTGACCGGTCCAGAGCATCAGGGCTGACCTTCTCTTCAAATCTCAAAGGCTACTTCCTTGGAAGAATGACTAAGTTTTCTTTGGAGCAAAAATAATCTTCCCCTCCTCCCTCAGTGCTGACTACTCTGGCATCGCACCAAATAGGAAAGACAACATGAAATATACCCTCATTTCCTTGGCCTCTCTTCCCAGCCATCTCCCAGCAAAGAGAAGTGATACAGCATCTGCGTTTCTAGCTGCAGCCTTCTTCTAGGGCCAGGTCTCTGTCGCCTTTTTTTTGGCCAAAAACTTTGATATCTGTTCAAGGCATAAAGCAAAGGAACAGTAAGGAGTGAGCAACAGAAGCAGCAGTGCCCCAGAGGGCCTCCAGTTTGCTCAGGCTTTTAAGGTTTATCACTGAGGCCACCATGATCCTGTGTCATTTCTCTGTCTCCCTGTTCAGTGCACATGGAGAATGGAGCCACTCAAATCTCTTCCCTTCCAATGCAGGCAAAAAAAAAAAAAGGCTGGAATAAAGATGTTGGCTCTGCCCCACTGGAAGCTGCTGGCCATAGCCATGATGCTGAGTCTAATTTATGGGCTAAGCAGATTTGGGAGAAGCTGATGAGTAGAAAGTGATCCTGCTGGTGTATGCTGAAGCATTTCCTCCAGGAACTTGAAGCAATATGGGATCAGATGTATGTGTGGTATGTGCCTTCATCACAGCAGCTTCTCCTCTTCCTCTCTGTCCTCTTGCAAAGCAACTCAGAAGCCAGAGAAGTGGCTCTTCCCATCTCCAATCTCTTGACTTGCTGCAGAGACCTTCCCTGGACGTTGCTCCCAGCACCTCCTTTGCTGATGGCATGATGGACAGGGATGATACTGGGATGAGCTCCCACCTGTTGGCTGTGGACTGTGGAGGATGCAGGGGTATGGACCCACATTACCCACAGGAGTGTCTGGTTTGAGGGGGAATGGGGAAAGCAGGGGTTTTATTAAATCCTTTGGAAGGAGGATTTAGAGACTGCATGACATGCCTGGTCAGAAGGAAATTACTCAGTGGTGAGCTGGTATTTTTCCCAGCTTCAGTATCTCATGCTGCCCATTCCTTTGCACTTCACTGAGCTGCCCTTCCAGCCACCCTCCTGAGCTCAGAACCATTCCAGCAGGAGCTGTAAATCTCTGCCATCAACCCTGGGATTCCCGTGCCCTCCTGACTGCCACCTTTTCCCCTGGACACTCAGACAGGAAACAGCCTGGACGGGGCAGGAGGTTTAAAGAGGGAAGTAAAATTAACAGGAGGGCGTACTTTGGGAATGACATGCTGGACAGGACACAGCTGGGGCCTCTGTAATGGGGCAGGATAGGTCCCAGAGGTCAGATGCCATGTCTGGGTGTCAGAATGGGAAGAAGTGTGAAGACTGGCATGGGGATGTGCGTGCAGGCATATTTATTGACTCTTCACGGTTGCCTTACAGTTAAAATTTATGGTACATCTTCTCTCTTCCAGCAGTCTTTCCAGGATCCCGCTCTTGTTTCCAGGACTGCAAAGATGACTCTGGAAAATGGCACGAAGTGAGCTTCCCCCCAGCCCTGGCACTGTACTGCCTGGGGTGAGGTTTTCCTCTGCTCCGCCCTCTCCTCCCTGCTACTCCCATCCCTCCTGCTTGTTTTCCATGTCCTGCAGAGCCAGCCGAGCAAAGTGCTATAATATTTTCTTCCAAATAAAACTTCCTACCTACAGTAGTAAAAAAGGGAGAATGTGGTTTGTGCTGCAAATGAGAAATGTCCATGCCCTACAGCTCTACCCCATATGCTCCCCTTCCCTGGAAGTGTGCTAGAGCCACACGTGCAGGTAGGTCTGGAAAAGTCATCCTCGTCCCCATTCTTTCTCAGTTGTGCCCATGCATCTGGGGGAGATGGGGGAGCACCATGCAACACCAGGCCCCACTGACAACCTCCAGGTCAGTCTCCAGCTGTTGGAGAAGCAGGTGACACTATCCTTGTGATTCCTCACTGCCATCAGCTCCAAAATATGGTTCTGTGATCCCCAACATGATCCATGAGAACCCAGCTCTGGTCCAGGGATCCTTTGCTGATCCCTGCCCTCAGGCCATGACCTGTTCCTGTCTGGTGACACTGGCAAGGGTGGGCAGTAAGGGGCAGGAAGCTGAGTTACAAAGGGATGAGGGAGCCATGGGCAGAATAGGCATTTTCTGCAACCCCAAATCAGGTCACTCCTTGTCAGTATTACTGGGCTGTGGGGTATTAGGGTCCGTCATTCCTTCTCAGATGAAGGGTGATGTCTCCTCACAGGCTCTTGAAGCCTTAGCACCAATTAATCCAGCCAGCAGGAATATTTACAGGGAGGTAAGTGACAGCGGGGCAATCCTGGCTGGAAAGGAGCCTCTGCTGGAGGTTCCTCTGGGCTGCAAACATCTTGTTCCTTGCACAAAACCCCCAGAGGGTTTGAAACATCTGTTTGCAACCCGTTTTTTGTCCTCCTGGTGTCACCTGGTCACTGCTTAGGCAGATGATACAGAGGAAAGAAAGAACTTCCCAGTGTGAAACACAAGGGATGTGTGAATGGTGCCAGGGAGGCACCAGCTGAGCATTTTGTGCAACTCCCTGGCAGCCAACAAACCTTTGATTGGTGACATGGCAGAACACAGTGGCTTCAGAGAGAGATCAGTCTCCTATGACCACCAGGCATAGACCCTGCCCTTAACAGGTCTGGAGCAGCCTCCAAGCCCCAACATGGGTGCTGAGTCCATGCTCAAAAATCCCATGGCAAAATTCCTCATGAACCTCTCTAGGAACTGGGCTGCTTCATGGCTAAATCCCATCTTCACTGCTGCAAAACTGCTCATCCTCAGGGTATCTGCACATCAGTGAAGAGCTGCCTGGTATTCCTCCTTGCCCACTGAGCACCCAGCACTGGGCAGAGACTCCTCCTTGGGTCCCTGTAGCTCCCCATCCATGCTCAGATAATCTGCTGGATTACCGTCCTTATATTTAACTGGATTAGATGACTGTTTCTGCAGTTACTGTTACTGTTTTGCACTGGCCATATTTAAAGGGTGTTCTGGTCATATTTATAGGGCTGCAGAATCAAGTTACAACTTCAAGGGCTACAGCCCTGTAGGTCACAGCAACCTTGGATAAAGTGGAGGAGCATTTCCCATCAGTGCCAGCACTTCCAGGGCAGCTCCTGTGGTGGCACAACAAGCAGAAACCCCATTTCCCCAGTGGAGTGTACTGAAATCTTCTGCTTTGGCAGAAGATGGGCCCAGGGAGACAATGTTAAACCTTCTGCTTGAAAGGGGTAGGTTCATGCATCCCCTTGGGGTCCTTATCCCCCTGAGTCCAGCACCCTGGGAAGCTGTGAGCTGTGGAGCTGCCCTTATTGTGGCAGCAGTAAACACCTTCTTGTGGCTGGTCAAAGTCCAGTGCTGCTGCCAGTCCCACATCTGTGTGCCAGAGCCACCCTACTGGCCCTGGATGCCAGCCTTTCTGCTCCTGGAGGGAATAAGGCAACCCCTCTGCTCATCCTGATCCATCTTCTCTGAGTCCAGAGGATGTCCCTGCGGGCACACACACTCTTTGCTGGACTTCAGGATGATGATGATGATAATTAAAGCATATTAAGGAAACAAGCCCCTTCCAGCAGGATCTCTTTGGCTGCAGTTGATCTCAACCACGGTGCATGTTATGAGGAGCTAAAATTAGCTGTTTTCCCACACAGAGGCTGTGCCAGAGCTGTGCTTGGAGCATCATGGCTTTAGGAGCTGCTGCTGCTGGTTTGGGTATGAGTGCATGGCCACAGCACTGCTCCGGGTGGTCAGCTCTTGTCCCAAAAATGAATTTTTTCAAAAGCTACTTGCCTAAAGGCAGAGTGGGTAAAATGAATAGCATTTGTGCAATGGTTGTGATAAAAACACTGATCACATGGGCTTGTGGAGCATCTCCTGCAGCCCCAGGATGCATAGAAATTCTTGCAGAGCCCCCACTAACTCAGTCTTCACCATGCTGCCCCAAACCCACAATCCCAGCAAAGGGAACTCCCATCTCTTTCTTTGGTGTCTGGCTGCTTGCAGATGACTGTGGGATGAAGAAAGTCACCTCCATTGCTCAGAGAACCTGGGCATCCTGCACAACACCCAGCAGGGACCATCCCCGGGGACAGGGAGTTCCAAATAGGCTCTTTGAGAGTAATGAGGAACTCCAGCACATGCACTAAAAAGAAGGAAGCATCAGGCATCAGATAAATCAGCTGCAGGGGCCCCCAGCCAGGAGGTTGGGCCAGGAGGCTGCCGTGCACTTGGCCTGATGGAGTCCTGATTTGTGGCCTGACCTAGGCTGCACTTGCTGAACTTCTCAGGCCCTGTCTCTCCTGGCTGGAAACCCAAGGAGAATAAAAAGCAGGATGTCAAGGCTGATCTTAGCTTTCCATTGGCAGATAAATCACTTGGAGATGAGGAAATTGGCTGTGTTTGTCTGCCAGCCACTCCCTTCTGGCATGCCAGGCCTGGTGGAGCAGGGCAGCTGTGCTGGGCAGGTTGCATGGCTGAAGTGGGAGGATGAGCAAACACCCTTTACTGTTCTTGGCCTCATGGGGAGGGGATGCAGAGTTATTTTAAAGAGACAGTCCCTGGCAGCACAGTGGCACTCAGGAAGAGGGAGCAGGGTGTGAAGCAGCCACGTGCAAAGGTGAGAGTGGAGGGACCCTTCCCATTCTGCCCTGCAATATTTGGGTCGCACCAACACTCTCCATCGCTGCACAGCTACCAGGAGAGCTGCATAAATCACCTAAAAGTAAAAAATACAAGGTCTTTCTTCAAGCGTTTCCCCATCACTAGTTTACATGTTGATGTTTTTTCCATTCCATGCAAGAAATCTACTTTGTGATCCCTCTCATCCCAGGCTATGTTTTGTAGGAACAGAGCTAGTGTCCAACAAGCTTGCTAATATTCCCAGGCTGGTTGGGGTGTAGTATAAAGGCACATGCAGCTTGCTTTCCCTTCTCCAGCTGGTGGGAAGCCAGGAAGGGTGATATGTTTTAGCTGGGGAAGTAAATCAGCCAGAGAAGCAGGCTGAGCTCATGGATATTGAATCATAGCAAATGTCTGACTTTTTTGACTGTAAGGAGTCTGTCTAAAGGCACCATTGGCACCTGCAAGGCTTGATTTGGGGTGTCTCAGTGATTAATTACTTAACAGGGAAAGCTCAGGGAGACAGAGAGTAGGAAGTGCACCTTTCCCATCCCCATTTTCCTTGTGTCTCCTGGCAGCAGGAGCAGTTTGCTGCAGCTTGTGTTCCCATCTATTCTGTAGCTGAAGCTGTGAAAACAAATAGAGGCTGATTACGCCCTACTCTGAGGAATGGTACGGATGCGAGAAGCAGCAGAAAAACTTGCTCACTTGGTGTTTTTCTGAGTGCCTGCCAGAGTTGCATCTGCTCCTTGGCTGATGCAGCATGGGATCACTGCCTGACTGCTAGAAGAGAAGAATTTGAGTAATTTCTGTCACGTGGAGGACGAGGGAGCATAGACCCACCCTGGCAGCCTTTTGGAGCTGAAAACTGATGCTCATATTCATTGACTGCCATATAAGATGTATCAATGTATGGATTTTTCTTTTTTCTTTTAGAGTAGTGCTTTCCAAAACATTTATCATTTCAGGGGTTGAGCTTGACAGGGTGCTGGGGTTGTACACAAGGCACCCTTTTAGAAACCTTGAATCCTTTATTGAGCAGATCCTAAAATCCTACTCCTGGTGCCCCACTGTGGGATTATAAATCAAATCTCCCCTATTCTCTCTCGCTGATGTACCCTGAGTCTCCTTATTCCCTGCTTTCATACACGGAGATGTGTGTATGGATCAAGCCTCCTCCCAAATGGAGTGTTCTGAGTACTGGGACACATAAAAGGCAGAAATATCCAATAAAATCAGACCTGATGAAATTAAAGTAAGAAAGCTACAGGCAGAAAAGCTCTACACAATTGCAGCAAGAGCTACTGAGAGGTTTTCTCCAGTCCCACCTCCCTGGCCTCAGCAGATCCTCTTGCTTGTGATCTGTCTTGGAACTAGGAGGGAAGAAAGACCATGAACAGATGTGATTCCTTGCAGAGGAAGGAGGCACCTGGGTTCATGGTAAGGAGACCCTCAGGACCTTCCAGACACTGGGCTGGAAGAGCCTTCTACTGCCCTTTTCCTCTCCTCTCTTCCCATCACTCAGCACCACTTCTTCAGAGAGCTGCGACTGGTTTAAACCCATTTATTTGAAGCCAAGGAGGGAGGAAGGTGGAGAAATACAATTGTGGTGTCAGTGATTTATCTCCTGCAAGGTTCCCAGTGTGCAGTGTGTCTGCTGGAACAAAAATCACCATTCATCTGGCCTTGATAATTCCGTAAAACAGCTCCAAGTCCAGGTATGAAATAGAGCCATTCCCAAGGAGGTGCCTGAGTTTTGACAGATACCTCAGACAGCTGCTCCCTCTGGGATGAGCAGTGCTCTGCTGCAGGACAGACCTCAGCAGCTCCACGTGCACCCCAAAATGGGCCCTTTCTTTATCCCCATCCAAAGGGAAGGTGCTGGGGGTTCCACTGTGATCCCAGTGGCACTTGCTCAGGATCTCTGCTTGGTCTTTAATCCCTAGAGACATGCTGGGTGTGTTTGGAGGCTGGGAGAGATGTGGGTCTCTGAGCTGAGTTGCATCTTTATGTATTGTCATTTTAAATTGCATTTAAAAAGATGATGTAAAAAAACCCAGGTGTTTAATTAGGAGGATCTCAAGGCCTGCTGTGTTCTGGCTTGGTGAGGGGTAGGGAGTGGAGCTGGGAGCATAACAGAGATATACAAGCAGTAAAACATAATCCTGGGATTACATGCAGCAATTAGCACCGTGGGTATGTCCATACCACACCGTGCTCCCTGTCTGTGGGGTTTGGGATAAAACACAGGGACTGGATTGTGCCTCCAGCCCAAGCTCACTCCATGCCTCAATCCCTGGGTTTGGGCTAAGGCAGGATTAGACCCATGTGCTCACTCTGTGCTGGGTTCCTGCAACACACTGGCATCACAGTTCCTTAGGGAAAATAACACCTGGATGACTCCAAGGAGTGCCAGTCTGGATGGGGAGAGCTGTTGGCAGTGGCAGGAGGTGGGGGAGAGATGCTCCAGAGGGCAGGATGTAAAGAGAACATGAGCTGCAGCAACGCTCTGCTGGGTAAGGCTGAGCTCCCCAGCTTGAGCAAGTGCCCTGTGCCCACTTGTGTGGCTCAGCCCACACTGAGTGGGAGCAGGAGGCACCAGGCACGTCCCAGGAATCTTTCCAGACCTGTGGATTACAGCTGGAGTTGGTGCCTCCTACCCAGAGCAAGTCACAGCCACCCTGGTCTGCCAAAAACCACCCCCAACACCTCTGAGAAGCCGCAGTGCTGGGTTTGCAGGCAGCCAGGCTGTTTCACAGCACCATCCACCCCCTCTGAGATGGAGGCAGGAGACAGGACAGCCCACGACAGCCTTTCGCTCCTGGTCTGAAAAATGGAAAATTTCCCATGAATAAAATGGGAAATTCAGGGAGCCATCGGTGCATACTCGTTAAGGAGGCATCAGGTCACAGTGAAGGATGCAGCTTTTCCTAGGTTGGAACTAGATGGTCTTTAAGGTGTCTTTTAGTCCAAACCACTCCACAAATCCATGATTCCATGCCACAATCCTTCCCTGGCCCAACAGGACCTGTGCCAGCTGCACCCCTCAAACAACTCCGGATGTTTTCTGGGGGGAGGGCATTTTAAAATCTCGGATCTTTCCGCAAGGGACCGGCTGCCAGCGAGCCGGTGTCCAGGAGAGGGCAGGGTGAGCCGCCACACCGCAGCACAGCACCTGCATCTTGGGTCGTGGCGAGGCATTATTTTCTGCCCAGACACAGCTTCGCCTTTTCCACATCTCTTCCTCCTTTTTTTTTTTTTTTTTTTTTTTTTTTTTTTTTTTTTGCAAGTTGAAACCCCGTTTAAGCTGTGAGGTTTGTGTTTTTCCCGGTCCTTTCCAGCCCCAGGTGTCCCTCGTGAGCCAGGCCATGAGGCAGCTTGTTTACAGGGTGTTCCTGGTGCTGAGCCACCGCGGCTGCTCTTTGGCGAGGTGACAGAGGTGACATGTGCCTCGGCAGGGCAGAGAAAATGCCCTACGTTAATCCAGGGATCAGTTGCTAGGAACGTTGCTCTTCCAGGAAAAACAAGCAGGTGTGGTCACCCTCCAGCCACCAAGCTGCCAGGTTTGCCATGGGCTCTGCCCTATCCCGAGGTTCTGGAGTAGTACCAGGAGCTCAGGGGGGCAGTGGGGGAGTTGGCATCAGCCCTAGAGGGCCAGCACACACGCCAGCCAGCTCAGCGTTAGGCAGTGTGGAAAATACCCTGTGCAAGGAGAGATGTGCTGTGCAGCCCAGAGCAGACTGAGAAAGCAGCTGGGGAGCCGAGGAGGATGATGGAGGGAGGTTTTCTGGGAGCAGGGATGGAGCAGCGGCAAGATACAAGAAGGTCACTGAGCAGCACAGTGCAGATCACTTTCCTAGCACTGCTTTCTCCAGAAATAATACCCTTTCCCAGACGCTCTGGAGACTCCTCTGGCCTTGCACTGGCCCCAGCCTGTTAATGTTTAACTCCTGAACAGGGACAGCTGCCAGCAGGGAGGTGGTGTCAGCCTGTGGGGACAGCAGTGGGTGGCTGGGCACACATGAGGTCATGTCCCTGCACTATGGGACTCCCAAGGCCTCGTGTCATCAGCAGCACCTGGCTCCTGTTCTGGTCCTAAACTCCAGCGCTCGGAGGGAAGTGGCTTTGCCAGGGAAAACTTCATTTGGAAAAGGGGCTGATGGGGCTGTGTGGCCTGGGATATCTTAGCTTGTCTGGGAATAAAAGAGGGAGGATGCTGAGTCAGCCTCCACCATGAAGCTCAAAGTTTGGCAGGCAGAGCCTTGGGGTGATGCAAGGTGTGAACCCCATGTGTTTGCACACACCAAGCCCCTTCTTCCCCAGGAACATCATACCCAGGAGCCCAAGCAGGCCCATGCCTTCCAGGGGTGTTCAGTGCCGCCATGTTTCAGGGTGAGCTCTGTGCTGGGGGAAAAAACCCATGGCTTCCTGGTACGCAAACAAAACTTGACTTTATTGCCTTTAAAGTGCAACCAGCACAAACAGTGGCAAAAGTGCAAACACTGATAATGCTCGGAACATTTTGATCTGTGCAAACAAGCTGGAGCTGGGGGAGTATGTTGAAATGAAGGGGTGAGGAGGCCGGGAGAAGGAGGAGGAGAGGTCTCCTGCCCCAGCAGCCCCCCAGGCTCCTCATCCCCTCTCCCAAGGTGCCCCAGGCAGTGATGCTGACTCTGGGTTGGGGTGGGAGCAGCCTCAGGGTGAGCAGGGCTGAATGGGAGCCCCATAGAGCACAAACCCCCACCGAGATGGAATGCAGATGTTGTTACAACATTTTTAGCTCCAGGCCCAGGCTGTGCCCTTCCCTGGCAGAAGGAAAAGCTCCAGAGTTGCCCCCCAGAACCACTAGGACAAAGCAGAGCCGCACATCCCTTGCCTGGTGGCTGCCCACACAGGGCAACATCATCCAACATCATCTGCCCACACACCTAACCCTGTTTCAGATGCCTTGTGGTGGTCAGAATGCTGTCCTTGCCTTGCTTTATTCCCTTTTTTCTCTATCCCACCTCCTTTTAGCTGCATTACACACACCTGGACCCTCCTGAGCCCTGCTCAGCATTTTCTGTCCCATCCAGCTCTCCAAAGCTTCCTCCAGGTGTTGAGCCAGAAATAGTTGCTGTATATCCCAGCTTGCCTGGTGGCACAAATCCCTGTTTCCCACCACCCTAGGCCCCTCAGGCCACATTTTGCTCTGGATAGAGGATGATACACAGGAGGCTCAGTCCTTGCAGAGGTGAGACAGTTTACAGGGAGCCAGAGCACCAGTGCCATAGGGAGGGACTAAAATCCAGCTCCTCAGGAGACCTTTAGGCTCCTGCCTCCTATTCCTTAGGCTTACCAACCAGGCTAGGAAAAGCAGGCCACTGCAAGATGGATGAAAAGAAGAAAAAGATCACTGGAGAATCAGGCAGGGTGCAGGGACCTCAGCCCTTCTCTTGTCTCCATCCCTCTGGATCCCAACACACCAGAGAATCCTCCCAGGCTGTTTTTGCTGGCAGGCTGGGAGGGGAAGAGGAGTCAGGGCAGCCCCATCTTAATACTCCAGCTGACAATTCCCACCAGATGGGAATTTTTGGGAAACCACGGACCCAACAAGCCTTTTCTTCACTACTTGAGATCAAGCCAACCTCTAGCACCAGCACTTATTTTCATACAGCCAGGAACACCGGAATATTGGGAGGAATTAATGTCCTTGCCAGACCTACCCCAAAACAGCCAGTTCAGCATGTTACTGAGGGTTGGGACAGGCAAACAAAATGAAGATCTACTTGCTCTTGTAAAGCTTGGGAAAACAGGCTGGAGTACAGTACATAATGTAACAAAAAATAGACATACTGGGCTGAGTTCAGTTGCTTTGGGACAAAGTGATCTGGTTTTCAAATTTTTTGTAAAGCCAAAGCTTCCTTTACTTTTGCTTCTAGTTCTGCCAAGTCTCTTTTGAGTGAAGGTTTGGGGATTTTCCCAGCTGGACTCCATGTCTGGCAGAAGAGGCCAGGAGTGCCTGCAGTGCCTGGTCTGGGAGCATAGAGGTATCACTGATGTTATACCTGGGCTAGTGTTGGCCCAGTGTGGCATGTGGGACATATAACCAAGTCTGGAGGCCAAAAGCAGTAAGGGAAACAGAAGCTTTCTCAGGCATGTGCTGGGTGCTGTTGAATGGCTTCAGCCTTACAGAGGACAGGGCTAGATGGGATATTAGGAAGAAAGTCTTCCCTGTGAGGGTGGTGAGGCCCTGGCACAGGCTGCCCAGGGAAGCTGTGGCTGCCCCATCTCTGGAAGTGTCCAAGGCCAGATTGGATGGGGCTTGGAGCAACCTGGGATAGTGGAAGGTATCCTTGCCATGGCAGGAGGTGGAACTGGATGATCTTTACTGTCCCTTCCAACCCAAAGCATTCCATGGCATATGGGTGATATTCCCATGAGAGGGACATTCAAGGAAGAAGCCAGACAAAGCACTTTCTGGGTACTCCATGCTCCTAGGTTTTTGGAGCAAGCTGTTATTCCCAAATAAGCTCTTTCTCTTCTGCTGCTCACCCCAAACACTCTCCTTCCAAAAAAAAAAAATCATGATGAGCATCACACGAGGCCCGGGAGCCCTATTTTCCCCCAGCCCGGCCCTGCAGGCTGCCATGAGCAGCTGTACCTCACCTAAAGGGTGCTAGAAGCTGTCAGGCCTAAAAAGCTCACAGCTCCCCAGGGAGCAGCTTCAGAAATTTTAGAAGCTTCAAAATTGCAGCAGCCAAAATTATTTTCTGCAGTCTGCATTAAGTTATTTAAGCATCTGGCTGTGCAGGTACAAAGCAGCTCGCTTATAAAAATGCTTTTGTCTGGTAGTTTCAGGTATTTTCTTCAGTTTCCTCACAGCCACGGTTTTCCCTGTGTTACTGGGATTCAGGGAAATAACCTAGTTTTGCTGAGCCTGTTTGAGATGGGACAGGATGGCACTCAGGCCACCATGTCCCTGGAGCACTCAACACTCTTGGGATTCATCTGCGGGGCCCCGGGGAGGAGCAGCCCATGTCTCAGCCCGTGTCCCAGCCCGTGTCTGAGCCTTACGCCAGGGTCAGGCGCCCTACATCACGCGCCAGAGCATCGCCGTGGACTGGCACTTCACAGCTGCTTTGAGGTGCTGCCAGGGACTGGAGGTCATGCCTGCCAACAAATCACAAGCATTGTGCTCCATTGCTCCCCCTTTTCTCTCTGTTAATGGCCCCTTTCTGTCCCCAGGGAACGTGATTCTACATCATCCCATCCCTCTGTGAACCCCAGCTCTGCTCTGGGCTGGCTGCCCCCATCCCATCCCCCCATAACATCCCTGTATGCTTGGTGCATTCAGGAAAATCTCTCCCACCACAGCAGCCATAACCCAAGACACCAAAAATGAGGTTTATTCCCCAATTCATGAAAAAGCATCTCCCTCACTCTACCTCACAGTCGTACCCGGAGCAGTGACACATAGCAGTTGGCACCCCAAACCTGAGGGGTGGAGCAGGTGAAGGGTTTGGAAGCTCTCCAGGAACGCACAAGCCACCAAGTCAAGCTGCTGCTCTCATTTGTTATTCAGCGTTGAGGAAAGCTGCGCCAATCATTCTCCTGGCAGCCTCCCTGCCCTGGAGGATAATTGATGCTAACGTCATTTCATTTCGGTCCAGCTGCTGGGCTCGGGAACAGATGTTTTATTGTTCAAACTGAACACATGGAACCCAAAAGAAAAAGCAACAAAACTCAACTAATTTGTGTTTGTGGTGAAGTTAGCTGCAGTTTCCTCAACACTGAGCTGTCACCTTCAGGTATGATGCGCAGCCCTTGCATCCTCCCAGGAGCAGGGATCCACCTGGGTTTTACACAGAGGAGCACAACACGTGCTCAAGAGCAAAGACACACCTCTCCTCCAAAGCCAAAAACAGGTGCAAAAATGTGCCATTGGCACAAGGATTTTCAGAGCTCAGCCTCTTGTGAAAGAGCTCATGGACAGCACCCTGCACACTGGATGATCCAGCGTGGGAGTGCTGCACTCACAGCCGTGTTGGGAATCTTCCAGGGACACACACATTGCTTCAGGAGCATGGGACGGAGGGAGGAGGCCCATGACTTGCTCTGCAGCAGGTGTCGGGCAATACCTGGAATCACAGGCTGGTCCAACCAAGCTCTCCACTGCATCCTGAAGCATTCCTGTGAAGCCACCTGGCAAGCTGTGGAGCAGGTGGAAAAACCTTTCCTGTCTGCCAAAAAGAGAGCTGTTGAAAATGGAAAATCTTACGGAGGAGCCGAAAAAGAAGCCCTAAACCTAGCGAGCTTAATAGACATTTAATACTGATTTTCACTCTTGCAGTAGCAACCCTCTAGATAAGAACAACACCTCCTATGCAGAACTGGGAAACAATGGTTTCTCTTTTACAAACTGTAGGAGGAGCTACCAGAGAGCAGGTATAGATATTCTCCTTGCCTCACCTGAGCATGCACCTTTGCTGTAGGTGAGAAATAAAACCCCAGAAAGGTTTATTTCAAATTGCTTGTGTGATTTTCACCACAGGGCTGCCTGCAAGGCTGATGGAAGCATCTTCTGACACTTCCTGGGGTGTGCCACATGCTTGGCAATATTTCTGTTTTCTCTCTGTTCCACAAGAGGCAGGTGGGAGAGATCTAATCCTAGGGAATCCAAGTCATGGAATACCCTGTTCCCCGTCAGGACACTGTACTGGAGCTGGGACCTGGGATATGGTTTGAAAAGCCCTTGCAGGAGAGTGACCACAGCACCTTGTCTTAGAAGGTTGATGGTGGGGGAAAGATACTGACTTTTCATGGTTGCAAATAAAACATCTTGACAGTGAGGAACTCTGGACTCTGCAGCACCTGTGCAGGAAATCCAGACCTGCTGGGTATAGACACCGGATGTGACTGTCCCCTTGAGAAGGACAGTCTGGGGAAGGACTTTGTACAGGCAAAACACAAGAGGCTGGAGGTGGAAAATTCCTCTTGGATCATCCATCCCTTCCCATTCAGCTGGGTAAGCAGCAGGGACAGAGTCAATGAGTGTACCCCCCACCCATGCCTGGTGACAAGTTGTTCCCACTTCCACACAACCTCCCTGCATCCCATGGATGCTTTGTGACTGCTGGCTCCAGCTTCTCAGCTGGCTTGGCATCACCCTATGGCCACAGGCATGTCAGAGCTCTGAGCAGTCAAGGGGAGATTCTGGAGAAGCCATCACTGCAAGCCAGTGGGATTTGACGTCCCTGGGGAGCAGCACTGGCCCAGGAGCCACCCCCTTGGCCAGCAGAGTCCCTGGGGGTTGTCCAGAGAGGTCACTGAAACCTTCAGAGGGTGACATTGCATGGGGACATGTTAGGAAGCAAGGAACTGGCTGTAAACCCAGAGCTGGGTCAGCTATAGGTACAGAGCCCGAGATGAGATGTCAGAAGGAGATGCCATGGAAAATATTTACTCCATGAGGTCAGTGCACCCTCGGCTTCTCTTTGGAGGGGACTTTGAACACAGGAGGGCAGACGTTTCCCTTCTGCAGGAGAGAAGCCAGGGAGAGCAAGCACTTCCCTCCGCTGAGAAGATGGAAAGCACAAGTGGAAGGTTTTGTGCATAAAGCAAAGCAACTGAGCTGTCGGCTGCCGGCCACTGGGTGCTTGCTATTAGGGGAAACTGCCTGTTTTGGGAAAAAAAGGGGTGGATCTCTGAGAAAAAGGCCTGGAGGAAAGGAGGGGATGCCCTGGAGCAGAGCCATGGGCTGGCAGTTCGACACAGGGAAGTGCAGGTATGCTCTGGGGAGGGTGTATAGAGGGGAAAAATCCTTCCAGAATTGTGTGATGGCTTAGAAAAAGGACCCCAGTCCTCATATCTGTCTGTTTCCAGCAATAAAAACTGTGCTTGGCATCCTCTGCTCCTGGGGTTCAGCTCCCTCCCACAGGGGATCCTTGTCACAACCTTTGAGGTTCAAGCTGAGGTTTGTGTTGGTCCTGCTAAATCACATCAGTGTGAGCATCTCCGGATGAAAGCAATGTGTGATTGATCACGGCTGGGTGCTCGGGCCACCTGAACCAGGTGAGGCCAAGCATTTGGGTGGCTCAAGCAGAGAAAATCATCTCCTGGAAGATTGTCAGGAAAGGCAGGTATTTCACACCTCAATGAAGCAGAACTCACAAATAAGGACTCCCAGCATGTCTTGCTTGGCCTAATTTCCAGGCAAACCTCTTGCCTTAAAGCAGGGATCTGATACTTGCTGACCTTCCTTGCCACAGGATCTCTTGCCACAATTGCTGGTTGGGTCAGCATGCCAGGGGAGAGTTTCTCTATTTCAGGCTTAGATGATAAATTGATGATTTTCCCCCAAGGCCCCCCAAAGGGACTGTGACTCCATCACCACTCACAACTGAAAGGGGCAGGGGCAGCTTCCAGTGCTGCTCGCAGTGATTCAAGAGGTGGGACTCCAGCCCTCCTGATTCACTCCCTGTGAGCCTGAGCCCTGGTGAGATGCTTCCCTTGCATCACTCACTCTGAAGATGATGAAGGGACCCATGCTGTGCTTTCAAGGAGATGTGCTGTGCTGCTTTAAGTGCCCACATATTCTCCTTTTCTAGGTTTTTCCCCCCTTTTCAGCGTTTGACTCACCATGTTGCCAACTCATCACTGCACTGAGCAAACATGGTAGGGGTGGCCTTCTCCCCACCCTTCTCCAGTAGTTCATAGTAGTTTGTAGTCCCAGTAGTTTGTCCCAGTCTCATCTCAACATCCCAACACCCTCAGCTCCCTCAGCACAGGGTGCCTGTTGTCCCACCAAACTAATTCCCCCTGAGACCACTTACACCAACAGCCCCTTTGTGCCACCAGTGGGGTCTCCAGCTTGGCACAACTGGACCCCCACTCCCTTGTGACTCTTCCAGGAGTGAGAACAGTGGAAGGGCTGTCCCCTGCCCACTGCCTTGCTCTTCCACTGAGATACTGGCACCCACCCACTCCTCACCCCTTGCCTCAGCTGGGCACTGCAGTGGCCAAGACACCTGAGCTCAGCTGTTCACTCCAGTCCATCCCTGAGGAGAGGGGATGAAGAGTTACTCCAGGCTCCAGAGTGGAATTTCACTCACTTCAATGACCTAGTGCCTGTGGCACGCTCTAAAAATACAAACAAAGCAGTGAGTGGCCCAAAACCCCACCCTGTCTCCTGCAGAGGGCTGCTCAGCCAGGCTCGGCCTCCCTGGCTGAAAGAAATTAAGCTGAAGGCTGAAAATTAGGGCAAATTTGCTGGAGACCTGGACATGGAGTTAGGAGCAGGAAGGTTCTGTGTGTCCTTCACACTCCCTGCTTCGCTAAGCCAGACCAGCCAAGCTCATCCTATCTCCCCTGAGTACTCCCATCCCTCTGATCACCCCTGTTGCCCCTGTCATCCTGCTGCAGGCAGGCCAGGCTGGGTGCACGGGACACAGCAGTCCCCTGTGCCATGGGGATCACATCCCACCCATCGAGACCATCCCACCCTCATGGTGTCCTTGTCCCCAGCGACCCCCTCCTCTGCCACTTCAGACAAGCCCCAAAGCAGCAGCAGGAGCTTTTCTTTCCCATCCTCACCTGCTTGACTTTATGCTCCATAGCAACTAATTTCACTCCCATTCCTTCTTCTCCAGGTCTCCCCTTTCTCCCTCTTGGGATCATCCATACTCATTCCCCACATGGATGTCATTAACAGAAACCATTCCGAAGCCTGACACTGGTTTTATTAATGTGATGGTTTGCGATTGCAAAACCCCCTTCCCACCCTGCTCCTGTCACATCTGGGGGCCCTGGCACCTGCCCTGCCTTTGTCCCCTTGCTCGTCCCCATCCAGCATGTTCCAGGGACAGGGAGCCGAAGGGGACAGCAGGCAGCGGAGGTCACAGTTTCCCTGCACCCAGCAATAAACAAGTTCTCCCGGGAGGCAGGTGAAGGGGGCAGAGAGCCCAAGGGAGGTCTGTTTTTGTGGGCAGGCAGATTGGGAGCCGCTGGAGGCGCGCTGGCAGCCAGCACAGGGAGCGGTGTTATCCGTGAATGGGTGCAGGATGTCACCTACAGCTCCTACCGCCGCCGGGACGCCGGCCTAGGGAAGGGGAGCGTGGGGGAGAGGTTTGTCCCTCAGCCAAGGGGCTGTTCCTGACTTTGGGAGAGGGTTCAGACCCGGGCTGCACCCGAGGAATATCCACGCACCCTGATATGGAGAAGTTTCCCCGTCCCCAGACTCCCAGTGCAAGCTCCCCCCGCCATTCCCATGGCTCCTGTCCCCCCGCTGGTGATGCCCCTTGCCCTGGGACACGCCGTCCCATGCGCTGCCACCCGGGGAGCCACCAGGAGAGCGAGCTCCCCGGGCAGGGAGCAGCTGATGCACAGACCCGATTGGGTTACACGCCAGCGGCCATCTCATATTTACCAGCTCCCCGCCATGTATCCCGTGCCGGCAGGATTCCTGGAAGCAGGAGGTGATTTCACACCCCTCCCCGTGCTGCACAAACACGCCGGTTATGCCAAAAGCACAAGTCCTCACCTGACTCCTGCCGATATTTCCCAAGCGGCTGGCAGGGAGCAGCCATCTCTTCCTCGCTCCACTCCTTCACCCTGGCTGATCCCTTCCCTTTTAAAAATTCTCCTTCCCCTCCTCTTGCCTCTAATTTTTCCCATCTCTTAATTTAAAGGCATGCCAGAGATACTGGAGGTCTCCAGTCTTCCAAGGGGATGGTTAAATCCTGGGTTTCTTCCAATCCTACGCTTTGAGGCTGCTCAGGTGACACCAGAGCCCCAAGCAGCCCCTCTGGGGTGGAGTAAGGGAATAAAATACTGGAGTCCAGACTCTCTAAATGGTTTTTGGACCTCTTACCTGTGCAGCAAAACAGGGTGTGAATCTGACCATCACTTGCAAACTCAGGCATTAGGACAGCAAGCCACTTGCTTGCTCGTGCTCCCTTTTCCCAAGACCCTCCATGACTCTGATCCCAGCAGGGCAGGACAGAGGGAAATAAATCCTCGCAGATGCTGGTCCAAAGCTCTCCTCAATCCATGTGCCCTGTTTGCAGGTGTTCTGGACTGGGATCCCATAACTGGCATCAAGCAATGAACCACTCCATGGCCAGGCACGGCCCAGCCCTGGCTTTACAGCCTGTTGTAAATAATTTCTTGTCCTTCCCTTTTGGGAACAGCATCACCCACAGCTGGGCTTTGCCTTGTACCCCACCTGAAGTACCCCCATGATCTCCAGCATCATGTCCAGCACCTCCTCAGGACTCCTGATCTATTTTCTCTCTGATTTGCTTTAAATACATCCCTTCCTAAGACAGATTGTTTACATCTTTCAGAGGGTCTTGTGTGTCCAAATCTTTCTATTTTTACTCCAGATTTCTTTTTGAGATAGACTGGAAGCTATCCTGAGTTGCCATTAGGGCAAAGGTTTCCCTGGGATATTTTTACACATTCAGGAAGACAAACTACAATATCTAATCTTGCAAACACCCCTGAAGTGTTTTGTTGAGATACCTGCATAATTCCTTTGTGGCAAATGAAACAGCTTCAAGCTGAAAGTTAACTTAAACCTCCTGGGCTTTTTTCTGGTTAATTTCCCCCCCTGTAAACAAAGAACCAACTCAAATTTGCTCTAATTTGTGGAAAATTCAACCTGGGCAAAGAACAAAATTTGTAAATAAGTGGTTGGATTTGCAAAGGATCAGGACAGCATCCACTCCATTGGGTGGGCTCTGGAATATGGGTGGCCAGTACTGCTACATGAAAATGAGACGAAAGGAGAAAGGGGAAGGAAGGATGTGGAAAGAAGAAGCAGACAGCCCTGCAGGATTGCAGGGAAATGTCATGAGCACCCCCAAATATCAGGTGACTACCCCCAATGCTCAGCACTGCTGCCACATGGCGATGGATCAGCCTTGACACCGTGTGGGGTCTGAATCCCTATCCCACACATGGGAACACCCTGTCCCAGCCTTCGAAGCACAGAGACAGCTTGGGAGGGCCCCCAGACTGATGTCATGGGTGTGAGTTATCCCCATGCTGGTTTTGAGTGTGAGGATCCCTCCCAGTGACCTCCTCAGGCATCCCCAGCTCCTCCACAGGCTCCCTCTCTCTGTCACAACTGTGTCCTGTTATCCTCCTCCTCCACCAACTCCCTCTCACCATGCTTTAATTGCAAATGTCATGGAAGCCCTGGCAAAACCCCAATTAGCAGCCAGGCCCCTGTCAGCACCTATTATCTCCTTCCCTGGTCATGTCCTCAGCGAGCTGCTTCAAAATAAAGGCAGAAGGACATTGCCCGTGGGATGGGGGAATTTTCCACTGGGTGGGTACAGCCAGCCTGGGTCATGGGATGCAATGCCCTGGCTTGCATCACCCACCAGCACCCTGAGAGGCGGGTGTGCTCATGGGCAGCCCCTTCCTGTGCTGCCCAAGTCCCAAAAGAGGCACATTTCAGCTGAAAGCAACCCCACCTCATTCCAAGGGGGACAGGCTTCAGTCTCCAGATTCATCCCACAGGGAACACCAGCTCACTTCAGACTCATTCAGCATGACCTTGGCACAAGGATTCGTGCATGAGGTGGTTCCATGTTGGCCTCTGTCTCTGGACAGGAGGACTGAGCAGAGGATGTGTCTCTGTCCCATCAAGCTTCCTGCAGGCATTTTAACAGAGTCCAGCCCTGCTGGTCATGCTCAGGAGGAAATGATGAGGACCAAGAGCTGTTTAAGGAGAAGATAGGGACTGAGGGTTCCTCGAGGATGCAGACACATCTGAGAGGGAAGGCATCCTCACCTTTCCTGATCGGTCATGTCCTCCCTGCAGCACTGAGCACTCTCAAGCTGTTTCAAACCAGCTGAACAGCTGGCAGAGCATTCAAACCACTTCCCTTGGCCATAGGCAGTGAGATCCAGAGTCTCCAGGGGAAAAATCCACTGTCCGCTCCTCAGCCCGCTTCCTGGCTGGCCAACAGCTGTCTCCAGCTCCCTGCCACTCCACTTCTGGAAGGGAAGCATTGGGAAGGGACACACTGGGCACTTCCCCTCTGCACATCTAGGAATTGAGAGCGCTGCTTCGTTGTGCTGGGGCAAGGAGGGTTTTGTTGGTGATCTTATTCCAAGCTGGCCCAGAGTCCAAGGGAAACAAAACTTTCTTCCTCACCAAAGGGAGGGCTGGCTGAAGGCAGCCATAGGAGATGAGGACTGGGCTATTCCTTGGGCTCCTAAAAGTTGCATTTTGGTGTTTAAATTTAGCCCTAGATTGAAGTTGTGAAGACGTGAGCCCATCTGGAGAGCCAGCAGCCTGGCCAGCATCAACATGAACTTCATGTATGCTCTTCCTTCCCTGCAAGCTCAGCCCCTAAGCCTCCAGCCCCTCGATGCGCTCCACAGGGCAGATCTCTGACAGAGAAACACCTCAGACATACTCCAGAGAGCAGGAATGGCTGAGCAAGGCAGCCCAGATGAAATAACATGCTTTTTTTGCCATCCAAACTACAATAAGAGAAAGGAAGTTGCTTGCAAGTTTTTCTCTCCTCATTAAGCAGATGACAATAAGAACTTTCCAGCAGTGAGGGAGATGTTAGGTGTTGAGAGCTCTGGCCATGCCCTGTGTCACCTGCACTTTTCCTGGGGCACAGAAAGACCTTATGATTTTTGGCCTCTCATACTTTGGGATGCAAGTCCTTGCCGGGGAAGGGACCCAAGCCCTCCTTCCATTTCATCACCATGATCCATCACCCCCACCTCATTCCTGAGCACAGCAAATGGCCTCAAGGGAAAAAGCTGTGCTCACAGCAGGTCTCCCCACTACATTTAGACCCCCAGATGGAACGGGCACTGGGTTTTTACCTCCCAAATCCATAATTTAAAGGTTCCAGACAGAAGTTCTTTCCATGGTGCTTGATCACACCACCACAACTTGCCAAAAGCTGTCACGCCCCTGCTGCTGAGCTCTGTGGCCTCTGCCTGAGCTGGCCACTGGATTAAAATGGGCAAATCAGGAATCAGGAGGAATGTTGTTTATTTGCTGGAGTTCTGCAAACAATTCATATGGCCTTGTCGCCTGGATGAACCTGGTTTAATAAGGATCCTATTCATATTCCAGTGATTGCTGAAGAACAGACAGTTGAGTGCAAGTGAGCCATCCTGCTCTTGTCTGCGAGGGAAATGCATCTGCCAGCTCAGACCCTTGGAAAAAGAGAGGTGCTCCAAGCTTACAATGCTTTTCTGCAGAAATCCTGTGTTGTGTTCCAAGTACCCTATAAATAAGGTGGAAGGGAAAGGTGTGGTGGGGAATCACTGGCTGACAAGTGCTGGCTGAAGAGACAACCTGACATTTAAAGGGCACCAAAGTCTAGGAATATCCCAATAGGTCTTTAGGATGAATGGCAAAAAATCAGCATATTTTTTATATACAGTGTAGTAGAATAATGAAACCAGCTGAATATCCAATTTCACGGCTTATTAAAATCCTGGGGAAGATGATTCTCTCTCTGCACACAGGTCCCTAGGGATGAACTGTGTTTCACTGCTCTTGAGTGGCTTCAAATGCTACAGGGATGCACAGAAAGCTTTGGGCACAGCAGAAAACACAAAGGTAGCTATGGCTGGGGTATATCACCCTTCCTTTTTCCTAAATACTAATTCAGATTCAAAGATAAATACATAACACTAATGGGAATACGTGCTCCTCTCGAGGAAAAGGAACAGTAAGCCCACACAGCCATGCACAAGCTGGGAAGAGCAGAAACGCAGCCAGCTTTGTGCTAGAAAACTTTTCCCCATGACAAAGACAACCTGGTGCCAGTGTAAGGAGAACTAAGTGGATTCAGTGGGTGGCTTAGGCATAGGTTTTGTTAAGCCTGTGGCTCATTGAGGAAGAGGGATAGAAGGAAGACACTGCCTGCTGCACAAGAGAACCATGACACAGACATAATCAAGCTTAGCTGCTCTGATGAAGCTTTGAGTGATCCTGATGATCTGGGGAATACAGGTCAGCTTGATTTACATCAACTCAGTGGCTCCTACAATCCCTGTCTTTTCCTTAGCAAAGGCATTTCCTCTTAGCCACTTCATTCCCTCTTCTCCCTGACCACTCGCTGCCATGGCAGGCTCAGTGCTGCCTGAAATGCTCACACCTGCAGACTGAAAAGCAATTCTGTTCCAAAAAGTGGCTCTGGAAGAGCTGGGGGGGGGTTTGATCTCCATGACCTGCAGAAACTGAGCCCACAGCTGTGTCAGCTCTGCAGTGCTACTGAGGGATAATAGGGAATGCTGCCACCAAAGGTGGATGCTCAGAAAACCAGTGGGAAACACATCCAAGTTTCATTGGGATTTTTCTCTGTAGAGACTGCATCAAGCCTGCCAGAGGTCCAGAGGCATTTGGACAACACTCTTGAGCACCAGGTGGAATGTTTGGGCTGTCTTGTGCAGGGCTAGGAGTTGGACTCAATGGTTCTCATGGATTGCTTCTAACTCAGGATATTCTGTGATTCTGTGTTTCCCCAGGATGGGCTGTGCCTGGAGAAGAACTTGATGGTTGAGTCCCTCTGATAAAACCAAAAGGAGAATCAGCAAGCTGTAAGCACCACAAGAACAGTTTGCAGTTTTTAGTGCCCAAATCATGTCTTTGCTTTTGTTTTGCAGGAATCCCTGGTATTTTTGCAAAGACTTATTTGATAGAAAAAAGAAAGTATTGCTGGAATCAAGCTCTGTTCTGCAGCTGCAAAATGCCCACCCCCTCTCACTTCTCTGTGTTTATACAAATACACACAACACCTTGCTGGGTTTGTACTACCCTGTTGATTTCTAGACAGGTCTTCATGAGAACAGCTCTCCCTGTGTGCCCTCTGGTTTCACAAGTGCCCAGGAACTTCCTAAAATACTCACAGAAAACAGGGAAAATGTAATTGAAATGAGCAAAGGCAGTCAGCTGCAGGGAAAAAAAATTACACACACAAACACACAGAGCCACATGACTCGAGCTCTTTTCATGGGGAAGGGGAGGCAGAAAGCCAACATTGGCCTCAACACTGACTGTGTCCCATCCATGAGGATGCTACTTGGGAAGCTGGGAGGGCAGTCCAGCACTGCCTGCTGCCTCCAATCACACCGCTGGCAGCTCTTGTTGCTATGGCCCTCAGGTCTGAAACTTTGGAAATTAGGTAAAAGGTCTAAACATGAAGCTTTTTTTTTTGCCTCCTCCCCCTCTGCAGTGGTGCCCCTTGCCTAGCACAATCCCACTTCCTGCTGAGCTCTGAGGATGAAAGCAGCTGGGACGAAGAATTAACTCTTGCAGTCCCAGGGGTTTTCCAACCAGGAGCAGCAATGTGAGACAGGAATGGTATCCCAGGGGAGTGTGCCAGCAGATCGTGATTCCCACCTGCCCTGCGAAGGGATCCGTTCTCTGCTTCCCCAACAAGGGCATCGATTTAAAGTAGATTTCATGCTGCTGTAACAAGCAGCTGGGAGGTCCCAAAGGATGGGATTTTTCCATTCCCTGGGTAGAATTTGACAGTTTTAAGGCTGCATGCTGGACTCGGAGAGATCCATCTCCTCCCATTCCAGAGCAAAGGCTACACTGCTGACACCCACACACATGGCCCCCTACGCTGTCCCTTCATCCCGGCGAGGGGGTGGCTTTGCACAGCAGCGGCTGGTTTGGCACAGGCCAGACCAAGGGCATCCCTGGCCGAGACAGGTGATGCTGAGCTGGCACTGTCCCCACCCACCAGGGACCCCCGCAGAGCCACTTACCCTGTTCCTGGAGGAATCCTGCCTGTGCACACTAGCTCTGTGCCACGCAGCCATTCCTGCACCCTCCTGCCCACCACGGTCACACCAGGTGTACCTCGAGAGGTGTATGAGCATCTCCACCACACCGAGGTGGGCTGGGAGGGAAGGTGCCAGACCTGTCAGGAGTTTCAGGAGTTACCCCATCTGAGCCCCTTTATGCTGCTGCCAGGAGAGAGGTTGCTTTTCCAGGTGAGAGGGCAACTGTCCCAAATTCCAGCTCTGGGAAGCTCTTGGCTGCTCAGCCAGCCACCCTCAGACCTCAGTAGCAAGCCAGGCACCTCACTGGTGTGGGTGCAGAGTGGGGGCACAGTGACAAAGGTGGCTTTGTTCCTCCTGCCTGCTTGATGCTTCACCCCAGTCCTGCTGTGACACCTGTGAGGTGGAGTCATCTTTCCACAAAAAGCCTCCAGCAGTGTTTCCCAGATACTGCGTCACCAGAACCAGATTGGGTTCATCACCCCCACTTTTCCCCAGCAAGATGCCAGGCCAGGAGCAATCCAGGAGGGATTCAGCCACTATCTGTTCAATAGGGGTTTGCAGTAATCCCTCTTGGAGCAGACTCCCTTCCCCATCTCTGCCGGTCTCCCTGGAATTCAAATCCCACCCAGTACCATGGGGTGAGGAGCTGTGAAAAGCAACTAACACATCTTTGAGAATCACAGAATCTTTCAACCTTGTTTACATAGGAAAGTTAAGGTGGATAAACTACCGGTGCCAAGTCCTTAAAGTCTGTAGGGAAAGGAATTATTTTCTAGCAGAACAGCTGGGGAAACCTCAGAGATGCTGGCCCAAATCCACCTCAGGTTTGAGATGGAGCAAGAAATCTCCAAACCATGGGTCAGGAGCAGAGCCAGCTCACATTGCTGGTTTGTGGCTGGCCACGTCTCTACTCACACATTTCTTGTTTTCTTTCCCTTGTGCCAGCAGGTGAACTGTTTGTTTCCCGGTAATCGCAGTGTCTAACAATGTTTTACCTCTCCTGACAAACACTGCCTTGCTCATCACCCAAAACCAGCCCAGCAGCCACTGGGCAACACTGCTACAATCCCTCTTCCTGCAGGTAATCTCATGGACAAATGAATCTCCATTTGGCACAGCGGCTACCTTTAGGGACAGCAAAATAAGACCACTTTTATAATATCATCATGTTCTTTGTTCATGCTCTTAACTCCCTGCTTAGAAAATGCCCACCTAGAAAAAGAAAAAAAGCCTTTGGATATTAAGCACCTGTGGCTCCTATAAAACATCAGCTGGGGCCATAGAAAATGAAAGTAGAGCCTATTTGAGGAGGACTCTGCTGCCTGAGTCTTGCTTGGCTGCTCCCAGCACCGTTTGGTGGTTTGGGCACAGTGAGCTGGACTGGGGTGGAAGCTCAAGTCTGTCCTACCAGAATGGGCACCCAGGGAAGCCCAGCTCCTGCCCATCCCCATCCCTGTCCCAGGAGAGCAGCAGGATCCAAGCCAGGACCCACCAGGGTGATCCATTATATGGCTGTTAGATCCCAGGCTTCTCTGGCACTCTGGAAATAGCAATAACTGTTTTCCCTGCAAACTGTTTTGGATCTCAATGTATTCAGGATGCTAAAAACATACATCCTATGCCTTGCTTCTGCTTCTAAATACAGAGCTGCTTTGCAGCACAATGTTCTGCCTCACCACCTGCAACATGGCACCAGACTCAAAAAAATGCCAAAAAACAACCCCCAAAAAAACCAAACCTGATGGGCACAACCTTGCTGTGGCACAGTGTATCCTGTGAGACTGATTTCTGGGATGGCAGTGGGAAGCAGGGGATGTGCTGGGCAAGAAGGGGAGGTTGCTGCCAGCTTGGAAGTGTGTGTTTAAGGGGAGCTGAAGCAAGGGTTGAACTTTCTGTGCTGGTCTGGTTCAAACTACAGTGTACAACCAGCTGCTCTCAAGAACTCACTCCAATGGCGGGCCAGAGACTTGTCCCAGGTGTTGTGCTTCCCCAGCCTTCCAACCAGGTTAATAATTTCATCCCTCCCACTGAGGACAGGCTGTAGAAGTCAGCTCACCCTTTTCCTGTCCTCATTACTAGTGGTGCCTCCTCCTCGGAGAAGTTCCCTGTGCCCAGCCACCCCTGCAATGACCTCTGTGAACAGCCCATATCCAGGCAGCAAGGAGGAATGCACCTTGCCCAAATCCCACTCCATATCAATCAGAGCAGCGGCCTTAACATGGAATCCTGCCTCAAGTGCCGTGCAGTGACAGCCAAGCACAACATACTTTGCCCCTGATTCCAATACTGTCTTTGTGGTAATAGACAATTAAACAGCACCTCATTTACCCCTAGGGCAAGCAAAGTAATGTTCCTCCCAATCTCTGCCAGGGGAAAGAGTTGGGAAGGATGCAGGGCAGAGTAAAAATTAATGAGGTGTCTTCCCCTCCTCCCATTCTATCTTGAGTTTAATGGCTGGAAAGCAATCAGCAGATGTCAACAGCACTGGAAAAGCATATCCATGCAAGGGAGCCATGAGCCCAGCACACCCAAATGAACCTGGGGATGGAGCAGAAATGTGCAAGACAATAAATGCTGGGCAGCTCCTGGGTTAGAGCAACCAAGTCAGGCAGCAAAAACCATCCAGGGGCATAATTTATTCCATGCCTTTTTCTCCCTCCCGCTGCACCAGTCACTGGTGGTTCCAGTCACTGCTGTGTTGAGGATACATCCACGTGTTGAGGACACATCCACATTTTGAGAGCACATCCACATGCCTCTGGAGGAGCCACCTCAATTCCTGAAGATTTGGCAAGCTGGAAACAGCCACCACAGGTACTGGGAACAGCATGGCCAGGACAAAGGCTTTTGTTTATTCAAGTGAAGGGTAGAGGGAGGTGCAAAGCAGGGGGAAATCACTGATAGTAGCAGAAGAATGGACCTCTGACAGCAAAGGTCACCTCGGGACTAAGAACCAGATTTCTGGAGGTGAGAGAAAACAAACAAAAAAAACCCCTGCAAAATAAGCTAAAAGGGAAATTTTTAAAAAATCAGCTTTTTCTTACAGAGAGAAGTCACATGTTTCCTCATGACTGGAATATAATGAATGGCCCAAAGAAAAAAATCAAAACAAACAAAAAAAACCCCTCTCATCTGAGCATATTCCTTGCCTTCCAGCCTTCTCCTGTCTCCAGCATCCTTCTCATCCCACTCCTACACTGAGCTACCTATTAGTGGGTAAACAGAGCAGAGGGACAGGGGTTGAGCTGAGGATCAAAAATTGCCTCAAGAGGAGATGCAATTTTTAAACTTTTCTTCCTAAGTCCTTCTGTGCAAAGGATGGGGGTCTGGCCTACAGAGCATGAGCTGGCAGGGGGGGTCCCTCTCATCCCGGGCATCTAGCAGCACAAGGACAGAGGAACGACTCCTGCCCATGCCAGGGAGATGGGCCAGCAGTGCCCACGGGCACATCTGCTCCTGCTTTCTTTGCTTCTTATGTCATTGATGTTCAAAACAAGCTGTTCCTGAGCCCAGAGGAAGGGCTGGCACCTGCCCAGAGGAACCTGGCAGAGGGAGGCACAATGTATCCCACGGGACAAGCACACAGTGCCCAAGACACTTCCCAGAAGCGCATTATGTTTTGGCAGGGCTGGAGCTCTGCTCTTGCAGCATGCTCAGGCAGAGTGGAGAAATACACACACACAGGTCCAGGTGCTCCTGGTTTTTTGGGTTCAGAAAAGGACTGCCCAACAAGTGACCCACACAACTAAAATCCTATCCAGCAGCAGCCCAGCTCCTCATTCTCCTGCTCCCACAGACCCCTGAGCACACACGACTATTTCACCTCCCCAAAATGCCCCAAAGCCCCAGTCTGGGAGCCCAGTTCAGAGCTGGTGAAAAGTGGCTCAGCACTGAGGCCAACCAGAATTGCACCACTTTCCCCAGCCCTAGATCTGGCCCAGCTCTCCTGAGAATACTTTATCTCCTCCCCAGGTACTGACAGCTGGCTGAAATACAGCTGCTGCCTCAATAGCGCTTGTGGAAAAAAGGCCTGACATTATTCACAGCAAAAAGACAAGTATTGCAGTCCTTGCTTTAGATTTCTTGGGAGCAGTTTTCACTGGCTGCATGAGGAGGGGGAGATGAGCAGGGGAAGATGACAGGGAGGGCTGCTGAATCTCAAAGAAATCTTTGGGCAAAGCTGTCGCAAGCTCCCACCCAAAACATCCCATTCACCTGCAGAATTCATGTGGCATCACTGCCATTCCCCTACCTCAACATTTGCAGAGAGATTCCTAGTTTGCCAAGACCATCTCTTCCAGCAGAAGCTCCCATCTTACAAGTTCCATGACTTTCTCCAGCCCAAGATCACCAGCAAGCTCCTAGCAAGACACAGCATGCAGAAGGGCTGGGTTTTGTTTCAGGAAGAACCAGGCAGACTCAGGCCTACCCACTTTCAGGGTCAAATTGAAAGGCCAGTTCCTTCCTCAGTGCTTTGGAGCCACTCCTCTGGCTCTCAAGAGTGACTTGGAGCTCCTCTGCTATTGCAGCAGCACCATTCAGGCAGTAATTAACCCCTACTGTTCTCTATTGCTTGTATCAACCTGTCAGACACTTTCTGTGGTATCCTGGACACTGCCCTATATCCTGGGATTTTTCTAAGCTATCCCAACCCTGCTTAGAGAGGTCTGAGCAGGGCTTGCTGTGATGGAGGACTCACACTTTGGTTGCCAACTCTTCACCCTCCACATGAAAACAGAGACCCAGCAACCCAGAGGGAACCCCTTGCTCTGACCAGGATGTTTCCATGGCACAGACTGCTAGCATACCACAGTTCCTAGGATGCTCTTGGGTCCCACACCACCATCCATGGAGTGTGCCTGACTCCTGGTACATGGGACACACCCTCTGCTCTTTGCACAGTGCCAAAATGGTGCAGGGGACAGCCCTTCCAAGACTCCAGAGGCCACCTCCTTCCCCAGCCAGCCTCTACAAGCAGTTTTCTTCATCCTAGCAAGATTACAGATAAAAAACTTCCACACCAAAGCAATCTATTCTCTAAATGAAATGCCCCCCCACAGGGCTACAGCCCACAGTGGCAGTGTCACTTGCTGATCAATGGCATGGGCCTTTGCCAGGAGGGAAGGCATCCATTTTAAAGTGAAAACATTTTAAAAAGCAGATGGAGAACTTGCTAGGAGACCCAGCCACAAAGAGAGGTGGAAAAGAGGGAGCCAGTTAATCACCCAGCCTGTGTTTTCTGTCTGGGTAGAAAATGGTCTGAAAATATCTTGTATTTCAGAGCAAGTGCATAGCTTTTGGTGATTCAGCCATCTGAAGCCTTGGCCTCCAACTTTCAGATTAAGCCCATCTCTAAGCCCAGCTGTTCCCAGGCAGCTTCCTAAATGAAAATGGCATCTGAACAACATAGTCCTGAGCATGGCTATTCCCACTTTAAACCTGGGGGCTTGCTCAGAATCCCCTAAACATTGGATAGATTGGGGTTTATGGTTGAAGCAAATGGTCCCAGAATTTTTCTAAATACCTGCTGGCCACCATGCTTGCCAGAATCCAGCTCAGTAGGGCAGGAAGCTCCTATTCCCTTGCTTTCCAAGTGTTTTAGGCATTTTGGACAAGCTCTGGCTCAGGGCTGAGGCAGCTGGGGAATTCAGCAGCTGCTCAGCATCTCCACAAGCCATGGATGGGTTCGAGCCACACAGCTTTGTGACGAGAAATAACAGCCTAATCCTGTGTGTGATTAATATTTCTCATTTTAACAACATGTTTGACACTGGGGGAAACTGCCAGCAAAAACTGTGGAGTCTGGTGCTTCATCCATCCACAGGACATGAAAACAAGGCACTGGTGCTGTCAGCTTCATCTCAAACCTGTGTGGAGGGTGAAGACCTTTCCTTCTGAACCCACATGGCCCATGCCCAGACAAAATAGGGTCCTGAAGATCATCAGTTCCAACTGCAGGGAGTTAAGGCGATGGGCTGAGGCTGCTGGGGAGCCACCAAACACCCCACCAAGCACTGCTGTCCTGCACCCTCCACCCAGCCAGGATGGTGCCACAGGATCCCTGGGTTCAGGATCTCCAGAGTTTTGGTGGGACAGGAATCATGTCCTACAGATGGGACACTGGGAGGGCAGTCAGCGCTAGGACAGGTGGAGAAGTTGTTGGCACCAATGTGTTCTTTCTCAGGCTGTGTTTTCCATGCCAGTCTGGCAACCCACCTCTGCCCTTGTTTTCTGGGGCTGGGATTGTGGAAGCTTTCATTTTCATTTTCCTCCCTCAGCAGCCTTTTTGAGCAAGTGAAAGAGAAGCCAAGGAGCACAGAGAGTTCAGGAAACAAGGGGAGGAGAGGAGGGTCCCAGGGTATGCTGTATGTGCCTGGGCCAACCCTCCTCAAAAGGGCTTGCTGGGAAGAGACCTGGGCACAACCTGTTGACAAAGGAGAGCAGGGCTCCTGTACAAACAAGCTGGCTCCACCTGGGGCAAGGGATTAGAAACCTCAGCACAGCCCTCAGATTCCTTTTAGCAAACCAACTATGGCTGGAGGCAGGGATTAAACCCAGTGCTGAGGAATGTGGCTCCTTCCCACAATGGAGTCCAAGCTGGCACCACATCCCCACTCAAGACTTGGCTTACATAAAGCAGTTTATGAAAGCAAAATAGCATGGCCATGTCAGCCTGTGGGCAGGCCAGGATGTGAGGAAAGAAAGAAAAAGAAAGACATTTTCTGGCTGAGATAAAGCCTTGTTGCCCCCTGCACCGCTACCCCAACCTTGCACCATCTCACCAGGGAAGGAAAGGCAGGGAGCAGTGAGGGAGAAGGGTTTAGTCCTCCTACAAGACTGTGAATAGCTGCAGTCCTAGTGTTCAGCCTGGGGTCACAGAATGTGGATTTCCCTCCCAATTTACCTCTCTGACCCTGGGTTTCTCCTCAGTCAAGCAGATTCCCATTGAGGTCAACCACTGCAGGTTTTGGGGGGGCTAACCTGCAAGAAGCACCCAGCCGCAAATCCCATTCCTTCTGAACACAGATACTTCCAGAGGCAGCTTGGAGATGCTCTGACCCTCATAATCTCCCACTGGGAATGGAGCTCTTGGAGAGGCTTCAGTGTAGAGAGCAGCAGGATTGTGTCTGCCCAGAGCCCTTCTCCACATGTTCCCGTCAGAGGTCATTGCACAAAAAAAGGAGGAACAGTCCCCAAACAGCCAGCACTGGCTCAGGGTGGAGTCATAAGGATTAGACTGAGATCACCATTGGTGAACAAGGCAATTCACAAGTGACATCTTTAGGCATCCAGATGAGTCATCACTCTGTGACTGATATCCCCCATAACCCACATGGCCTGAGGAAAAGCAGATCCTACAAATGGGCTGGCCCCTGTATCAGGACTGGCCCTTGTATCAGCAAAGAAAGAGTCAGAGCTTAATTTATATCCACAAAGGACATGTTGAAATCAGGCACTACAAATAGGTTGTCAGACCCAGCGGGAGAGCCTGGAGAACTACTGATAGGTGGAGGAGCCAGCCCAGGTCTGACTTTGCATCATTTTGGCTGGGGAAGCCAGGCAGAACTAAGGAGATCTTCCTTTTCAAGAGATCCCACTTGTTTCCCAAGCAGCTGTCCTCACTTTAATCAGTAACCATACAAGTGGGATGAAATCCCGGCTCAGTTGAACCTGAGTTACGGATGTATGTGATGGCAGGAGTCCCCTCCAAGTTCCACCACTTTGCTCAAAGGGGTCACACAAGAAATTACCACTGGCCACACCTGACCTGTCTCCAGCACCCTTCCAGAGCATGCCCTGGCCTCCTTCAAAGGGACAAAGGACCTCCAGCCACTTTTCCTAAAGCTTTTAACAGCTGATGAACTGCAAGTGTATATCTCAGCCGGGATCCTCCAGGTCCCACATCAGAGGAGCTGCTGGAGCTCCAAGAAGGATTTCAAGAGAACAGAGCAGCACTCCTCTGATAACAGGAGCTTTAAGCCCAAACAGAGGCTCTTGCAGAGCTCTGCAAATCCCCCCCTCAGCAGTCAGTGCCTGGCTCCATCCCTGGGGCCATCCCTTCCCATCATCCACGGGCAGGAGAGGCAGGACAGGCAGGACACTCACACAGGCCAGTATCAACATCCCGGGGAAAAGGGAAAACACAAATAAATTTGGACAAATAAAACCAGTTTCACCCAGAAACAAGAACTGCCTCTCTTCTCCCCCAGGTAAGGGCATCCAAAAGACAGCTCAGCAAATCTTGACCCACCTAAGGCTGGCTGATTTCTCCTCCAGATGTGTTCAGGGAGAGGTGTGTTCAGCCAGAGGCAGTACAAGCATGTGAAGGCTGATCTACCAAAAAATGGTAATCGAGAAAGACCAAATAGCACTAAAACCCCCCCACAAAATAGTAAGAGAAGTGAGATGTGGATACTGGAGTAGCATCAGGACACTCTGGGAGTGTGAAAGGGTAGGAGAAATCCAAGCAGCCACACCTGACGCACCAGGCTCTGCAGAAAGGGAAAATCCCTTGTGTCCAGACAATAACAGGGCTGGCACAGCCCAGTATGAAATGATGCTTTATGTGTGGTCTTAATTAGTTCATGTGCTCCAGGCTGTATTTGAAGGGAGCTGTGGCTAATCTTATTTTGATTGCCTTAAAAGGCAGTTGTGGGGAAAAGCCTGGTGTGTGAGCAGATATATTAATGGGTATGGGGCAGCCTTGTCTCCTAAGCTGTTGCTTGATTAAAAGGGAGCACAACCACCAGGCATTTCAAAAAGCTGCTGCTATTTTTGTCTCCTTCATTTGGAGCAGTTCCTGATGCTGGGCTGTGCCCAGCAAACTCTTTGGGACCTATCCTTCCTATATCATTATTCACATTTTAAGGATGTGTGAGTACAGAGAAAAGGGATTCATTTCCTCCTGAGAGGATCAGATCAAAAGTCAAAATGTTTTCCATGAATACATAAGACATTAATTCAGCTTCTGAGGGTTTCAGGATCAATTTGTAAGAGCCCCGTGGCCTTAAGAGGAGGCCTCCCTACCCTACAGAGGTGGGAAATGGTGTTTAGGTAACTACAAAGCAGATTCAGCAAGCAGGCTCTAGGCAAAAAGTCCGAAAACAATGCCTAAAGGCAATAAATTATTTTTTTCCCTTCTAATTCATTATAATCTTTTTTTTTCCCCTTATAGTTTTAATTATGATCTGAAAAGCCATTTCCCAGCACAATGTTGTTCCAACCTTGTTTTCAGCTGGGTAATTGTGGAGTGAGTGGATAAATGCTTTCTCAGCTGAGAACAAGAGGAACCATTAAGCATCAAGCTTCTTACCTAAATTTATGTTCGGGGCAGCTGAAGGAGCAAAGGACTGATGCCTGCTCCCCTTATCAGCCTGATGGACACCCTGGAGATATGATCTTCTGCACAGACACAGAAATGGCACGGGGAGATGCTGTTTATCCCAAAGACTTAAACCCAAGCAACCAAGGAAGGTGTCCCTGCCATTTGCAGGGGGGTTGGAATGAGATGAACTTAAGATCCTTTCCAAACCAAACCGTTCCATGAATCTATGGCAAAACACAATACCTGGCTGCCCATCAGCACCTCCTGCCTTGGCGATGCTTAGTGGCCAAAACTGAGCCATGTCCCCTTTTCCCAATTTTTTATTCAGCAGGAAGAAATAGTCTCTGCAGGGACAGGGATTCAGCCTCAGAGATTCAGTGTTTGTAAGTGCAGGAACTTTAAAAAAACGAACAGAAAACCAAACAGTATCTTGTCCCTACTTCTGTGCCAATGCTTTTAAAAAAGTTCCCTTAATTCAGGTGTAATTTCTTCCTCTGTAACATTTTCTTGGAAGGCATAAGGAACAGCAGCTGCCTTGCCCCTGAGCCCAGATCAAAACAAAACTTTGAGACTTCTGGGCTCCTGAGTTACCTCAGAGAAGCCTGGGTTTGTTTTGGCTGCAGCACTCCAGCTCTCAAGTCCTTGTGGCTGTGTCAGGATGGGAGAAAAGGACGTGGTGTTCACTTTGCCTCTGTCCTGGTCACACCCCACCCCACCAGGGCACAGGCACAGGGTAATTTTAGGACTGCTGAGGAAAGTGCCGCCTTCAATGTTCCCCAGATGCAGGAAAACAGTTGGTCCACAAAAACATGATAGCAGGAATGACTTCATCAGCCCAGCAGGACGCTCAGGTACAGTTAATCCAGATTTAAAGGTGGGAATGGTTAAAGCATCCTCTCCTGAAGGAATCACCTTCTGGGGAGCTGGGGAATGGCAGCAGAAGCTAAATAAAGGCCTACAGGAGCAAATGACACATTTCTACTGCCTTGGTTATTTTCCTAAATGACCAGGTTTATGCCAGAGGTGGACAAGCAGCATTTTCTCATTTCTCTCTCATTAGGGAGAGTGGGAAAGGGTCTTCTTCCACAAAGCCCCCTTTTAAATTAAGTTTGCTGGAGTTTTGTTTTCTGTAGGATTTCTATATCCTGTAGAACTTGTGAGGAGGAGGCTGGGGAAATGCATATCTATACTGACCCCATAACCCTTCCTATAGACACTCATAAGCCCAGGCCCTTTCCTGTTCCAGAAGAATCCCATTCAAGCCACAGCTGGACCATCACTCACCAGAGAACCAACCACTCCTGACAAATTCCCATTTTCTGGAGACCACACATGGATTGAAAGACCCCTGCCCGCCCTCAAAAACACCCCACAAATGAAAAGCCACATCTACCCACTATCACAGCCAAAATCCTTTCAAATGCTGAAGGCAACACACATACAAAAAGAGGCTGCAGAAGTTGGATTTAAGGTTTTGTTCTTTTTTTCTTTTTTTTAATTACAAAAAAGAAAACCTATTCAGAAGAGTCCAAATGCAACAGAATATAACTGGCACCATCTAAGATACCCAAGTGTAAAATCCCAGAACATTTGAACCCCCCAGCAGATGCTCGGAGTGCCAGGGCTGGCTGGGAGGTACAGGTGGCCTCTCCCTTCCCTTCTCCTAAGTCCCCATCCTGTCTGGATGGCAGGCAGCCTGCGAGAGCCAGGACACAACAGTGACATCAACTGTCTCTGTAAAACCATTCAGTCGGAGAAACTAAGAACAGTATGAAAAAAAATTAAAACTTTTTTTTCTCTTTTTTTTTAAACCTTTATGGAAAGCCCTGCTTTAGTGACATGCTTACCCTGCTGGACAGGTGACACACCCACAGCTCTGTCTGGAACGTTTCTGACCAGTCAACTCTTGGTTCAGGACACCTTCCTCTCACTCTGAACGTGTCACGGCCACTCGAGTTACAGTGACAAATGCTTCTGCAGGCTTTCCACTCTGGGAACCCCTTCCTGCAAGCTCCACTCCATGCTGGAACAAATCTCATGTGAGTTTCCCTCCAAGCTCACCCTCAGTCCCACCTGGAGGCCTCTGACAGCATCGGCAAGAACTCTGCCTGCTCTGGCTGGATGAGGCATTGGAACATCATCACTTTAAGAAAAAAACACTTCCATATATAATTTTTTTCCTGTTTTTATATTTAAATAGAAAAATACTACTTCATTCTGTGTTATGAGCCAGAGATGGGTTGACTTCCAGTGACAGAACCAAGAGTTCTCCTCAATGCTCCTACACTGAGCTTAATGCCAGGAGATTCCCAGAAACCTCAAGAGTGGGCAAAGGGTGATGATCTCCCCGTCATCTCCCCACACAGGCAGGACCACATGCACAGCTCCCATTCTTTGCTTCTCCACAGAAAGGCACCAACCTCAGAGAGCCATCGGTCTGCAGAGAGCCAGCAACCGGGCTGACACCCCAAATCTGACTCTGTTTTAAGCCCTCTCCTCTCCTACTGGCTTTCTGCATGTGCAGTCTGTCCCTGGAAGCCACTGGATCCCATCCGATGTACACATGAATTAGACAAAAAAATAAAACAGTGGTTAAAAATTCTCTAACACCCCGTCCTCCTCTTGTCTTCTGAAGAGTCAACGACAAACAGACATCGATAAAACTAAACCTGCCCTCCTCCCCACCTCAAGACAACAAGAGTTACTGAGACACAAAACATGTTATCTTGTACCCTTGGGATTACATCTAGAAGGGAAGTTTAGGGGCGTGGGGAGCGTGGGGGGAGGCAGTGTCTGTGGGGCGCAGTCTGCTTAATTCTTGTACTCAAAAGGCTCGTCCCCGGTTTCGTTGAGGAGACACGTGCGCACCAAGGCCTCTGTCACTGCATAGGGGTCACAGTTGGCAGAGGGCCGGCGGTCCTCAAAGTAGCCCTTCTTCTCATGGCCCACATTGCGCGGGATGCGGATGCTGGCGCCGCGGTTGGCCACGCCGGCAGAGAACTCGTTGATGTTGGACGTCTCGTGGAAGCCCGTCAGGCGCCTGGCATTGTCCAGTCCCCCCTTGGGGTCGTAGGCACGGATGTGGTACTGGTGACGCTTGCTCAGCTTCTCTATGGCCTCCTCAATGTGCCTGCAGAGAGAGGGAGGGACAGGGGATGACACAGTGAGGGACAGGATGAGCTGAACCCCTCAAGACTGTTGTGTCAAAGTGACACAGAATTAATTGCTGTCCCCAAGCCATTTCATGATGATGCCTTGTGCCCCACAACCCACTTGGCTGTTCATCCCAACATGCAGTTTCTCTCCTCTCCTGCTGCTGACCCAGGAAAAGGATCCTTGTGGCCAAATCCCACAGGCTCCCTAGGGAGTGCTGTCTGTGAGACACCACCAGTTAAACTTCCCAATTCCATCTGCTCTCAGAGCAGAGATCTCTCAACACAGGAGTTTGTATTCATGAAGCTCACAGAGTCATGGGCTGTCCCATTATCTCAGGGCATCACTAAGATTAAGGCAAGAAAACAAAGCTGCCAGGATACATCCCTCCACATAGCTCCAGTGACACAGGATGCCTAGCTGCACTCAGCACATCAGTCCCATACAGGAACTCAGGGTTTGCATTTTTAGGATGTTCATCTTTAAGAAAACATGGCAGCCATGCCTAGACAGAAGCAAATGGTCTTTCATCATGGTTATAAAGAAATAATAAAAAAAGGCCTGGGCTGAGTTTGTTTGTTCCCAGCACTGGCAGGTCAGAAGCCACACAGACTCTTATGGACAGTTGCATCCTGGCTGCCTGTACTTCCACCAGCAGTAGTGGAGCTGTAGTGCTGGCTAAATTGCCCACCAACCATCAATATGAGAATGTATCATTATAAAAAAATACATATTAAAAAAAACCCCACAAAAACAAAACAACCAAAAGAACTCCATCCAGAAGAAAGACTCAGATGTCATGGCAAGCACCAGAGCAACAACTCCTGTGTCATCCAAAGCACTGCAAAATCCTGCTGCCGAGTAGACAACTCTAACACTTACTTGAGACCTCCTTCTTCCCTCATGCTCTTGGTGCTGAAGTTGGTGTGGCAGCCAGCACCATTCCAGTTCCCAGGGATGGGCTTCGGATCAAAAGACACCACGACCCCAAAGTCCTCGCACACCCGGTGCAGGATGAAGCGCGCAATCCAGAGATGATCCCCCATCTCAATCCCTTCGCAGGGTCCCACCTGGAACTCCCACTGCAAGGAGGAGATGTCATGGGCTCAGTGGGGTGAAGACAGGCACCTCCCACCCCCTGATCCTTGGCACAGCCACACAGCTGATCAGAGCAAGCAGACACAGCTCCTGCTGCCTGGGATTTTTCCATGCTACTCTCTTGCTCCATGAGGTATCTTAGAATAATGTACCTGGGCTGGCATCACTTCTGCATTGGTTCCTCCAATTTTCACGCCGGCATAGAGGCACGCTCGGTAGTGGGCCTCCACAATGTCCCTGCCATAGGCTTTGTCTGCCCCTACACCACAGTAATATGGACCTGCAACAGCACAGGGGAATATCAGTCTCCACAGGGGAAAACGATGACATTCAGTGAAGACTCAGCATGCACAGGGGAGAACTCTCCAAAGGCTTGGGGGTGTAGAAAAACCCCAATGTCCATTTCTCATGGAAGAACTAGCAGAGAAGAACACCGATGGACAGCAAGTTGCCCCTGAGTTTAAGTCCCCTCCAGACCAACAAACCAAACAGCAAATTTGGATGTGGCCAATCCCCATCTCAGCCTTTCTGTAACAAATTTAATCTCATGGTTAGTTTTTGCCAATATCTTGCTTTCTACTGTCCACCTTCAGTTCTAGGACCACCTTGGATCCCTCAGCTCCACTGAAGCTGTACCACACAGAGTTCAGTTCAAACACTCCTGACTTGGTCGAGGCTCCCGAAAGATTACCTTGGGGTCCAGGGAAGCCATTGGAAGGCCAGCCAAATGGATGTCCGTCTGTCCCCAGGAGAGTGTACTCCTGCTCCATCCCAAACCATGGGTGCTGGTTGGACACCATGTCCATAATCCTCCGGCAGGTGTGCCGGAGATTTGACTCTGGAATGGAAAAGTGACAAAAGGCTCATGAGCACCTCTACCTCCACTCCCCATTTCCACCTTTTTTACAGTTTGAGTCCCAGCAGTGTTGAAGAATCCCAAGCCCAGCCCTTTGTCCATCCCTTTGTTTGCCCTTTACTTTCAAGGCAGGGATTATTTCTGTGTCATGCTAAGGGCACAGACAGCACTTGGGCAGGTCTCCCATTCCCAGGAGCACCACCGCTACCAGGAGAAGGGAGAAGATCCATTCATTCACCTGCAGACTGGCGGTTGTATTTGAAGACCTCACAGAGAACAAGTTTATTGGGGTCCTTGCGAAAAGGGTCCCGAAACATGGCAGCAGGTCGCAGGTACATGTCACTGTTGGAGCCTTCGGACTGGTAGGTGCTGGAGCCATCGAAATTCCACTCAGGGAGATCTGGAACAAAGAAAGGAATCAGCCACAGTGACCAAGGTCTCTAGTTCCCAGGATGAGCTCCCTGCCGCCCTCCAGTAAGACAGAGGTGAAGACTCTTGCAGAGAATAGGCCTACAACAGGTTTAGTCCCAGCTCAGCTGATTTTGTTCCAAGTGGGGGAAGCAAAAAAAAAAAAACCAAAGCAAGCAAAAAAATGTAGGAGTGCAACTCTCCTGCCACCCTGGGAAATAACAAGTTGCTGGGCTGCTGGCCAAGCCCAAGTGAGCAGAGTAGCACTGAGAACATTTCCCATGTCACAACAACCACAGGGATGAACAAAGCACTGATTCCCCTCAGCTGGGGGAGGGCAGACCACAAGCCATCTTCCAGCTATGGGAATGAGGAGAGCCATGGAATACCCTTGTCCATGCTACATGGTCTAAAGAAGGTGGGAAGGCAAATCATAGAGAGGTGTACTCTCATACGGAAAGGGAGTGTGGTCAGCATGGATCCTCACCCACCCCTCCATGCTGAGCACTGCCCTCCAGGTCAAAGCCCAGAACTCCACCCAGGCAATGTTATCTCCTCCATATGGGGGAAAGAGGGAGGATGGGAAGCAGAAAGACTTCAAAGGAGCTGTGCCAACCACTCCCTCGGAGCGAAAGGGGGAAAGGAGAGAGGGAAAAAGAAAAAAAAAAAAAAAAGGAAAGAAAAAAGACAATTCTGCTCAGTCATACACAGTATTTTCATTTCATAACTGTCTCCAGCCAGCTCCATGGCAACCTGGGGAAAATCCTAATGCTATTATTGTGTAAGCTAGGACTGTTTGTTCTGAGGGACACAAGCTCTTAATTACACCGGATAGCTCCATTCTTTCCCCTGCACTTTCTTCTGCCAAACTACTTCCGGCCAAAACGAGTACTTGAGAGTCAATGGGCAGCTAAGCCCCTGCCAAAAGCCCCTCCACAGCAGGCACAGCACCAAGGACGGACTCCCAGCCCCAGGCACCTCCCTGAAACTCCACATCTGGAGAGCTGGGAACGCTCCTCTGTGGTATCTGGGGAAAGAGATAACTGGAAGGGCATGAGGAGAATGTCTTCCCCAAAAACCATCCTTCTGGCACGGGAAGAGAGAAGTGGCATCCTTCCTTCACCCAGTGAGTCTACTACGAGTCCTGCACCTGCCCTCTCACCTTCCAGGCTCTTGGGCTCGTGGTCCAGTGTGCGGGTTTTGCAGCGGAGGTGCTCTCCTGTGCCATCGATCCAGATATACATGGCCTGAACCTTCTCCCCCTGCGGCAGCTTCATGTACATGTGCTTGATGGCTTTGCTCAGGTGGGAGCTCGCTGAGGTGGCCATGGCTGCAGTCCTGACAAGGGGTTTCCTGCAGGGGGGGAATCAGAAACAGCCCCAGCTGTGAGCCCTTCCTGCACTCCCACATTTTTCAGCCCCCCGAGGCCAGGGAGGAGCACGAGACACCTCGGCCACAAGGCTGGCTGCCATCTGCAGTGGTTCCATATCATTCCTCAGGGAGAACACACAGCAGCTCATCAGGCAGATGCCGGCATCCAGGAAAGCCCTACTCCAGAAGCCCTTCAAAGAGTCCCATTAATACCCAACCTCCTGCTTAATAGTGCAAGACTTCCAAAGGGCTCCTTAGCCCCATGTGAACTTTTCATCTCCACATTCTGCTCTGTAGCAAGGCTAATGCAAGGAAAGCTTAGCTGGGGCTTTCTTAATAAATCTGCTTCATCGAGGAGGGCTTTTCTGCCCCAGCTGCCTTTCTCAGCCCGGTTAAGGTTATCCAAGCCCGGTCCCAGGGCAGCACGAAAAGGAATAGGCAGCACACGCGAGCCCTAAGCACCTCAGGCAGCGATAGGGAGGCTGTATGGGCCGGAGTGGCTCTGGAACCAGTCAGTGTAGGCTGCAACATCCCCCGAGCTCTGGGAGCCAGGCTCCCAGCACCAGCCAGCCCACTCGTGTCTGACCCACAGCAGCCGGGCTCCATGCGTGTTTTCCAAGGAGCTTGGAAATGCCAACAGTTTGGAAATGAGGACTGACTTAGGAAGTCGCTCCAACATCCCGTTCGTCTGCAGCTGAGCCCTCCCCAGCCCACCCCGCTGCGGCTCCCACCGCCCCACTGCCCTGCCAGAAGCATCCCGTACGCGTGCATCTCCTGGCAGTGAGAGAGTCCTTGCGCTCCAGGAGCAGCTGAACACCCTCACAGAGGCACAAAAAAAAAACCCCAAACAAAACTGCAAAGGGAATGTTTTCAACATAAAACTCGAGCTTCCACTTCCGCCCCGCCCCCCCATTCTCCCCTTCTCCCAGAAGAGAAATTTTCCCTTGGAAGGTCTGGCCGCCGGAAGCCCCCGGGCTGCCTCCCCTGCCCTGCTGTCCCTGGGGGGCTGCGCCGGGTAGCGGCCAGCGGCACCCCCCTGTTCCTGTGTCCCCCTGGCCGGTACCTGAGCTCGACGGCGACTGCAGGCGACCGCCAGGCTCCCACGCTCGGCTCCCGGGGCCGCGCCCGCCGCCCCTTTATTGCCGAACAGCGCCGGCCCCGCCGCACGGATTGGGCAGCGGGGCGGGACGGGGGGGACCCGGGAGCGGGGACAGGGCCACCACCCCGCCTCCCTCCTCCTCCTCGTCCTCCTCCTCCTTGTTCTCCTGCTCCGGCGGCGTCGCGGCCCGGCCGCCCCCGGCAAAGGGGGGAACACCGCCGCTTCGCCCCGTACTCGCTTGGAGGGGGGTGAATGGGTGCAGAAAGCAGAGGGAAAAGGGGGCAGAAAGTGGAGGGTTTGGGTGGGTTTTGAGTCTTTTTAACAACGCTCCCGACCGGAAAAACAACCCGGTGTCCCTGGGCAGGCGGGAGCGGTTCCAGGGCTTTCCGCAGCGTTTACATTAGTGGCTGCCTTGGCATAGCTCGCAGGGATGGAAACCGGCCGCCCCCGGAAAATAGGGGGAGAGAGGGAGGGACTGGAGCTCCAAGCCCCGGGCACAGGTTTTGGCTTGGTGCCCACTCTTAGGAGGGGGACAAGAACCTCAGTGCACCGCTTGTCCTCATTGGAGCAGGTCACAGCCTGAGGGATTTGCAGACCCTCGCTCCAAGGGACAGGATCGGTCACTGTCACTCGAGGGAGGAGAAATCCCCCAGTCCCACCATAGGAGCACCCACTCAGCACCCAGCAAACCCAGGCAATGCTCAGTATTTTTCCACCTCGCTTTGTCGCTTGTCCCGTGTCCTGCAACTCTCTGCAACTCCGTGCAACTCCCAGCCCGGATCCAAGGGGCAGGAGAGCCACGCCAGCACGAGCAGACGGAGCTGCCACCCTGTGTGCACACGCTGAAAGCACACGCAGGTCCCAGGCCAAGCACACGCCACCCACACGCCTGCCACGGTGCCACATAACCCTGCTCTGTCTCACGCCAGTCTCGGGGAGATGGCACCAAAACCGCCTCCTGGCCATCACAGCCAACCTACCGCGGCCACAGCCACTGTACAGCCAGAATTCGGAGTGAAAATGGCCAGAGAGAGCCAGATCCGCAGGCAGGAGGAGGTGGAAGTGCTGGCTAAAACCACACTTTGATTTATTGCCTGTCTCAAGAGCCAGATCGCCACCCTCCCTGCGGGGCAACTTGGCTCATTCCTCACCACTACCTTGGAGCAGCCATTAGTGTGTGGCAATTCCCCGAGGCTGTGCAGAACAAGGTGGAAATCAGGTGCTTTACTCCTCCTGGAATTGCTTGGGCAAGGCAGAGCCACCAAGCATTGCCAACAGCCTCCCCTAAGCACCACAGAAAGTGGTGCCAGCACCCCAGTTCCTGCACTCTGTGCACAGAGAAATGGTTTCAACACACAAACAAATGTGGTATTTTACCCACAGAAATGAGCTCAGGATCTCACGTTCAGCCGAAGTTCAGCTGTGGTCACCCAAATCTAACAGCTCAGTTGAAGCAAAAGGAAGCAGAACAGGAGCTCCTGCCGACGTCCAAAATAGCTTCCATAAAGGGGAGCTGTCAAGCCACAGGCAACGTAAAGCAGTGTCCTGCCTCTTCCCTAGGTTTGTTGAGTGTTTCTTTAATCGGGACACTGAGAGCTCTGATAGCTCCAAATTCTTGGAATAACTCTTGCTACCTGTTATTGTCCACCAGAGCTGGCTGCAAACAAGCCCATGTGAAGCCTCTGGGCTGACCCCCGTGCTATCCAAGTCTCGGGGCTGGGGCAGCTCCAACCAACCCTGAAGGGAAGTGGTGAGCGAAGGCAGCTTGGCAACGTAAACATCTCCCCTCCATCCCAAAAATCCATGCCGGGCAGCAAACCTCAGGCTGGGAGAGACGCCCAGGGTGGGCAAAGGTGTCATGGCAGGGCTAGGAGGATGCAGCTGCCAGCCCCGGGAGGGTTTGGTAGCTGGCTGATTCCCAAGCCCCTGTGCTCGCCTTGCACAAGTTGTTTACGAGCCAGCGGAGAAGCGGCAGCCGCGGACCGAGCGCCCTCTCCGGGGAAGTGTTCCGGAGCCGCCTCGCTGGGCTCACCCGGCTTGTTTACCGCCTGTCTTCCTTCCCCCCCTCCCCTTCCAGCCTGTCTTTTTGGTTTTTTTTTTGGGAAAGCCCGCTCAGGCTGTGCCTTCGCCCAGCTGCATGCTCCAATGAACCTCGCTGTCGCGGACAAAACCGTCCTCGGGGAGCTGGGGAGGGCTCGGTGCCAACAGGTGACACGACCCACGAATGGATTTAAATCCGCCTTCAAAGCGCCCCGTGCCACACGTGCAGCCAGAGGGTGAGACAATATCCTGCTCCAGGGGCGAGTCCCAACTGGCACAGGCTTTTCCTTCTTCCTCCTGTTAATTTGTGGGAACACCTTGATTCACCTGGCCCGACACTTCTCGCTAGCACAGTTTTATATCCTGAGAGAAGTGCCAAGGTTTGGAAGCTGTGAGGTTGGTGAGCTGCAAGGGTCAGGCAGGCTGGACTTTTCAGCCTGCTGCCTCCAAGGCAGCTGGGCAAACCCTCAGGGACAGGGCACAGCTGGGTCCCTGCACTTTCCAGAGAAGGTTTGGGGACCAGAATGAGTTTCTCACAAGTAGCACGAGACATGCCTGTCTTTTTCCAACTCCAGCCAGCAGCCAGGCAGTAAAGGATCATGCCTTGCTGGGGCTGCTGTCACCTATCCCTTGTCCATGTGTCCCTCTCCATCCCTGTCCTCCATTTGGGAATGCCTTAAAATGCAGAAATGTCTCATCATGGGGGGGTAGGGGTGGGAGGGAAGAGGAGGGTGACAACTTGAGGATTAAATAGACAGGATATGAAATTTCCCTGTGGCTCAGGCCCTGGGGCAGGTGGTTGGCGGCTTTGCTCCTGCAGTGCTGGGACTTTCCCAGCACGGTGGGGCCATCTCCAAGGGTTGCCCGTCACCACAGATTCTGGGATCTCAAGCCCAACAGATTTCAGACCTGCACTGCTAAGCCCAAGGACCCATTTGTTTTTCACCAGCACTAAAAAAAATTCTGAAGTAGAAAGGAATGTCTTTTTTTTTTCCCAACATAGATGTCACACAGGGAGGAGGAATTGCCCACTTTGTTGTGATGGTTAGCTCCCAGGAGGAAGCTGGACACACCCAAAATGCCCCAGCCTCCAGCAATGGTACAGCTGGGAGGGAGGAGGGATGGGCGTAACATCATGGAATCACAGAATGGTTTGCTTTGAAAGGGACCTGAAGGTCATCTAGTCCAACCCCCTGCAATGACCAGGAACATATTCAGTATCTCTCCTCTCCCTATGCCCAACAGTCAATTTGTTCCTAAATTGAGCTGTACCACTTTCAGAACCATCCAGGGAAGTGTTTTGGGCTAGGAGGTTCTGCATAAGGAACTGAACTACACCCAAGTGAGACCAGCCACGGTCTGGGTGTCCTGATGTTGCATCACCTCCCTTTCTGCCCACCACTGGGCACAGCTTCCTCTGCTTGGACCCATGACAGTGGGTCCTGGTGGGCTCCCAAGATGCTCCCAGGCTGGGAGACCTGGAAATGCAGCATGTTTTACCTGTGACTAGCAACAGGAGGGCTGGAAAAGTCAACCTAATGCCTGAGCAAGCACTTAATCTGAAGTGACTGAGGACAGGGAGTTCACCATGGGGTGGGGGAATGAGTGCACTGGGAGGACTGACCTTGTGCAAGCAGCAGTGGCCGACCGATCTCCCCCGGAGTGCTGCGGGAGGCTGATGAAACCCCCCAAGGCAGGTAGGCAGTAGCTGCTGGCCCTGGCCGTGAGCAAACATTGCATGCTTCGCAGCAGGCCCATGCTCCCTTTGAAGATGCTGCCAGGGTCAACGGTGGCTGCAGGCTGGTGGCCAGAGGGCTTTCAGCTTTCCAGAGCAGATCACCTGGGCTGCAGCAAAGGGCAATTTAGGAAAGCGAATTAATAAGTGAAAACGTGCAGAAGCACATGCAGAGTTAAAAAAAAACCCCTCCCTCCCCATGCAGTTCCCCAGACCACGCATCAGGAAGCACGGAGGGAAGAGGGACCTTGGGGCCCAGCACCCGGGACAGCCTCATGCAACCCCCCAGGTGCTGCCACCTCCCTCCCCACCCCTTTCTCAGCCACCTGGGTGCCTGTCTCCGTGCCCACCACCCACCTTGCCATCCCTCCCAGGAGCCCATGGCATTGATCCAAGCCCCAGCAGCCCTTTGCCCTGCTCCCCCAGCTCGCTCTGGGAGATCCCGCAGCATTCCCGGCAGGCAGCCCCTACCTGCCGCCGGCTATGCTCCACAGACCTTGCACAGGGGCCGAGCGCCTTCCCCGAGCACGTGCTTGCCTTCAACAGCAGCCGAGGGGAAGCTGGAAGATGAGAACATCAGGGGCAGGTGGGATTTGAGACCTAGAAATTGCTTGGCTCAGTTTGTTCTGTACAAGGGTGGAGAATATCCCAGGGAGCACTCAGCATATGACTTTCCCTGCAGTTGGAAGTTGGTTACACTGTGCATTGGCTGGGTTGTTTTTGTNGTTCACACTGTTAAATGCACTCCCCGCCAGGTTGAGGCTGTGTTAGCTGTGGCTGGCACATTAATTTTAGCCTAACACACCTCACAACTCCATGAGAGTACAGAAATCCTCAAGCCACTGCCTAAGTTGATTAAGTGGTGAATCCAGGCCTGACATTTTAAATTACAAAAGGTAACAGCAAAGTGCTGCTGTCCATGTCCCTCCCTTATGGCTGAATTAGGTCCCTGTCCTGCTACAACACATACTTAACCCGGGCTGCTGAAGTCAACAGTCCCAGACGCTCAGATAAGGTTACACCAGTGGTTCTGCTTCAGCTGGAGGAGAGACAAGTGAAGGCAGAGCCTGCCACAGGGGCTGTCAGGTGTAAGGGACAGAGCCCAGCCTGCACGAACAGTCTCAAGCAAGGAAACTGCAGACAGATGGCAACAGGCTCAAAAATACTCCTGAAGGGAACACCAGTATTGTCCTTGCTAAGCAAACAGATCTTATGCACTCAGGAGACTCAACATGAAAATCACATATGAAAAATAATTGTAATATGATCAAGAAAGGAATGAATATTTAAGGCTGAACTGGAATTCCTCGGGCCTTGGGCAACTCCAGTTTTAAGGTGCTGTGGGCCCAGTGTCCCACAGCACACATAAAGCATTTATATGAAAACAGGATGAGGCTATACAGGGGGAAACCAATCCCAAATCTTCCCCCAAAAGCTCATGGTAGGGATATAATATTTATGTGTACTCGGGCTGGAGTTTCCCAGATTGCCGGGGCTCCAAACCACCATCCAGAACCAGAAGGAGGGGAAACAACCCTCACCCTCAGGATGGCACCAAAAGGGACAGGCTGGGCTGCTAGGGGAGACTGTGAGTGGCTAGTGACCACAGACAGTGAGGCTGTCATTGTGTTTGGGCAGCCTTGGACTTTGCCACCATGGGGAGCAGTGCCAACTGATGTTGGGTAAGGATAAAAATCCCAGCCCCATCCCCTCTGCCCTGGGAACGTGAAGCTCTGCCACTGGTCACCTCAGGTCTGCCAAGGGCGGGCTGCTCCCCACACCAGGGACAGGGGAAGTGGGTGATTCAGGCTGGGGCAGGGGGGGAGCAAAGCTCTCCTGACGTGTTTGATGTTACAGCTCTGCCCTTACCTTTTTATGGAGTCCAGCCACTCCGAGGTTCTTTCTAAATCTGGGCTGTCCTTATGTGTCCCCTTCTTTTTAAAAACCTTTTTGGTTTCTCCTAAATAGCCACCCAGCTCACATGAGCTCCTCTTGGGAGGAGACAATGTGTCCTGGGAAAACCTGGGAGCCAGGCTGAGCAGAGCTCCATCCTGCCAGACCTCTTGGGGAGAAACTCCATGGAAATGGCCCTGTGCCCTCCCAGAGTAACCATGTTGGGCTGTTCCTGCCCATAACCTTAGTCCTTTCCTGGCAGATGTCATCACAGTGCCACTGAGGTCAGTCCAGAGATGGATGAGCACGCAAGGAGCTACCCCAGCCTCTGAGGATCCTACTGGGCACCTGCTCAGTTGCCAACTGGAAAATGTATTTTTTTTTTTTTTTAAGTTACAACCTTTCTCTGAGGACTTTTGAGCCTTTTAGGTGTGAGACAGCCACCACTCCAGTTCATTCCTAGCCCCTCCTCTCATCTCTTGGGCTCAGCAGCATAAATCTTTATGGATCTGTGATCAGAGCTACTCCTCCCCAGGGTCTTCCACAACTCTTTTCCACAGCTCTGTTTGGCACCACTGGGACAAGCAAGTCTTTTGTGGCTCATGGCTGCCCACATCAGTTTGGATTTTGGCACAGTAACCAGCCCATGTGTCTGGGCTGTGGCTCAAGGCAGGTGAGTATATATCCCCAAGAGGCTGTGCCAGTGCCAGTAGCCCAGGACTGTCCCCCTGGGGTTCCCAGCACGAGCCCCACAATTAATTTGGAGCTGTCCCTGTACTCATTGGCGCTGTCACAAGCTGCTTGCTGACATGCAGAGCCCTGTTGCTGCTGAGAACAACTTCACATTCCTGATTTGACAGCGCCATCTCGTGAGGTGGGGACGCTGTGGGACACTGTACTGCCCCTCTGCTGCCTGTGCAGACCCCAGGTCTGGCACCACAGCGTTATAAAGAGCAGGATCAAATACCCACCTGGGGAGCAGATTCCTCCTCCTGCCAGGGAAACAGGTCACTCCTGCTGCAAGATGTGTTCCTTCTTTTTCTCCTTCTCCTCTTCCAGCTGGAGGGTGTCCAAGGCTGAATCTCAGGCCCAGCTCTGATGAAGCAAGACAGCTTATAAGAAATGTGGGGTTGGTCTGGTTGGGGCAGACACAGTGGGGTCTCCTGTGAAGTTTCCATCCCAGGCTGAGCAGATGCACTGACAGCAACCACACCCAGTGCCAAGGTGCCACCAAGAACCTGCTTAGAAGGCAAGAAGTTTGCCCAAGCAGGGAGGGGGAAAGGGTTTCATTTCAGGACTGCCAAAGTGTGTCTGCAGGGCATTTAAAAAGTGACATTTCACACAATCACAGGATGGATAAGGTCAGAAGGGACTACTGGACATCACCTGGTCCAACATCTCAGCTCAAGCAGGGGTGCCTGAGCACAGTACTGAGGATTGTGCCTAGATGGTTCTCAAATAGCTCCATTGAGGGAGACTCCACAACTTCTCAGGGCAACCTGTTCCAGTGCTCAATCACCATTACAGTAAAGAAGTTTTTCCTCATGTTCAGGTAGAAATTCCTTGGTTCCAATTTCTGCTCATCCTGTTGCTCAGCAGCACTGAAAAGAGCCTGGCTCCATCATCTGGACATCCCCCTTTCAGGCACATATAGACACTGATCAGATCCTCTCTAAGTATTCTCCTCTGCAGGCTAAGCAAGGCCTGGAGGACAGCCAGGAGGAACATGCTGAGAGCCCTGTGGTCCCCAAGAGCCCTGAAGCCCCCCAGGAGTCACCAGAACAAGTGTGTCACAATCAGGGTGGCACTTCGGAACACAGCACGGGAACACAACACCATCATGATGGCTGCTGGTGAGTTACCCTTCACTGGGGGCTTTAGCCCCTCTAAACACACCCCAAAAGGTGGACAAAGGAGGGAAAAAAAGCAGTATTAAGCTTTGAAATATGGGTCCTTCCTGTAATACAGCTGTGCCTTCTTGAAAGAGGACATTTCCAAGGGCATCCACCCACCAGCAGGCTGATGCTAGCCCATCTTCTTGCATCCATATCTTTCAGACATGAATAAAACTTCACAGGGTAGTGGGAGGTGTAGGGCACTGACACTTATGTTGAGTCTTGGGTGGATAAGGTGGATGCCTGGTGTCTTGGTAAGGCAGAGGAATACATCTTGTGCCCTCCAGCCACAGCACCTCCCTTCTCCTGCCCTATGGATGCCACCACATTTGTGCCCAGCCTCTGTGAACCACATATCTTTGCTACTTAAGAGGCTGCCATTCAAACTTCCCAGCTCCTGCATGCTGCTGGACCTGGTGCTTTCCAAACAGCCTGTGCCACCCATCCCAAAACACATTTCACAGACTGTCCCAAGTCCAAATCCTCTCGTGTGTGCACCGAGGCCTGTACCACATATCCACTAAAGCTGATTCACCCCCAGTGTTCCTCCTTTCACTCACATTGATGTCACAGCTGGAAACACAAAGCCCAGGTAACTTTTTCTTCTCCCCTTGTAGCATCCATAGCCTCCATGGACATGAGGCTGCTGCTGCAAGATGATGTTTTTGTTGACTTTTTCAACACCTTTTTGAACCTTCCTGTAAGTCCACTTTGCACCATTAAACCTGGGACCTTTCAGAGCTCTCCTTAGGTGAACTTTATGTGGCATTAGAGGCCCCGGGAAAACTGGGACTACACCACATTCAGGCTGGAAAATGAGGGAAACCTGAGGATCTCAACTTGGAGATAAAAGGCTAAAAGGGAATTCAGTGCCCTTCTCTGTAGTGGGAACTAACTAGAACAGCGGGGCTCTGGGCTCCTCTGCTCCCCTTTATCTCCGTCCGCTCTCCCTTTCCATTTTGATCCAGGTTTTTGGCCAGACACCCATTTACATCAGTGGCATGGGCCGGTGGTACCTGTGGCCAGAGCTGCCGAGCCACCTGGTGAGAACATGCCCCTTGTTAGGAGGGAGGAGAGGGAGGAACGGCAGGAGGAGAGAGGAAGGGCACAGGGCAGGGGGAGGGAAGGAGCCGGTTTCTCATCGCTAAGGCCCTTCTCTGGCTCTCCTGTTCGTGCAGCTGGGGGATCATTTCAAATTCAGGCGTCATTTCGCTTTTAAGCCCTGGGTGGAGCACAAGCCATTTAAAGTCCTGCTGCAGTTTATGGGGTCTATCTATAAACACCGAGAGCTGGAGCGAAGGAGAGCATGTGTGGTGGCAGAAAAGGACACAAACATCAGCCCCTTGTCCTGTATTCCTCCTGAATTCAACAAGAGTGAAGCCCTGTTGATCACCAGGCTGGCTCAGCCCTTCCCACGAGCGTCCCCGATCCCCACAAGCTGCCAGCGCCGCCTGCAGCACTCAGATCCCAAAGCAAAAGGGAACCTGCTCCTCTGGCAGCTCCGGGGAAGCTGCCATCCCTCCCTGCCTGGGCTCTGGGAAGGCGGACAGGCTGCTAGGAGAGGCAGCCTCGCTGGAAGCCCTGCAGCAGCCGTGCAGCACTGGGGGTCCCACGTTTGCCGGCAGAGCTTTTGGGGACACAAGCAGGGACTATAACTTGAGTATCTCCCCTTCTGCTTCAGCATCAGGGTGGCTTTCATCGCCATAAAGCAACAGGGCGCCTTCCCCCCCTCGTTCCCCTGTAGCAGGGACCTGTTACTCACCCTAATCCCCGGGCAGGAGCCGGCTCCTTGCTCACAGCTAATCCTCTCCTTGGGCACGGGGTTTGCAACGCAGGATCCCAGCCCCGCGGGTTTACTAGCTTGGCTGGAAAAGCACCGGCTGCCTCACTTCTGCAAATCCAGCCTGTGCCTCCAGCTCGTCCTCTGCCAGAAGCTCCTGGGTTTCATTCGCTCGGGGGAAGCAGGTGAGTCATCGCGGCATGGAGGAAATCGGATCGGCTTCTCCTCTGCAGCTGGGCTTCCTCTCTCCGGGGCTGTCACTGCCTGGTTCTTGCCCAGTGGGTCGTGCCTCTGCTCCGGGCTAAGAAGGCGTTGCACATCCCATTTTTAGGAATGTAGCAGGTTCCGATGGGATGTGCAGGGATTTACTCCACCACCTTGTTAATACAGGCTCTCTAAAAGTACCTGCCCACCAGGGCTTACCAAGGGGTCCAGGGGTGGGAGTGGGGCTGGAGAGCACCCTGGGGCACAGGAAACAGAGGTGCTGATGTTTTGGATTTGCTGCTTTGCCGGGGGTGCCCTGGGAAAACATGCTTCAGTCTCTCTTACTATCAACAAGTCTGGATTATGCTCATTTTGCCCCTAAAATGATCCTTCTCAGTCCAGCCAGGAGCTTCATCAACCTGCATGTCAACTGCCACTGGAAAGCAAGCTGTGGCAGCAGGAATGCAGACTCTGATTTCAGAAAAATGAGCAATTCACTAAGGCTTTTCCTGAAGATATTGCTGCTGCTTTTCCAGTTGGGTTGAAACTCAAAGCTGGAGGAAATTGAGGGCAAGCTGCAAACTTGGGCAAGAAAAGATGGACATTTGCAAGGAAGAGAGGCACAATAGCTTGACAGGCTGTCCCCGACAGGAGCGAGTTATCCTTGCAAACACCCTGTGTGCATCCCGCAGCCTGGCTGAAACTCCCAGTTCAGGGTGATTTGCTGGTCTCCTTGCAGCAGTTTCTTTCAGGGAGGCTGGGGGAGCTAGAGAGTTTTCTTGGGATCTTGCAGGCAACCCCTGATGTCATCTGTGCACTCTGTCCCTCAGCAGAGCTCCTGAACTGGCAGAGCGCTGACCAGTGGCTGCTGGAGAGATGCATCAGTGGGAGCCATGGCATGCGGCACTTCCGGGCCTTCGTCCAAGGAACAGCAGGTGGGCATGGGATGCTCCACAGCCCCTTCCCAGCCAGCCGTGGGCCACCTGCCCGGCAGGACACTGGCACAGAGCTTGGGGGCATGGGTAAGATCCCAGAGAAAGCTTTAAAAGGTGAGCCAGCAGCAGAGCTGGGAGGAAGATGCATAACGCTGGCTTTTCTCTGCTCTGTTCCCTTGGTTCATCCAGGTGATCTTTCCTTCTGCTTCATCCATCCTCGGGGCTTTACAGGACTCCTTCCAACTCCCAGCCCTTGTCTGATTCATAGGGGAAGAACTGATCGACTTCTGGCTCATCACTGAAAGGCTCCTGGATCTGGATGAGTCAGATGGGAGTCAGAGAAACCTGTTCTTGTCCCTGGTCCACAGGCTGAGAACCACTCACCTGCGTGAAGGCTCCAGCGTCATCACCCTCTGCACCACCATCGTTGGTAAGAAATACAGGAGTTGGGGATGAGCACTGCCCTTCCAAAGAGGTGATCTTTCCTGGATGCTCCTAGGGATGTGGGATACCATCACTTTCTTGGTTTGGCTGGGGAACTGCGTGGAGCCATCTCCCCATTGTAATTCCCTGCATCCATTTCAGGATCACTGCCAAAAGCCAAGCACATCCAATCCATCAGCACCAGGAGGGAGATCCTAAGCAAGATGCAGGAACAGGCCCTTTTTATGATTCAGAGTTACTGGCTCCCTAAATTCTTCATGCACTGCAAGATGGGAATGGAGGAAGAAGAATCATGCCAGTCTTTGCTCCAGGAATATCAGGAACGTTTATCACAGGCCAGCTGGCAGGAACTCCGAGGCCTTTCAGAGCCCTTCCCCACAATGCACATCAAAAGGAGCCAGGGTGTGTCAGGGCCATACTGCAGCCCAAAGGCCAAAGCAGAGATCTGGGCTCTGGTCAATGAGGGGAGAGACTCCCAAGAAGTGAAGATGGCCACATTTCTGGTGAAGCCAGAGAGGCAGCCAGGGCCAGCTGGGAGCACAGAGGAATTGTGTCTGGATAAGGATGTTTTGGGATCAATTCCCCGGCAGTCAGAACATCCTGCAAATACTGCCTTTGGAGGCAAACGAGGAGTAACCTTTCCTGAAAAACCTCAGTCCAGTGCAGAGCAGGATCTAGAAAACCTCCGTAAGGAGAAAATCTTCTCTGACCTGCTTTCCTCTGCATGTCTTGCCCAGCTGCCCTCCTTGAAAAAGCCAGTCAAGACTTTGGATTTCCTTCCCTGGGCCCTTAGTGCTGAGGCCTGTGCAGGACAGCCCTTCAGAGGCTTCCTGCAATGCCAGAACCGGTCCATGGAGACTCATCTCCTGGATCTGTGGCATGACCTGGAAGAGTTTCTGCCTGTGGTGTTGGACTCCAGCAGAGAAAACAGCTTCTTCCTGCGCCATTTGATTGGGGAAAAGATCTGCAAGACCTACCTGGAGGAGGACAGCATTGAGAAGCTTCCCTTGGAAACCAGGACTCTTGTGAGCTTGTGGAACCATCTGATATGTGGAGAATTCTCCCCCTGGATATTCAAAGTACAGAAGGAGATTTGCAAGGTACACAGGGGTTCTGGAAGTGGTCAGCCTGGGAGGTACAGCTGGCATTGGCCCCCCTGCAGTGATGTGAGCACTGTGGGAATGTTTAGGAATTGAAGCATTTGGAAAATTAAGAGGGAAAGAGATTAGGAAGGGAAAACTTGGGGTCACCTTGTACTGGACTAGTGACCAAGATGCTCCAGGCCAGTGGAGAGGAGCATCCTCACTAGTTTGCTGGGCAGTAGAGCAGAGGTGAGTAGTCACTGAATATCTTAGGCGACCCTGGCTAGATGCACATTCCAAGGGCTAGGAATGACAGGGCAGTGGCCATCCTTTTGCATCTGTCACTGGTTCCAGCACAACCCCAGTAAAACACATTTAGCACCCCAGCCCTTCTGGGCAGCCCTTGGGCAGCCCAATGGACCAAGCTGGATGTGCAGGCATGTCCTGGGCATCTCAGCAAGTTGTGAGCCACCCATGGCACCAGCACTGTGACACTGCCTGAGGACAATCCCCCTTTGCTCCTCCTCAGCTGCTCTGCTGCCTCTACGAGGAATTTCTGGCTGACGATGACAGGACGTTCCTCCAGTTTATGGTAAGGGGGATGCACAGGAGCATCCTCGGGGGGGTGTGCAGGCACCAGTGGGGATGTGAAAAGTTGGAGAGAGAGAGAAGGAGGGACGAGAATCCCAGCATTAGCTGGAGGTCCATCCCATGATATCCACAGCCAATGCTGCCACAGGGTGACACAGCAGATCCTACCCAGCTCCAGCACAGCATCCTGTTAAGTTGGCAGCACTACAGGCACACCCTGCAAGAGCTCCCCTGAGACAGGCTGTGACCCTGCCTAAAAGCAGGGAGAAACATAATTTGCAGGCTTTTAGGGCAGGCAGAGGCACTTCTGGGAATTGATCTCCCCCGGCTTTTTTCCTTTTTTCCTAATGTGTAATTATTACTGCTATTAATGTGACTCATGTGCATGACACACATGGGATGACCCTGTCCCAGCACCAGTACCTGGCCAGCACAGGGGAGAAGAAGCCATGCAGCCTTTTAGCCTATGACTCAACCACCCTCAAGTTTTCCACAGATTTTTTTCCACCAAAAAGGATGACACCAGAAATCAGAGTCACACAAGCACTCTTCCCAAACTATTACTCCTCCTGGCAGCAGAAATCCCATAATACCTACCCTAAATTCCAGCATTACACCCAGAACCTTCCTTACAGGCAGAACCTCCTGAGCATCCCACCTGCTTTGGTACCTGCACAACCTATGCTGGCAGTTTTTTTCACTACAGATGGTGTTCTTCAAACCAACTGTTCCCCAGAATGAAATGTAAAATCAGCAGCTGATCCTGGAAATGACAAGGAGAGGCTGTCAGGGTTTGGTATCCTCAAAGACCTGGCTCCCAGAGTCTCAGCCAGTGATAGCTGAGAATTTTGGAAAAGTCAGCTGGCAGTTCCTTACCCTGACTCATTAACTGCTCTTGGCTGAAAGTTAATTAGCTGCCCAGGTTTTTATGCATCTCTTGTCAAGGAAATTTACCCTCCAAGGCTGGAGCTGGTCTGGGAGTGCAATTAGCACTGCAGCAGGTGTTGGGGTTGTGCTCTCTGTGGACACAATCCCCTGAGCCAAACTCCTCTTGGGTCTCCTGCTCCGGTGTCAGGGGAACTGCTGTGGGCTTAGGAGGGTTATTTTTGGTGCCTGCTCTCATATCGCAGCCAGAACCCAGCCACTCTGCCCCTGCTGCTTGGCAAGCTGTGCAAACTGTTTGTCTGTGGGGAGACCTGCAGGAGGGTCTTGGAAGGAATGAGGGAGGCACTCCCAGGGCACCAGCTGGAGCCAGCCCCAGTGACAGCCACCAGCAGAACAGGACACGAGGCTGCCAGGCTGCTGGGGACACCTTCAGGATTGTTTTCAGCCCTCCCGGTGGGATGTTGAACTCTTCAGGAAAGCTCCTAGGCCATGTTTGGCCTACCTCTGGCTGCCTGTCCCCAGTACATCCCAGCTGAAGGCAGCTGTGAGCCAGATTTAGGCAGCTGCATGGGTAGGTGTAAGGTCTACGCTGAACTTTGTGCTTCCATAGATTCCTTCTAGACTGCCTAAAGCTCAAGCAGAGATCTAAATTGGGTGGTCTTGTAGTCTGATGTGCAGTAAAACATGCTGGAGACATGGAAGGTGCTCTGTGCCATCATCCTGGGCTCTTCTCTCCATAGGCTCCAGGGAGTGATGTCCCCATGCCCAAGGTGCCAGGCCGTGCTGCTGGCAGATGGGAGCATTTTCACCTTTCCCAGAGGATGAACCAGTCCCTGAAGCTGAGCCAGGCCTTGCATGGCACAAGGAGCTTGGAAGGGATCTCTTCCAAGCACTGGCAATTACTTGCTGCTCGGGACCTCCAGAAAGGGGGTTCCATCCAGGCAGAGATGAAACTGCTCCTTGGCAGTGCTGGTAAGAGGAGGCTCAGAATTCCTTATGTGGCTCACATTGGCTGAAGCCACTACAGTGTATTTTATGCTCTAGCAGTGACCAGTGACCATAAATGGGTCAGGGACATCATGGAGTGGGTTGGTACAGTGGGTCTGGGAGCCTTCATTTGTAATCAAAGTTTTGGCAGTGGTCTAAGGGCCAAATTCTCTCCTGCCAGTACCAGAGCCACATCCTTGCACTGACCTGGGTCACCAGATTAAATGAAGGCTGCAGCAAAGTGACTAAAGCCCAAAGCCAGCAGTGGCTCCTGCCACCCCAGTTCCACATCTTGGCCTTCTCCTGAGGATGCTGGGACTGGCCATGCTGGTGCTACTGGTGTAACCCCTCAGCCTTGTTCTCTCATGCAATCTTTTGAAAATGACACCAAATTTCTGGGCACGTGCAGTCACCTGTAGCAGCCCTGTGGCTTGTGGGCCCTCAGTTGTACCCAAAAAATGCAGTGTCATGAGTAGATCATGGAACAGGACAAGGTAGTTAACAGTCAAAATCCAGCCCTCAGAGCCAGTGCTGTAGGGCTGTCATAGCCAGAGATAATGGACATGGGATCTGTCCCCTCTCCTCTCCCTGATGCAGAATTCCAGAGGATGATGGCAGATGAGCTGGCTGTGGGTAGCCAAAGCAAGGAAGAGGAGCTTCTGCAGCTGATGAGAGCAGCACTTGGTGAGTCCAGTCTGGGCAGACAGGAGGCAGGGTGGGCTCTCAAACATCAGTCACCCTTGGGGGGGTGCTCCAGGGAGTGGGCGAGTAGGGGTCTTCCCTGCAGGCATTGCATCATCTGGTGGAACTTCTCCAGAAGGAAAGGCCTATCTGTTCATGACAGGCTGTATTCTGGGGCATGAATCCATCCAGGGAGGGTGGGAGTGGGGGATTTCTCTGAAGCAGATCCTGAGGAGGTCAAACCATGAGAGGTGAAGAGCTCCCACAGTACCCAGTGTCTCCTGAGCCAGTCACCACACAGACACCCTGTGGAGGCTCCAGGGTCCAGCTGTGAGCAGGCTCTGGCTGTGACCTGAGGAAGAGGCCAACCCTATTCTGTCCCACAGCTGTTGCATCCGAGAGGACTGCTAGAGAGAATGCCACTGCTTCAAGAAAGAAGTCATCTAGAAGACGCAGGTCTGGCACTTTGCAGCACAGAGCTTTGCTACTTCCACTCTTTCAGATTTTTCCCCGTGCTCCCTGTAGTGCCACTGCTCCCTGTTTGGTCATTTGGCCCTCAGATGCAGGCACAGGTGGCCTGTGGGTCTAAACTGCAATTACTAGGGAATGGAGAAAAATTAACACAACACCCCCCTTTCAGATTTACTCTTCACATCTTGTGCAGGTCTCATGCACTTCATCCTCTATCAGCCCCTGGAATGCCACCTCAGCAGTGCTCAGATTCCCAGAAAAATCCCTTGATATCACTCTGTAGCCATACTTAAGTCTCTGGACTTGTGTTTCACCTCCTGGGAATATTCCAGCCTTGAGTCCTTGAAGCTCCACACTGGGACATAAAGCAAATGGAAAAATGATGGTGAGCACCTGCGTTGAGCTGATTTCTTCAGCCCAGTTATGCAAATGCACCCTGCTCAACATCTATCCCACCCCAAGGGGCCAGACAGCAACTGCTATAAATGCATTTTTCTATGAACCATCAGCCAGTACATTGATACTCCATCCAGACCCTCACCCTAAACCTACCAAACCGCTTCCTGCAGGCTACTGGACTGGAGGAGGAAACACTGCAGATAAGCAGGACAGACAACCCCAAGGCTGCCAAGTGCAAGAAGAGAGCCCGGGGAGGGTATCTAATACTGTGTACCATTGTCCAACCTCCTGCAAGAACAGAAGTCCAGTGGGATCCCAGCCCTGGGGCTATCCCCTATCAGCTGCTCCCCACCTTAGCCCCCTTCCACCAAACCAGTGCCCTCCTCATGCGTCTGGCTGCCCTTGATGCTCTCTCTGTTCTCCCATCTGGCAGGATTAAGGAGCAGGACGAGGAGGATGAGGAGGATGAGGAGGAAGAGCAGTACCAGCAGAAGCAGACACAGAAGCAGAAGCAGACACAGAAGCAGAAGCAGACACAGAAGCAGAAGCTGAAGCAGAAGCTGAAGGAACAGCAGCAGCAGGAAGATTTGTTGCCCTGGAGCAAAAAGCCCAAGTCTAGGCGTCGTCATCAGATGAAGGAAGGGGGAGAGGGACTCAAGACAGAGAGAATGGTAAGGAAAGACACGGTCTGCTGGCAGGCTGAGGATGTTTGCCAGGCAAGAAAGCGAGGGGATGCTGTGAGACAAGTGATATCACATAAATGGGGTGGGGTTACAAAACAGCAGCTGGGAAAGGCTTCCTCCTACAGGCTCTGGACTCCTGCTCCACACACACTTCAACACATCTGGTCAGGACTGGCCAAGTGATTCACACCATCACCTGTGGCCACCAGTGAAACTGAGAAATACGGGAAAGCAAAGATGATGGAAGGGTCACAAATCCCACTGCAAAGGCTGCTCCAGCTCACAGTGGTGGGTCCAAACAGGAGGGCTCTGTCCAGGAGCAGCCTCTGGCTGATGCTACCTGTGCCATGTCTCCACAGCAATGGGCTTGGGATGCCATCCGGGAGCTTGTTAGGAGCTTCTGCAAGTTCCAGAGGGAGATGGAAAACTACAAATGCCGTGCAGAATTTGAGGAGTTTCTCCGCCAGGAGAGAAGAAACGAGAGGGAAAGTATGTCCAGTGTCCTGCCACCCCTTCTCCTCCCTCCCCAGGACACGCCTGGGTTTAGGTAGAGAAGAAAATGGAGGAAACCTTTGCCTTATCTCCCACGATCATGACTTACTGCCTCGTTATGCTGTTGCATCTCTCTCAAACAATGTTGTCTTTGTAAGCTTGCATCCCTGCCTCAAAAAAAAACCCCTGAAACAGGAAACACTAAATGGAGCTAAGGTGAGACAGGCCAGAAAAAGAAACAAAAGGAAATTTTTTTCTGGGCAACAGGGAGTTGACCTAGTAAGAAAGTTTACTCACAGATTTGAGAGGAGGCTGGAAAAGCAGCTAGAAAAGTAATCTACTAAACACACAGAAACCCCATATAGATAAGAGAGTTTTGTATATGGGGGAAACAACAGATTTTTCCCTTTCATCCTCACTCATTATCTGCTTGTGGGCTCTGTCAGAGCAACAGCTAGACAGACCAGGGGGCTTTAGGAGCAGGCCTTTCCCTATAGAAACAGTAAACACAAACACTCCATGGGTGCAAAGAGGAGGAGGGATGGAGGAGATTTCTAAGTTAGATGGAAGGTGTCATCCTCAGAGGTAGAAAGGTCCTCAGCAAATTGAATGCAGGTAAGGGAAGCACACATGAGGTGAAGGAGCAAACTCAGTGCTGGGGAGCAGGACACAACATCTCTTCCCCTGTCTCAGACCTGCCCATCAAGGAGAAGAAGAACAAAAGTCCCACAAGGAACCCCCGCTCCCGCAAGGGCAAAGCCCGGCTGGAAAAGGTGACGCTGATAAAACGCCGCATTTTGGACAAACAGGTCATTATCGTCAACTTCCTCGTTGATGACCTCCGCTTTTACCTGGAGATGGACAAGTAAGTTCTTCCTCCACCAGGTGCTTGGGTACCACCACAGAATCCCAGAATGGTTTGGGTTGGAAGGGACCTTAAAAGTCGTCCTGGCCATGGGCAGGGACATCTCCCACTGCACTGGGTTTCTCAGAGTTCCATCCAACTTGGCCTTGGCACCAGCCTCTCTTGGCTCTGGCCCAAACCCATCTCTGATGGAGACCTCCAAATCCTCCATTTCAGCCTGCAGTCATCCCCTTGCTACAGGTTCCTGTTTGAAATCCTTTTGGTTTGATAGTCCCAAGTAATCCACCATTTTGCCTACACCATTCTGGATGTCCCAGTTGTGGTGGCATTTCTCCCTTGACTTTGTCTGTGTTCCCAACAAACCTGTAAGACCAAACCATGCCCAATGGACACCAGCCGTAGAGTCAACACCCCCACAACAGGCAAATGCCCAGCTTTCAGTCCTCCTCTTTTCCCAAAAAGGGAACATCACCTGCCCCACGTGAATCCTAGGACTACGGGGGTGGCAGAAGAGGGAGGTGGCTTTTCATACCTCCTGTGTCACTGTTCCACACCTTGAGGATTGCTTTTTCTGGCCAAGAAAATACTAAATTAAGCAAGAACATGACTGTCTAGCCTGGCAGTTACCAACACTTGTCTCAGAGCAAGACCCCACGTGCCTTTGCAGGTTTTCCAGGTTGGCTGACTCCGTGGAAGCTGTGGCACCCCACAGCATGCAGTCAGAAAAGCACGCTGCCTTTCTCAAAAAGAAACTTGACATCATCAGCAGACTCTTTCTGAACTCTGATATCCCCCCAAAGCTGCGGGTGAGATCCTGGGACCTGCCCAGGAAGGCTGGAGACTGCTGTCAGCTCATTACTCAAGGCAGCGCAGCTGGGAACAGTGGTGGGGAAAGAGAAAAAAGCAGGGGTCTGGATCTGCTGTGGTGACTTGGGAGCATGTTCTGGAGCTTGGGACTTGTACATGGGCTATAAGGGGTGGGAAGCAACCCCCCACCAGACCCAGATAGACTGAGAACAAGCATGTGAATAATGATGGAAAAAATGGGAATGATCCATTACCTGATGGACAAATGCCAGGGCTGAAGCACCAGGATGCTGCTGCACACCACCAGTCCAGTCCTTTCACCATCCAGAAGCCAATGCCACCATCATATCCTCCCCACTGCACCCACTCCATCCCCTTCCAGTAGCACTGCCATCTCCCCTTTGGAGAGCACAGTGCTTTCCACAGAAATCCAGGTGGGATCCTGCCCTCATGTCTGGGGCATGCAGCCAGGATGTAATTTGGTTCTCTTCTTAGAGACTGCTGAGGTGGGGCCAGGGAGAGAAACCCAGCCCCATCAGGAGTGCTGCAAACTGTTTTGGTCTCTTCTGTGCCTAGGTCAACATCTCTGAGAAAGAGAGGGATTTAATCTGGCGTTTATCTTCCAAAGGACCAGTGACACGGGCCATCTACCACAATGCCAAGGTCACCCTCTTCCCCATCCTGATGTACTTCTGGAGAAGGTACCTATCTATCCCCTCTCTCCCAAGGTGGAGGAGGCTCTGTGGATGCCAGCCTTTATCTCCTGCCACTCATTCCTCTTGACATGCTGAAAATGCAGATGAGACACTCCCCAGGAGCTCAGCTGGAATTGTCTCTTTGGAGCTTCACTGTCTCTGGTGTTTCTCACACAGGTTCTGCACCTGGAAGGTTATGAGGAGCTTTCGGGGTTATGTGGAGGTCAGGAGCTCTGAGATCCATGAGGAGGACAGGAGCTTTCAGCTCATGAAGGGGGACAAGAGTTCCCGGGTCCAAAAGCAGAAGAGGAGCTCTCAGGTCCCCAAGGCAGGCAGGAGCTCCCGGGACCACAGGGAGGGCAGGGTTCCAGCCTCTTCACCTCCTGCAAAAATCTCCTCCAAAGTACCCACAATCCACGGTCCAAAGAAGCTGGTGGCCACTCCCTCTGCTACACGTTTTGCTCCAGGTTTGTTCTTCCAGTGCAGACACATCCAGACCTGGGTGTTTGGTATTCTGCAGGGTTCCCTTTGAAAGACCCCCTCTTTCACACAGCTGCATGTGGTGCAGGCTTGCTGAAAAAAATGGAATGGAATATTTTTTTCCTGTCAAAGTTCATCAAAACTGTCCAGTAGGATTTTAGAAATTTTCTTTGGTGAATAGGGAAGTGAGCACAGAGACTTCCCAAGCAAAGAACTGTTGCATAATTCCTATTTATTTCAATGACCGAGTTAAAAATACTCAGGAACACCCCGTGAAACAGAAATAAAACCCTCAATTTTTTGGGTTGCAAGTCAAATGGGAGCCAAAACCAAAAACAACTGTGCAGCCGAACACCAGGCACAGTGGCATTCCGTGGAGGGTGCTTTGAATATCTGGAATGGAGAAAAACTCCATCAGGATTTGAGGTGACATCTCCAGGGAAAGAGATGTTTTTTCTTCCTCATGCACTTGTTTAGTTTCAGTGCACTGAATAACTCTAAACTGAACAACACAAAGTGGTGCTGAGCTCTGTCAGTCTGCCTGACAACCCAATCCTTGGCTGAATATTCATTTGGAGATTGTCTAATTGATTTTTGATTAAAGAGGAAACCAAAATAGACACATGCTAATCCTGCTTTGACGGATGAGTGGGTGTCAGCAAGCTGCTGTTCTGCTCCCTGTCATTTATCGCTGTCAAGTTCTGGTTAAAAAGCAGCAGAGTTTGAGGATTTGGATCCCTCCAGGCAGGTACTTGAGCTCCTGCTCCACAGCAGAGCTGGAGTGACAGAGCACTGTGCTCCAGGAATGCCAAACCATCTCTGTAGCTCAAACCACCTTGAGTATTTCCACGGACAACATTCAGTGTTTGGCTCGGGTCTCCACCTTGATACAGAGCTTCACTGCACTTCCAGGACCTTCTCAAATGTAGTTGTTTTAATGCAAAAGTCACCAAAAAACCCCAGAAAACCTCATGTATCACATATGTATTCCAAGCTAGTGAAAAGTATAAGGACAGTGTTTGCCAGGGTGTTCAGGGAGCGGAGAAAGTGACATTTAAACTGATTCAGATTAGAGATAAGGAAGTTGTTTTTCACACTAGAGGGTGGTAAAACACTGGTACAGGTTGCCCAGGGCAGCTATGGCAGCCCTGTCCCTGGAAACGTTCAGGATCAGGTTACACAGGGTTCTGAGTAACCTGGTCTAGTGGAAGGTGTCCCTGCATATGGCTGGGGGCTGGACTAGATGGCCTTGAAAGGTCCCTTCCAATACAAATTATTCTATCATTACATCAGTGCAAACTGTTGCAAGGGTTAGGACAGTCCCAAGCAGTACAGCCTGCTTTTAACTACAGCCACAGAGAGCAACTGCACTGGGAGCTGCTCTGGACACACAGAAGAAGGGGATATCTTCAGCATGGATATTAATTGCACAGGGACCGTCCCCAAGCCACCACTCCTTGCTGCATCTCACAGGGATGAGTAACAGGACCCAGGCAGAAAAATCCCTCAGCTTGCCTGGCATGTGGGGACAAGATGTGTGACCCAAAATAGCTGCTGTTTCTGACTGTGCTGATGTCCACACCAGCTCCTGAGACACTTTTCTGCACCTTAGGCTTTCACCAATGACCTTTCTCTAAGGGTCTTGCTTTTCTGACCTTTAGATAAAAACTTGCTTTTGAGCTGGGGAAAAAAAATTGTTTTGTTGCCTTTTAAAAAGCACCGAAATTGCTGGGGAAAACGCCTGTAATTCCAGAGAAAACCTCCTGTCACACTGAGCTCTTCACTTATTTTGAGGGCTGCGCAGACGCTGTGTGAGGAGGGCTGGGCGGTGTCAGGCAGGGACCTGTGAGCCATCACCGGGTCTCACGGTGGCATTGTTGCTGCCTGGGAGCCTGGACACGCTGCCTGACCCCAGGGTGGCTCCTGGCACAAGCTTCCCAGACAGGCACAAAGCCTGGCACATCTCCCCATCTCCCATTTCTGCCACCCAGGACCCCCCCCAGGCTTGCCACAGCACCAGGGTGGGACATGTCACCCCCGCCCTGCACTGCCAAACTGTTTTGCAGTCAGGGAGATCTGGGTAACTCAAGTCCTTGCTCAGCCATCCTTCCTTGTGCTCTGGGCAAGCCCCAAGTGATCTGAGGGGGACAACACTGCTGTCCTCCCTCATTTGCCATCCGTGTCTTTTCCCTTACCAGGTAGAAAGCCTATCATTATCTTCACTCTGTCAGAAGGCCTCGAGCTCCTGCTGCCACGGCCCCAGAGGAAAACTGAGCCTTCAGAGGAGCAAAAAGGTGAGCCAGCATTGAAAAGCGTTCTCCTGCTCCTGAGGGGAACTCCGGCTGTGGGGATGGGAACTGGGCTTGAGGGCTCCCTGCAGCAGCCTATGGTGGGAAGTTTGTGCCGTTGTTTTCCTCAGATTCAGATCCAAGTGGGGAGAAGAGGCCTTCGTTCAGCGAGTCTGCCCCACAGGTCAGGTAGGTGGTCCCAGAGGTGTTCACCTCCTCCAAACCACATCAGTACAGGCTGTGGCTCCCCTTAAATCCCAAGGGTTTGTGCAGGATGGTGTTCACCCCCACCATCTCCAGTAACAGTCACAGAAAAGTCCCAGTTGCTGCATGTCTCCGTGCCCAGAACTCCTCTGTGGGACACAGCCCTCTGCTCATCCCTAATCACCCTCTCCATGCCCAGAATTCCTCTCTGGGAGCACACAGTCCTGTGCTCATCCCTGATCGCTCTCTCCACGGCCAAAATTCCTCCCTGGGAGCACACAGCCATGTGTGCTTCCTGATCACCCTCACCCTGCCTTCAGCAACAGCAGCCACTGATGCAGCATCTCTCCCTTCCCTCCAGGAACTAAGGACAGGACAGCCCGCCCTTGAGCAGCAGCCCTCCCAAAACACCATGCACATGGGTGTGATTCAAGGAAGCTGAGCAGCCTGGACACAAGGAATTGTTTGCACTTAGTCAGCAGTAAGACCTAAAAATAAAGGAACTCACAGCATCCTCCAGCTTACCTGGTGACAGCACAGCAGCTCACAGCACTGCAGCCATGGCAGGGACATGCTGTGACGTGTTATCCGCTGAAACACCACACAAATCTCCTTCCTCACATGTATCTGTAAAATATATCTCAGCTCCTCACCTTTCCACACAAATGAAATACTTTCAGAGGGTGGCAAGGCTGAGAGACCCTACTTGGTTCACTTACTCAGCTGTCCCTGGCTGCTGAGATGGTGCCTGTTTTGCCAAAGCCTTTCTGATTTTCCAACAAAATCAGCTTGTGTCTGACTGGGGCTTCAACATGATTTTTTTTTTTGGTGAGGTTTTGGTTTTTTGTAAAGACAGTATGTTTATAAAGCACTAACTAAACCATAGCAAAGGCCTTAATTTTCCACAGGTGAAACTGAGTCAAAGTGGCTTTGCCAAGTCACCAGGAAGCTGCAGAAATCACAAATGTTCTTTGGATCTCATGAGGAAAAGACCACAACCTTTTATCAGTTTGTCAGAGGCAAACTCTCAGCTTTGTCATGTTCAGCTATTTTTAACTTTTTAATCCCAGATACTAGAAGAGTGCATCCTGGGAATAACACCAGGTACATTTTGCAGGCAGATGACAACATGTTTCGTATTTATCACTTACGATTATCAAGACTTTGCTTCTTGAGGATCAAAATTACCCAAACCCAAGAACATTTACTTAAATGAAGTGCTTGGGAAGCTGATGCCATTTCTACAACATGAAATGTGACCAACTCTCAAAGTTGCCCTTGTGCTGGAAGTTGACTTTGCCCTGAAAGCTTTCAGGCCCAAAAACTTGCTGTGTTTTTGTGAACTTTTCACTAACACTCCTGAGCCCAGCTGAGCCCAGGCCCTCAAAGGCCTCACAGATGTGCCTGAAGCTCAGCACAGCAAAACCACAGCTAAGAACAGGCTTCACTCCACTGCTTCTGTGGGCTGGTTTGTGGGTTTGTTTTTCAGAGCAGCAGATGAGCCACGCTGAGCTAGGGGCACCCCCGTGCACACAAGCATGTCCTCATCATGCAAGTGCCAGGACAGGAAGCACCTGATCCCATCACACTGGGCTGAGCCAGCTGTCCTAGGGGGCCCCAGCAGAGGAAAAAGGCAGAGGCACAGCAAATACAGGCAGCACAGCAGGACAATGAAGTGTGTGTGGGGCCAAATCACACCTTTGGGTACCATCCATGGCCTGCCAACCTGCCCAGGGCAAAGGCAAGCAGCACCTCCCAGGTGGGCATTGATGCTGGGAGCCATCAGCACTAATTTTGGAAGTTGGTTCTGCCCCCAGCTGTGTCCCAGACACTGCCAGATGCAATACTGCCCACTGGTTTTTGATCCTGCCTGGTGTCTCACAGAGCACTGGCCCGTCATCTGGGAGCAATCAGACCATGGGAGGAAGGAATGCTGGACTGGGGGGATTGATCAGATTTCTTCTCTGGCAGCAGCCTGTTGGTGCTTCTGGCTTCTCAGAAAGCCGGACACAGCTCTGCAGAGCACAGGAGCCATCCCTGGAAATTCTTCCCAGCAGCCAGATTGCTCAAGAGAGACAAGTCACAGCCTCCCTGGATTTAATCATTGCTCCGTTTTGGGCATGCCTTTTGAGGCTGCCAAGTCCCAAGCCTTCAGCGAAACAGCCAAGTGATGGAAGAACATGCAAAGGTCACAGAAAGCTGGAATCATGGCATTTTACAGGAGGCTGAAGGAGCCCAGCCCATGGCCTCACTTCTCCTCATGCAAGAGTAGAAATGCTGCTGTGACACAGAGCACCCCATAGCCCCCTGCTCCCCGCACTGCTGAGACCTGGGCACACATCTCTGGGTATAGTCCTGCCTTCTGGGCATGAGAAAGGCACAGTGAGCAAGAAAAAAAGAGCAGGGAGGAAAGATAAAAAACCAAAAATATTGGCACAAGAAGAGTCAGTATTCTCCTGGTTGCATTTTCTCATCAACAGTTGTGTAGTCAAACTTCCATTATATATTTAAAAGGTTCCCAGGACCATCAGAAGGACCTTTGCTCCAGGCCAGGACCACCTGTGGTGGTTTGATGGTGCTGCAGAATCTCTCTTCCTGTGCAGAGGGGATGGGGGAACCTCACTCCTAAAGGAGTGTAGAGTCAGTTTTCTAGGCAGGTTTATTTCAAGTTTGTTTCTCCATGGGGTCATTAAAAAAATAACAATCCCAGTTTGAAAAAAAAAAACCCTATGAAACCCAACCTTTTTAAGAGTTGAAAAACATTTCCTAAGCAACATATAATCATAGTGCAAATCAGAGCATCCAAAGCTTGCAGCTGTTACACTAAACACTTTGGAATCTTTCCTAGTTTAAGTCCTCCATACTCTGTCCCTGCATGTGCTTTATCCCATCTCCTTACCCACGTCCTCAGCTCTTCTGCAGGTGAATAACTAAGAAATAAAAGGAGTGATTCTGGGATTAGGCATGGGACAGGATGCAGTGATATCCTACAGAGAAGGGTCCTGGAAGTCTGCAAAGTGACTGTATGTGGGGTTCTGGCATAAACTGTTGTATACATAAATGGTAAGTTTTGGAAAAAACTTCAGGAAATACTCAGCATAGTCTCCTATTTTGTTGCTGACCCTGAAAAAAGCAAAAAGGACTTTTAAAGCTTGTCCAAGGGGTCAATATTCTAGGATTCCCTTGCAGAGAAAAAGCCATTCCAGAGGCTTTCTGATAACATGGGGAGGTTTCCTAGAAACCCCAGAGCTGCAACTTTCCTACACCTTTTGCTAAACTCCTCAATCCGTTTTTTTGTTTTTTGTTTTTTTTTTTTTTTGTGCTATTTCTCCAGCACCTCCATCTGCCTAATCCCACTTTCATCTTGGACAGCACTCTCAGGCACATGGTGAAGATTCTTGTGCTTGTCCTGTACAAAGACAGGACTTGGTGATACTTGTGGGTCCTTTCCAACTCAGGATATTCTCTGATTCCATGCAGTTGTGGCAGGGGCGAGGATGAGAACATGTACCTTTTGTCTTTGTGTCCATCCATGTTTCTCATAAGCCTCAAGAGGCCGCTGACGTCCTTGTTGTATTTGAATGGTTTTGCATTCCTTGGATTTTCCATGACATCTAAAATATCTTTGGCGATCTGAAAGAAAGCATATAGATTGTTCCCTGCTTTTCACACCCTACAAAAACAGCATATCTGCCACCATTCACTGCAGCCACTGCCTTTTCACAGGGACATCATTTTGCATGGGCAAATCTCCTGACCTTCCAAAGCCTATTTCCCACCATGAGCGGAAGAGTCCACTCTGCAGGGCATGCACCACACAGCTCCCTGATTCCTCTAAGTGCTTCCTCTCCTGCCTTGCCAAGGTGTGGCATTACTATTAGGACTGTCAACATGGCACAGAAGATTTTCACGGATGCCCAGAGGGCAGGAGGGAGTCCAGAGTCCACATCCAACTGTGCCACTGATGAGAGTACATGGCCTGCTGTACTGAACTGAGACTTTCAGATCCCAAATGATGTGGCACGATGTCACTTGCCAAAGCAGGCCTGGCCTCGCTGCTTTTGAGACAACCAACAAAACACACCAGAAATTTGCTGGTAACAAGGGCCAGGGGTCCTTGTCTTAAGTATTTACCAATAAACTTTGAAGGTCTGCCATCTAATTTGAGAATAACCAACCCCTTCTACCACCCCAGTCAGCAGAGTTCCCTTTAGCATCAACATCTTTTGACTATGTGCCTTTGGCTGAATTTTCTCCCAGTTGCCTGCATTTGTGTGGGGCTACTTTTTCCAGTTCCATTTTTAAACAGAGCCTGTGAAACAGGAAGAGCTTCTGCCTGAATGTCTAGCTCAAATCCGTCACCAATCCAGATTGAAGAGCATTACCTTTTTGGTCCACTGTGGATAAGGAAAAATTGTCTTAGTGACATTAGGACCTCGAAAAATACTTGTTTTGTTTTTGATGTCTTTGATTTGATTCCATATACTCTTCAGGAAGCTGAACCTGCTGTGGGATGAGAAACTTCATTAGCTGCAATGGGACATCACTGTTCCTAGCACTACAGGCAATTCCCACACCAAAATTCCACATCCTTTGTACTCCCAGGACTTACCTCTGATTACTGCAGAAGTAGGGATGTTTGCTTAATCCTTCCAAGCTTCATTATGAGAGGACAGGCTTTGTACAGGCTCCAGAGCCTCTGTGTAATCTGGGGAATTGGGAGCCAAATCCTTGATGCCAACTTGCTGGAGAGGTTTCCTACCCCCATTAAAATGTAGAGCATGAACCTGCCCAGGGTCTGCAAAGAGACGTCACTGCTCCTGTGCCACATGCTCCCAACTTCCAACCTAAATGGAAGAAGACTCATATCCCTAAACCCTGTAGGTGCCCAGAAGTTTAAAATACACACCCACACAAACCTCAAAGTTGTGTGCATGAGCACAGAGGAGATGGGCATCCAAATCACTATCACTCTTAAGCAACATCTGTCATTACATGGGCTTTCCCACAAATGAAGGCATTTTGTAGTTAGGGATGCAAAAAGCCTTTCCCTAGGACCCACAGCAACAGAGAATATCAGAGAGCACCCAAAATTTTAAACCTCTCTGATTTGCAGAGAACTTGCCTCTAAATCTGAGTTTACAAGTTCTTCTTGGCCTTCAACCAACCTTCTTTTATTACCAAAGTCCGCCAAGTAAATTTTGACACCTAAATCTGAGGAAATAAGAGAAATTGTTAACAAATAAAGGGGGCAGACCTTCATACAGTCCATCACTGACTTCTGGATGACCCCTTCTTTTAAAAACATGTGCTCTGAAGGCATCTGTGGTGGGTTGATCTGCCTGCAAAGCCCTGGAGAGTAGGGCAGAGCTACTGAGATGTGTAAGGCTGTTCTCTCTGTGAACATATCTGTACTTATTTAAAGCGGAGATCTACAGCCACCCCATTCAGCACAAAGACATCTGTATTTTTACAGACAGCTGTGAGACCTTCTTCTCTAAATTGCAGGGAAAGCAAAATGAAAACATAAAGAAAGGAAAATTTAACCTATTATGAAGTTCCTGGGCTGTAGATCCTGGTGAGCAAATCTGAGGGAATGCAGCTCTCTCAGTGCCTGGAAGATCATCTTCAGAGCAGCTTTGTAATCCTTTTGGCCTTCAGGGTCCTGCAGGTGTTCCTGGAGGTTTTTGTCCCAGAATGGGAAGCACAAGTACATGCAGCCTTTTCCCTTCTCAGACTGGAAGAGCTTCAGTAGATGTTCACAGTGAGAACATTGTTCAAAGAACCTTTTCTCTTCATCACCCTCTGCACTGTGGGTTATTTTCACTGCTACCTCTGTCCTTCCATGGAGCCAAGGTAGATGCCATCCCCCATCTCCTGGACCAGGATTTTCACAGCCAAGAAGTGGCGCTCCCTGCAAGCATCTATCAGCACCTCCTCTGTATCTATGGCACCTCCTCTGTGCAGCCTGGCTTTCTCCTCACTGATCACCCTCCTCAAATTCACCTCTGCTCTCTGCTGTACAGGACTCTCAAGGCTTCGTCCTTCCCGTACCACAAAGCCTCCATGAAAGCTGTGAAGCCATTGATGTCCTAGTCATAACGTCTGACCCACACTCCAGGAGGAGCTTCAGGATATCCACGTTCCCTGCTATGCCTGCCTCAGTAAATGCAGTGCCACCATTGTCCTTCCTGGCATGCAGAGAAGCTCCCCTGTCCAGCAGAAGCCAGAGCAGGTCCTCCTCACCAGTTTGCAGTGCGGTCTCCAGGGGTGTCCAGCCACTGTCTTGCCTTGGAGTTCACATCTGCCCCTTGCTCCAGCAGCTGTAGCACAGCTTCTTTATCCCTGTTCTTCACAGCAGCATTTAACTTGGAGTTAAGGACTTCTGCTGTCATGCTGGGAGGGTTAGAGACCTTCTTCTGGTTGTGAGCTGGGGGCTCCATGGTGGTTAGAGGAAGGGCTCTGCACCTCTGATATTCCCCACCAGAACCCAGGGATCCACAGAAGAATGGGAGAGGTGCAGTGCTCGTGCCTTGGTTGTGGGGGATGTGCTGGGTGTGGCTGATGAAATATGCTGGGTGCTATTTTAAGGTTTCTGTGGTCTTCACCTGATTAATGAACAGAAAATACTGCTGTGTTAGCCTGGAAAACCTCACCATTTACACTCGGTGTGCTGCAGGTCTGTGTGAGGGGCAGCTGAGGACAGCAATGCCAGTGCCAGCCAAGAGAGCCAAGGCCTGGAGAGAAGCACAGCTTTAGCACTCATGGAGTCATGGTTTCCTTGCCTGGCCCCAGCCCCTCTCATGACCCAGGGATGCATCCCTGCTGCTTTTGCTATAAATGCTATCTCACTCATCACAGGTTACCTGATAAGCCATCCCCCAGCAATGGTGTCAGGTGCAGAACACAGAAGGGCATTCCCCTTCAGCTTTGGATGGCAACCACACACAGTCCTGACTGTACCTGATCCAACACCTAGAGTGAGGTGGAAAGCCAACCTTAATCCTTCCTGCTTTTATAGGCTATGAGGAGACCCTACCTGACAGGAAGTGTCTCCTAATTTTTTCAGCACATTAAGAGATTAATCAGGTAGGACTTAATTTACCTTCATCTATCTGGTATCTAGAAAAAGCGGGACTCCAATGCCCATCTTGGTAGCTATCAGCACTTGCAGGAGTTACTGCCTGACAAGCTGAACTGGAAATAAATTACCTAAGCAAATCAGGAAAGGGACAGAGAAAACTTAAGATATAAAAGCAAAGTAGAAATTTACATGAATTTACCCCCAAGAAAGCCAAAGATTGTTTTCTAGATGGTTTATTTCCCTGCTCAGCAGGAAATAAACATAGCATTTAATTGATTGAGATGCATGTTATTTCCTTGTATTAATTTCTATACCTTTTGCAATACAGGAAAAAAAAAGAAAAAAAAAAGTGTTATTTTCCTGGCCAGAAAATCATCCCCTGGATGTGGTGGGGCTCAAGATCCTTGCCCTGCCGGGATGGCAGAAGCCTGGAGAGGGGAAAGAGAGGGGCTGAGCACTTTCCCCCTCTTCCTCCGACCAGCAGAGCAGTAAGCTGTGCACTCCAGGAAATCTTTAAACATTTCTATCCCCGCTCCACTGACTTTTGACCATGAGGCGTTCACGTCTGTGTCCCCTGATGTGCCGATGTGTTACCCAGCCCTGCCAGCTGCCGCCCACAACGACATGGCCAGCAAGGTGTCCCTCTGGCCTGGCCACTGCTGAATATGCTTTCAAAGCCACAGACCAGCTTTTCCCAGTGCTGCTTTTCTCTTCGCTGCTGCTCCCCAGCTTCTGTTTGCTTCTGGGCAAAGTCCCCAAGTATGTCCTGGCCCCTCCCAGGAAAGAAGGTTTTATCCACTTGCAGGAGAATGCTGGGGTTCTAGGGAAGTAGTTTTGCGGCCTTTTTTTCAGCACATAGCAAAGAAGTCATGAGCAAACCACGCACGTGCTCTCCCCATACAGCCCCATACACACAGACCTTGTTTATAAACATCTGCTTATCAGTGGTTCAGGAGCTGAAAGTGTCAAGGTACTAAATGCATCAGTGATGTGGTTTGGGGGAGATTTTGGATGGTTTGGAGTTTTATTTTAAGTTTTTCCTCACCTTCTGGTAAATTCATCCACGTGAGGGAACTAAATGCTGCTAAATTACAACCGGGGAATCATTGAGCTCCAGATCTATGGCTTCCTCACTGACTGGGCAGGCAACTCCCACCACCCTGGCACCCTGCTCCTTGTAGGCAATTCTGTGTAAACACCCAGGGAGCCTGGTCTTCCAGGCCTTCTTTATCTGCCTGGAAAGCCTGTGCAGGAAACACATGAAGGAGCTCAGGCTGTGATGACTGTGAAAAACGAGGTTCACTCTTCTGTTAGGATTTAAAAGTTTAATAAAGGACAATAAAGGACAAAGACAATAAAGCAAAATTCACAGTGCTGGGTGCTCTGGTGCTCAGCCAAGAGCACGCCTGCTATTTTGTAGACCGCCTTTACATACACACCAGCCTATTACATATTCATAAACACTTACGCCTATTCAAACTTTTTCAGGAACTGTTTGGCATGGCTCCTCCTTGGCTCTGCCTTTTTAGAGCATGTGTATTTCTTGGCTGTGGTTTTAGTCCGTTTTTCTTATCAGCTCTAGAGTGGGCTTTGGTCCGTGGTTTCTGCAGACGGCAGTTGCTGACAGTAGCAGGGGTCCTCAGCATACGTTGGTGGGATGTTATCTAGCCAGGCAGACAGCTCACAAGTATAGCCATTTCACTATTATGTCTAAGTTTTAGGTTAAATGACAGGAATAAAAGGCACTAGTGGTTGTTTAAAAAATCCTATATCTTCATAACAAAGCTACATTATCCATACAGCATTTTATTTATAACAAAGCTACCTATAGCATTTATTTGTGACAAAGCCACTATTATATTTATTACAAAAGCTACTTTAACCTTACTCATTTTAACATTTGCAGAAAGCCAATGTTATAGCATCTATTTATCACAATGACCCACCCAGTTTCCTTCACCACCCTGTGATGTGAGATGAGCTCAGCAGAGCTCCTTCACTGAACTGTGCCAGTAGCAGGTTTCAGTTCACATCTGAAACAGGGCTGGAATTCTGTCAGTTAAATAATTCCTGACTTTTTGTGGTGCCTTGGTACATGCACAAACTGGGAATCTGCATGTGGACATGGATACAGGCACAAGGGCACAGAAAAGCCCTTAAACGGCTGGGTGGGTGCAGTCTTGTTTGTGTTTTACATGGATATCCCAATCCTTATGGATGTCTGCACTGCTGACTCACATCTCCATGCCAGCTTTCACTAAGCTCTGCCTCTGCAGGAGTCTCATCTTTGCACCTCATTGTGGTGTTGGGCATCCTGCTTCCCACAGCATGCAGTGCATCCACAGGGTCTGGGAACATCCCACGGTCTGCATGGAATTTCACAAGGTTTGTGCTGTCACAGGAGACCTTGACACAGCCCCACAGGGACAGAGACTGCAAAAACTCAATCTCCAATCTGTCTCAAGGCTGTCAGGATCTCATTTCAGTTCACAGGAAGAATCTCTCCCGGTTTGACCAGGGCTATGGCTGTAGCTGCTGGTGTTCTAGTACCCATTTGCAGGCTGCAAAACAGACAAACAACCAGAGCAAGGGCGTATCTCAGCTTCGAAGCCAATAAAAACATCCAAAAAAGCCAGTATTACAGTACATAACAACATCACATTGCCCACCCACCCAAGTACAAAAGCCTTCTTCAGCTTGCTGATTTAATTAAAGTAATTTATTATCTTATGGTGGGAAGATGAAAATCCCTAGGATGGTAAGAACCCAAATGCTACAATGGTAGGAACAAAGTGTTTGCAACCAGCAGGTCTGTGGCAGTATGCCTGCATCCCAGCAAAGAAGGATTTGCTGGTTGCACTTCCCTGATCCAAATTGTTTTCCACAGAGCCATAAGTTTAAATTCTGAGTCCCTGCAACAGGAAGTTTCCAGGGAATGAAAGGGTCTCAAAGGTTTTCTAAAGCAGCTCCTCTCCACCACTATACTGTAGCCTCTGGGTTATGGAGTTCCTGCTGTATTTGCACATTTGCAGAATCATTATTTGACCCCATGCATCCAGGGATTCATGCATCAGGAGATGAGCTGCCGAGACACAGATGGCAGGAAAATTGAGGGCACAGCTAAGCAGATCTCCCTTTTTCTCCATTCTGATGGACTTACACCCACTTTTCATCCCTTCCCCTGAGATGGCATCTCCAAGAAACCATGTCGTTCCAGCAGCCACAAATAAACATGAGGCAAAATGTGGCAACAAAAACTGCCTGCCAAGGGCAATGTCATTTTTAAAGGAGCTATGAATAGCAGGATGAAGTTTTTTCTTCATGCTCCCTTCACGTGCTTTCTTCTTATATTTCCAAATGGGAATATCCCAGGGTTTATGTGTTTGGCTATGCTGATGTGACTTCCAGTGCTGGAACACAACCCTAGACTAGAGTCCACAAAAAGATGGCAGTGAGGCTACCCATGGCAGAACATCAACCACTTATCACAGAACCATTTAGGTTTGAAAAGACCTTCAAGATCATTTGAGTCCAACCATCATCCAGCACTGCCAAGTCTACCACTAAACCACATCCCCAAGTGCCATATCTGTGCCTTTATGGAGTATTTTTACATTTTTTTAGACTTCCTTTTCTAGTTTTTTAGACTGCTGCTCAATCCTCACCACCACCAAAAAAGAAAAGAGCAGCATTTTGCCAGCAGGGAAGGAGAGGTGAGTGCAACAGTGAGGCAGGCAGGCAGGGACCTCACCAAGCAGGGAGGCAGAGAGAGGAGGGCAGGTTCATTTAAAATAGCCCAGAGCAGCCAAAACAGGTCAGAGAAGGTATCAGGCTGAGCACCTGAGTTTAGATGCCTTTCCCAAGGAGAGGAGGTGGGTCTCCAGCAGTATTTCTCCCAGCTGTTTCTCATCCCCATCCTTGCCCCCAGGCTGTAGATGCACGATGTCCGAGCTCCCCTCCAGCACAGACAACCCAACCCCAGGGAGGCAGGAGGGCTGCAGACCCCACACCGCCCTTGGTGCCCCAGCGGCAGCAGAAAGCATGAGAATTATCTCTCATTCTTTCTTGGCTCCCAAGGGACCCCAGGGGTACAAATCCTTGTGCGCAACTGGAGCAGATTGACAACCTTGGCATTCAGCTGCACATGTCAGGGGAAGGTGAGCCATGTGGAAACACATCAGCTGTGAGTTCTGGCACGTTAGTCAGGCAAAGGCCTTGAAGTGGAAGCTACAGAGCAATACCATCCAGCTGCTCCCTCCCCAGTGGCTGGCCTGGGGGCTGGCAAAGCACTGCAGAATGCAAGGTGAAGCATTTGCCGTCTTTGAAATGGCTCTGCTGCTGAGCTTCCTCCAAAAACGTATCTAAAGAACTATTTACAGCATTCCTTTGCATCCTTCCTTTAAAAAGAGAAATAAGTCATGGATGTACACACATGCAGCCATGAATTCGCCTGTTGTCACATGTGTGTAACCATGGAAAATGAAGGCTTAGAATTCCTACACTTATATATATGCACATCCACCTGCCCAGATACTTGTACTCCTGCATCCACGTCCATGTCCTAAGTCTACCTCAGAGCTGCTTGCTCCCACTGGAGCAGGAACTGTCAGGCTGCAGGAGCCCCTGAGCTGCTGCTGGGAATGCTCAGGGTCCCAGGGCATGGGGAAATGGCTTTTTTCCACCAAATAAATCCACCCCTGATCCTGGCTCATGGAAACCTGGCCCCGGAGCAAGTATGTGTTCTCAGCCTGGGGGGCAGGGCAGTGCCAGTCCTCACGTTGGCTCCCCAAGCTCACATCTCCTCAGCTGCTTCCAAATTCGCAGCCTCCTCCCTGGGAAACTTCAGCCGGGGTTTACTGGGAGTGACCGCAGCTAGCTGAGGGAAGCTTTGGCTCCTCTTTCTCAACGAGGTTTTGTGGGTTGGGGTTTTTTATCCCCCTGAGGCTTTAAGGTTTTGTTGCATTACCACTGGGTTTTGGCAGCAGCCACAGCTGGATGCAAGGCTTGCTTTTAGTGACTGGATTTTCTCTTTGGGAAGCTTCTCAGACTTGTAGAGAGGAAACCAGGCTGTAAATGGAATTGTCCGGGACCAGCTGTGAGGTCTGAGAGCTGCCAACAAGGCTGAGACTCAGCTTGAGCTGTGCATGATGCAGCAAGAATGGACACAGCCTCAAATTTACTCCTAAAGAAAGCTCAAAAAGATTTTAATTCTATATTTTTCTGACTTCTTTATTTTTTTTGTTGTTGTTGGCCTATTTATTTTTTTTAATGGAGAAACAGTTTTAAAATAACTTCAAGGCATGCAAGACAAAGATTCTTATTTTTCATTCAGGAGCTGCAGTTAATAAAAAAAAGCAACATTAATTTTGATTCTAGCTTCTTCTAATCTGCTCTCTTTCCTGAGAAATAATTTAAATATTTCCTGGATACTTTTCAGCCCATTTCTTCCATCTGAGATGTACAAAGAGAAGGTATAGATGCAAACTGCTATGATCCCAAATCACCCAGCTTGTAAGCCAAGGCCATGTTTAATTTAAAAGAAAATGAAAGTTGAGAGGAAGCTCAGCCTGCTTTCGTCTGGATAGGTGGGGAATAGGGATGGAGCAGAGTCGAATTTTACAGTGACTGGTGATCCTTGGACCCTGCATGGTTGTATTAGAGGGGACAGGAGATTCTGTTGTAGCTGCAGGTGCCTGTAAAATGCATTTGAATGGCATGGGATGGCTTGTGCTCATAGTAGCACCTTGGAGTATGCATATTCCTGAGTTATTCCCCTGATTCCAGCTCCTCCTCTGCAGTCCTCTCACGCTCTCCTCTGCTGACGCAGGCCAGTTAATTTTGGCTTCCAGAACAAGCAATAAATAGAAAGAAGGCAACTGAAAAAACCATGTTTTAGTTAGGTTTTTATTCCAAGTATTTCTTCAAGCTGCAGTGGGGTGCTCCTCTCCCTGGAGGAGCACAGGTAGCCACGTCTGCTTCCATGGAGAGCTCTCCCAGGAGAGACACAGACCATGCAACCCTCCCCTTCCCTCCCAGAGCATTCCAGGATGTGCTCAGACCTTAGCACACTCTGCACAGGAGTAGGATGTTTTTTAATAACCCCTCTAATACCAGAGAGTTTCCCCCTTGTAAATTAATTCAATCATCAGGTGTGTTACTGACAAAAATCAAGTATTATTTTTGTGAATGACCCACAAGCAGGTGGTTTTTTGCAAAAAGCAGCCTTCATTTGGATCCTCCCAATTTTAAGATATTGGTGTCTTACTAATACTAAGCAGATATTGGGAACTGCCGTCCTGTAAAGGGCTCAGAAATTAGGAGCAATACAAGCAGTACTGAATAGCCTGGCAGTTCATATATTCAAAATTTCACTTCTGCTTTAATTCTTTCTGTAAACTGTACTTCAGTTTTCTTTGGTAAACCAAATACCACAAAGCTTTACTCTTCATAAATCTTTCCCTTTCTTTTTCTGCTCTTGACACTGTCACTTTTAAAGTGACTGGGAATGCCCCGAGTCACCCAACACAAGCAGCTTTGCAGGGTTTGCAAAGCATCCAGAACTAGAATATAAAATTTAATTGAAAGTCCACAACCAAAAAAAACAAAGACCTAGCCCATGCCATCAGGGTATTTTCCTCTTTACATTTTATTTTATAATGACAACATCATGTCAGTAATGAGAACAGACCATTGTGCATCGCTCACTTCAGTAACACAGCAAAGTTAGTTCCAGTTGTTATAATAAATAATAAATAAGAAAGCACCGGATATCTCCCTGTAAACACACCCAGGACCACTGCCAGAGGCTCAGAGGTGGAATCAGGATGGGGATGGTGAAGGAGGACTTGGTATAACGTCCCCAAAATGGTCATTGGTTCCTTGCTCTGCTCAAGCAGCTGTGAAAAGCCCAAATGATGCTGTGCTCTGGCTTTTGCTGGGACAGGGGGGCAAAAGAGAGTTAGTTCCCTTGGCAATAAGTGAGTACCAGTGGGATAAGAACCTCCAGGCTTGGTGTTTAGGGATAAAACAGAGCCCTGGGAAGCAGTCCTCAGCAGGGAGCAGTACTGGTGGCATGTTCCCCGGGACCCAGCTCAGGCTCCACATCACCCAACCACGCAGCTGCTGGCACCATTGTTGCCAAGTGGGAGCCACACCTCTCCAGGACCCTGAAGTTGCTGCTGAGAGGGACTTTCTGAAGAGCTGCCCCCAGGTCTGAGCCTGTCGTGCCACCCCTCCAAATCGCTGAATTCACAGCACTGATTTTGCTCGCTGCACAGGTTTCTGGTAAAATGCAGTGGCTGCAGACTGGTTTCATCATCCAAGGGAACACCAGGCCCAATTATAAACCCAGGCAAAGCACCACATTTTCTCTCCCACATGTGAAAATCAAGTTTTTCATAGGGTTGCTCATCAAAATGCCTGTTTGACATCTCTACTCTCTGCCTAGGACAAGCTGCTGTGTGCCAAGATGCCTTCCGCATCTCTAAGGGGAGAAAGAACATGGGCTGCAAAGCATCCCGGTGTTGCCATCCATGTATTGCAATCCATGGTCCTCCAAACCCTTTAGCAGCTCTCTCTGCTACTGTTGGCATACTTTGCTCCACTATTGTGCTACAAGTCTGTCTGGTCCTCTCAAATTATTACATGGAAAAGGTGGGAGGCATGCTAAGTGCTATAACAACTAAAATAATTACATTTACAAGCTCCTCAGGGCAAGGGATATGCGTGTGTGTTTTCAGCAGTGCTCTTCTAATAAATATAGATATAATAATGACAACAACAATCATAAAATAAATAACAATAATAGGAATAAAACATTGTGCACATGACCTAAGATTAGGTGCAATCTGAAGGTTGTGGAGCACAAGTGAGGGATAAAAACATCACTGCACTGCAAGGAGGTGGAAAGCTTTGATGCAGAGCACGCATAGGACACAGCTAGAGGATCCTGGGATCAGGAGAGGGCAGCTGCTGGATCTCTCCAGCTGAAAATGCCACGTAGACTTGGGGCTTTTATCCTGGCCATTCCCTGTGTGTGGGAATGGCAGGCTCCTGTGCTGGCCCTGCAGGCTGGTGGCTGATGTTGCAGATCATAGAGCAGGTGGCAGCTCTTTGGTTGTGGATGCTCAGGGGAATCCCATCTCTTTTTCCTGGACTTGCAGCTCAGATCAGATTTCTTTCTGTCTCTGCAGTGGTGCAGGTCTCCGGTTGAGCTGCAAGGGGAGGCTCTAGGCTCCCACCTGCTTCGCTCCTGTGGGGAGGGAGGAATGCCAGGCCCAGTGGCTCCATGTGGAGTGGGAAGCACTTGAGGTCTTGGGGATCCTGCTAAAATTCCAGAACTTCAGCCGAAACCCTGCCAAACGGACCTCAGCCCTTGCAAACCACATCCCAACCTGTGCCTGGCCCCCCAGCTTGTCCCCCCGCCATGACTCAGGTCAGGTGTGTGACCGCTTGCTGGTGCCACGGCTGGTGGCCTGCTTGGTCATGTCCTGGTAGGAGGCGGATTTCAGGAAGCGAGGGTAGGAGTCCTTCTCCATCAGTGTGCGGGTCTTGGCCTGGGCCTCGTTGAAGCAGGTGGAGGTGGCCCCCGAGAGGTTCTTGCGGGTGATCTCCCTAGTTTCGTGGTCGATATTCACCTGCAAGGCAGCAGCACCCACAAACATTAACTCCCCTCCTATGTTAGGACAAAAACATGTTTTTAATCCATCTTCATATGAGAGTGAAGATGCTCACAGACCCTTCTCTCCTTTCATGGTTGGAGTCAGTATCTGTTCCAACATTAACAAGTCAATAGTGATGGACCACACAATGCTAGAAATTAAAGCTCTCGTGAACAAGAGGCCATCTTCCCACTGATCCAAGAGCACTTTAATAAAACCCACCAGGATATTTTATTCCTTTCCTGCCCTTTTTTGATGCCACAGAAAATGCTCTCACCTCCCTGGGCGCCTCACTTTGGACAAACTCCTCAAAGATCCTGTTGGCTTTGGAGGCCAGCTTGGTTTTGGACCGGGTCTTTTTGAAGTCTTCACATGCCAGCCAGAAGTCGAGATTCTCCTCGCTGAATTCAGTCTTCAGGAAGGTGTGGAAGGCATTTACCCCACCTGGGGAGGGGAGAGAAGAGCAGTTAATGGGACAGAAGGCAGGGAGGAGGAGGACCAGCAGCAGACACTGCCTGGCAAGTGCCCTGGGAGCTCAGACAGTGACAACTGCAGATTTCTTTTCCCTCCAGGCAAATTCCACCCTCTGAGACACGGCTAATTGGCCTCTAGACCCCAATAAAATCCTTTCCCACAGACAAGTAATCCTCTGGTTTTATTTATGTGACCTTTCTGTAATGAGACTTCAGAGTATTTTCTTTACAGCTTCAGAAAAGAGCTAATTCTACCTAAGGAGAAGTGTGCTGACGCATAAGAGTGCTGCAGGAACCAAACAGCAGTGCCTTTATTTTGATTTCTCAGCCGAGATCTGGGGGGAACAAGATGCTAAGGATGGGAGAGTAATTGCAGCAAGGATTTCAGAGCCGTGCTGGGAGGGTGTGTTATGTTACAAAGCTGGAGATGCTCGTCAGCCATCACAGCACGTGAGAAAGGCTGGAAAAAAATACACTTGGTCCCAGACTAGCACTGTGGAAGAACTTTGGCTGGGGAAGGGCTTTTAAGGTAGACTTTTGGATAAAAATTTGGCACTTCTGCCATTGTGCAGACCCTAATGTAAGGAGAGGATTATGTGTGGGACTAAAAAAGAGACCCCATCTCTGGGTCTGGAGGAACTGTCTGCATAGGGAAAGGGAGACAGCATCTCACAGGAGCCCTGTGCCTCAGACACACAGCTGATATCAGAGGGGGAAAAGGCTATGGTTAGTCAGTAAAACAACTGAATTCCTTCTCCGTGTGGAAGAGCCATTCCTGGAGGCACAGGGACAGACAAACAGAGGGCAGCAATGCAGTTTTCTGAGCAAGCCTGAGGGGAGGTGGCTACATTGCTGTCTCCACCAGACACTGAGAGCAGACACTGCCTTCTCCTGAGTGTGGAGAAAGGGGTGGTCTGGGAATACCATAACATTCCCCCTGTGGGCTGCTCCACATGGGCTGCCCGTGACAGTGCTCCTGTCCCAAGGCAGCAGTGAGGTGTTATGAGACAAGACTTCTGCCCCCCAAAAACATCCAGCCAGGAGGAAAGGGCACAGCTTTGTGAGGCAGGCAATGAGCCCTGTGCATCAGATCTGGGCAGGAAAGGGACGTTTTTCTAAATCCTTAAACACCTAATTTGAGGAGGAGGCAAGACTTCATCATACCCTGACTTCAGGCATACAGCTCACTAAGAGTACATTTATCCTACATGCTCTCACCAAGAGAAGAAAAAGAGATGCTACTCACTTTTGCTCTTGAGGAGCTGGTCAAAGGATTCCCTCCATTCCAGCACCTCTTGGGAGGAGTCTCTGGAAAAGACAAAAGGATATAAGGCTTGCTGTCCAGTGGTGAGGGACGGGACCACTTCAGTTGTGTAGCTCCATCGATGGGAGACAGTGGCATTCGTCAGGAAACCAAAGTGAGAGCCAATATCCATTACCTGTGGGCTCTCTTTCCTCTCTCCTCCCTTTCTTTTACCTTCCCTGATGGCTCACCCGACCTCAGCTCCATGCTGCTGACCAGGAGGTTCCCTAGGGAATGCTCAGAAAAACCCCTTTTTACTGGTGCCAGTCCAGCAGAGCCTCCTCTGCAAGAAGATCCCCTGCCCTCAGCAGCAATATTTAGTGTTTTGTGTTTAATGCTGCCTGCATTCCCCAGGGATCCCAGCCACTGGTGTGAGACACCAGGAGGTGCAGGAGCCCTGCAGGTTTCTTGCCTCTTGCAAAGGCCCTGCTCACTGTGCCTAATGCCAGAGCTTCTGTTCTCTGGCTGGATTTTATAACCGCTGGAGCTGGGAAGTGATCCGCCTTCCCGATCTGCCTGGGTGGGACTGTAGAGTGGGGGAGCTGTGCTCTGTGCTCTCTGCTGCACAGATGGGCAGGAGCATCACTCGGGAAAGCCTGATCCTGGCCTGGGCTGAACCTGGGACAGAGCAGTGCTTGGCTTACCTCTGCCTGGAGCTCAGCTGCAGCTTGCTGGAGCTCCCAGTCTGGTGTCCTAGCTCGGGTTTATGAAACAGGATCCCTAAGCGGGTCTTCAGATCCTTGGCTCTGAAAGGGAAGGAGGAAGGGGAGAGGTGGGATCGCTGGACCATCAGACTGTTGCCACCACCCCCTCCCCTCGCAGGGGCTGCATCCCACGGGCTCAGGGGGACAGCCCTCCCTCCCCAGCTTCAGCCACTTCTTTGCTCTCTGGTGTATGAAATAAATGCTCCCCACTTGCTTTTTCTGCTCCCTGGCAACCGTGCTCGCAGCGCATTAAACCTGGGGAACTGTTTCCTCCTGCCCACTTCCCAGCTAGAGACGCATGGAATATAAAGCACGACGGGCTCTTTTCTCTGGGGCAGGTAACAGAGCAGCTGCTAAGTGCCCAGCTGGAGCCCCCAGCAGCTCCCCGGAACTAACCTGGGTCCTTTTTCCATCCCACTCTTCCGGCAGCGCTCCGCTGCTCCCAAACCACTGGAAAAACACAGCATTTTCTTTCCGCACGGCAGAGGGGGAGCATCTCCCTGCTGCCAGGCTGCTCCCTTGCTCTCTTTTTGGGGTGCCTCTGGGTCCCCAGGAGCCTGTCACCAGGCTGTGGCGAGGGTTGCGCTCCGCAGCAGCGCCATCCACCTACCCCATGCCTTTAGGAGCCAGCGGCAGCATGATGCTCTTGTGCCGGAGGCTGGGATGCTCCTGCCTGTCCCCGCGGCTCCGCGGCGAGGGCACGGAGAAGGCACCTCCCTACCGGGAAGTCTCTGCAGCAGCAGGGCAGGAGACGAGGCTCCTGTCCCCAGGGTGCCCCCGAGGCGTGTGGCCCTGCTGCTATTTGTGTGCCGCGGCTCGATCAGGCGTCCCAGGACGCCCATACAAATAAAGGGGTTTAAATGTCAAGCCGGCAGCGTGGGGCTTTGCAGCCGTGGTTGGCAGGAGGAGCAAAATGTCACCTAACAGTTCAACAGTGTTGACAAAAGTACTCCTGCTGCTGTCAACTCGAAGCAAGTTGTGCAGAGACAAAGCCAGAGAAACCCTGGTGTGTTTGTACAGCCCGACACGCGCCGGGCAGCCCTGTCCAGCCTCCTGTCCCTCCGCACGTTTTACCTCCGTGTTCCCCTCCTCGGGAGCAGAAAGGATGCAACCACAACAAACTACTTTGCTGCCTGTTTCCTCGAAGTCTGCACCCCAGTTTCTACCCTAACATCGCATCCGCAGCAGCAGGGGTTGGTCAAGGTGCAACTTTTCCGGGGAACCCTCTGCATCCCAGAAGAGCCTTACCTTTTCAGGCAAGTGATGGGGAGCGCTGCTAAGCCCCGGCACATGCTGAGAGCTGGGCACCCAGGCAGCCAGCAACTCATCGGGTCCTTACAGGGATGGCAGGAGCGTGCGACAGGCGGCTGCAGCACCACCTGCCCCGCGGTCGTGTGCTGGCGGCTGGAAGAGCGGCACGGAGCCGCGCTTTATATCGGGTGGGAGGCGGGAGAGCGGGGAGGGGGGGACCCAGCATCGCTCTAGCCTCCAGCCAACCAAAAGCTGCTCAAGCAGCGCCCGTGAAGTAAGAGCTTAGGTAAGTTTGTGTGTGCTGGTAAGGGAAGGGGGAGTGGGAGGCCCAAGCTTGTCCTTGAGCATCACAGTCATAGCTGCTTCCTCAAGAACAGGAAAAAACAGGCTCGTTTCCACCGACGTGTGGAGCCTGCCGAGTAACCGCCGACGGGTGAGAGCGCGGGTGGGAGGGCGAGGGACAGGACAGACGCTGCAGTGCACAGCAAGAGTCGTCATCTCCATCCTGCTGCCCGAGGACTTCCAAACCTCCCCGTACTTCCAGCACTGCAGCAGCAGGCTCTGCCCAAGTGGTTTAAGCAGGGGGTGCCAGTCCCCAGCAGAGTCAGGCAGCATCCCAGGGGCAGGAGGGTTTGTGCTTCCTGGGGCAATATGACATAGAGCAGAAGGGTGCAATGTTTCCACTTCCCCCTTAATGGCACTGTTGGTTCACAGGTGGAATATATAAGGACAGTGTCTGGCCTCATGTACTGCCTGAAGTTGCACTTTTTCATCACAATTTCCCTGTTAAGTGTATGGTGAGAGAAAGGGAGGGAAGGGATGCACATCAAAGAAATCCAAAGCCTGGGAAAGCATCTGGTAATGGAAGATCCTGATGAGACCTGAAAATTGAAAGATTAAAAGCCAGGGAGAGGCTGGAAACTGGAGGGGAAGGACTGAGCCAGCAAAACAGAAAGATGAAGAGAAATGGTCAAACCAGTGTCAGACACTGCACACACTGGCAAACCCCAGGGTCTGGTGTTACAAGCACCAGAGGTCCATGACTACCAACAGGTCCCCTATGCCAAGGTCAGGCTCACAGAGGATGCCAAAGAGCTGCCCTCCCTGCAATTCCCCACCTCAATGACTCTAGAAGGGAGTGACCTTAAACTCCCCTGCTCATGGCCAGCCCAGGGCAAGGCCAGAGCTGCCACTTCCACTCCTCATCCTCTCCCTTCCTCCCTACTTCATCCCTGATATCCCAGCTCAGACATTTTTTCCAGAGCTCAAGTTGTTTCCTGCCCTTGCTGCCTGCATTCATCACACACAGCACATTGCCAGAACATCTTTCCCAGGAGAGATGAACTGTGCCAGGAGGGTGGCTGCACAAAACTATCTTGGCCCTGGGCCAGGGAGAAAGGCTCAAGCTGCAGCTCAAGCTGCCTTTGGGAGCAGGAGCGTGAGGATATCTGGATGGGAGACTGTGGGAGGAGCATGAGCCACCTCAGCTCCCTTGAGCTGTAAAGGAGAGTCCTGTCATTCTCTCATAACTTAGAAAAAGCCACAGAATTGTCTTGCTTCATGGATGGGACAGAAAAGATGCATCAGGGCTAATGACTGAACACACACTTTTACCTCCTCTCTCAGCTCTAATGTAAGAGCAGCCTCCTTCCTGATGGCTCTGGGATTTTTCACTTGAATAATCAAGTTTAAGCCTTCTTGGTTAGCAAATATTCAGCTACAGATAAATGACTGGAGCTACACAAAGCTCTTATTTCATGTATTTTTTGTGCCTTAAAACCATGATTAGAGCTTCTTGCTGTGGATTTAAGGGAAAAAATGGAAGAGTAAAGATGAGAGGGCTGTAAGGTTGCTTTTGCCTGCACAGCTGCTGAGAAGGTCTGTGCACACCCACAGCATGGAGAGTGCTAAGTTTTTGAAGTGCTTGGTGTGTTGGTTTGAAAACAAAACAGTGGAAGATCACAAGTTAAGTTTGAAATTTATTGAAAAGGTAGAAACAAGCAAAATAATACTTAAAAAAAAAAGGTACAGATAAAGCTAGATACAACCTGATACCCTATTAGGGTGGCAGGAGCAGTCCAACTGAAGTGATCCAGATGAAGCGATGATCCGATGGAAGGTCCGGTGTCCAACTGAAAAATCTGTGGTGGCTCTTGTCCTCCAGCTACCCAGTAGACAGGGCTACCCCCTAGGCAGTTCTAGGGCTAGTTATATCCAGGTGGGAATGCCCGGCTTCCTCCTCCTGGGTGGAGCATCTCACAATAGGGTGAGATAAGTCCACGAGTCATTGGGTGGCTTCTTGATGGCCCATCATCTGTTATCAGGGGTGGGTCGTTAACAGGTGATAACAGCTAACAGCTAATGGTCCACAGCTGGTGGTAATAGAATACATCTATTTTTAACCTAGGACACTTGGCCACACCAGCCTGGTGCTCCACCCCAGTTCAGCACCATGCTGGGAGCAGTGGTGTTACAGCAGCAGTGCCATGCTGATGTGGGCACAAGCTCCTGGTACCCACAGGGCAGAGCCACATTCAGCTGTTTCACAGAGTCACAGAATGGTCAAGGTTGGAAAGGAGATCTGCACCCAGTCCAACTCCCTGCTAAAGCAGGTTGGCACTCACTGCCCAGCTGCAGCAGGTGACCAGAGGGTTTAGGATGGCAATGCCCCTTCTCCTCATCATCTACATCTCTGTCTCCTCCCTGGTTTTCCACACAAATGCTGTGCTCAGTGATGCTGTGGTGTTGTTCTGCCTCATCATTTTGGGGTATGCCTGGTGTTAAGCAGGAATTCACCTCTGTCCTTTTCCCCTCTAAGACTGTGGCCCATCCTCCCACCTGAAGATCTGCAAAGTCACAGGATGCAGTGGTAACTCTCACTGGCGCCGGCCGCCATCTTGGAAGCGGCGGCGCCCGGATTCTGGGGCTGGGGGAGCCGGCAGGCGTCTTTGGGGGGGGCGCCGGCCGCCATCTCGGCCGGGGAGCTCCGGCCGCCCTTGGTGTTTGAGGCATCATCTGAGCAGGTCATGCCAAGAGGAAAACCTCCAGGAGCCTGGACACGTGTTGCAGGCACATGGGCCAGATGATTTCTGGCTGGAACTCCATGGTGCCTGGCACAGCCACTGTGCTGGGAACCATGTGCTGCTTTGAAGCAGCCAGGCAAATGTACCTATGGCAAAAACACAGCTGGGATGGCAGCAACAGCAACTGGTGAGGGGGATGTGAGCCAGAGTAGAGAAACTCTGTGCCTCTCTGCCTTGAGATTACAGCCTGCTGACCACAGCCCC
>VXAC01008074.1:260686-301049 GCA_013399225.1 Rhipidura dahli
AAAGCCACAGGAAATGCCATGCTCACACGGGGGTGTTTGATCCAGGATGTGACTCCGGGACACAGGGCACTGCCAGATCCATGTGTGCAGGTCTAAGCCCAGGCATAGGAGTGGGATTGGGCTGTTCCAGCAAAATCCTCCTCACTAAGTCCAGGACAGACCCTCTGCCCACAGTGACACAGCCACCAGGCCCCTGTACAAGCCACCACCTGACTCCTGTGCTCCCTTAGGCAGCTTTTCTGCCTCTCCCCTTCCATGGAGGTGGGCGGGGGGGGTGGGGGGGAGATGCTATTTAAGGACAGGCAGCTCACCAGCATGGGCTGCACTAGGTAAGACATTTCATATTGCAGAGCTCTTCCCAGGTTTATGCAACAGCCTCTCAGCCCAGCCATGTATGTGTACTCAGATATCTTCATGCTGCTCTGTATCTAATTTAATTACATGCTTCCTGTCTCAGCTTAGCAGCCTCCCGTGGCTCCAGCTCTGTTGCCTCCATTTTCAGTCCTTGTTTTGGAGCACAAAAAACTCATCTGTATGGCAACGCCTGTGGCCAGGCTCCCTTTCCAGAACTGTGCCACAGCCTTGCCAGCACTAAACCACCTCCCATCCATAGGGACCAGTTTCACTTCCACCGGGAAGGTCCTGGCAACCCAGGTAGGTGCTCAGAGGGGTTCCTGCCTGCTGAGGCTAGGAGGTGGCTGGGCTGTGAAGGCACCTGCTGCATCCACGGCCACTCTTTGCAAGCATTTGGGGGGTACTGCCACTGAGTAGCTTCATGCTCAGCAGCAAAACACACACACCATCAGCCCTAGGGATTGCTGCTGGTGTTTCTGGGTTAATATTTGCAGAGCACCAGCAACTTAGGAAAATATGAAAATGAAGGTTTGAGCCCCAAACTATAGAAATTGGGTGGGGAATAGGAAAACAAGGGGTTTGTGACAGGATGCAAAGTGCCCTTGCATATGTGCCCCAATGGACAGTCAAGCTCTGAGATACTGGCAGCAGTATTTTTGTATTTTTATACTGTTTGAGTGGAATAAGGAGAAGATACAGAAATAGATGGGAAGGGGAGGCAGGAAGGAGGAGGAGAGGAAGAGCCAGGGTGAGCTGTGCTTATTGGGGTCTCACTGCATGACCAGGCAGACTCACCAAGGAGTCTGTCCCTGATTTCTCCTAAACCAGTGGGGAACCACAGAGGTGGCAATCAGGAATGGTCAAACCTGAAGGCAGCACTGCATGCTCCCTGCAGCATTCCAGCAGAGCCTGGCATGAAATCAGGGAGATACTAAGTGCAAAGGAACAGAAATGGGAGGTTTAAAGGCCCTGCTCATGTTGCATAGCCCCTTCCTCCACCTGCAAGCAGTTGATAAGCTCTGGACGCCTTTAAGGAGGGAAGCAAACAAAGGAGATGGGAATGGGATGGAGGTTGGTGTTGTGCAGGCAGGAGCACGTTGATGGGGACAGGGTTTAGTGGTGGGCTTGGCAGTGCTGTGTTAATGGTTAGACTTGATGATTCTAGAGGTCTTTTCCAACCTGAGCAATTCTATGACAGTGCTGAGGAGGAGCAGGAAAGCTACCAAGACCAAGACAGCAGCCAGGCATTTGCAAGTGATCCCTGAGCAGCCACATTGCAGCTGGGTCTCAACCATGGGCACAGCTTATGGGACAGGGACAGTCAGGGGCTGCTGTGTGACGCCATATCCGTGTGGTTGCAGGTGAGCCTGGCTCCATCTGTACCTGCCTAGCCCATCCCAGGACAGGCAGTTGCTCATGTAGGATCTTTCACCCTCACCCACAGGGCATTTAGATTCCCAGCATGCCACATTCACATGCAGCACAGGAGGAAATAGCTGCTCTGTAAATTCGTAGCAGTGCAGAAGGAGATTATTGGAAAAAAAAATTAGAATTACAAATGAGGTTTTCAAGGGGCAGCTGTTATCCACTCTGCTCACGTGCTTGCTTTGCACAGCTGCACAGGGAGAGGTGGCTGACAGCAGGTACGTTTAATCTTCTCTTTCCGTTCCTGGAACCTGCTTTTTAAAGCCACTGAACAGCCAGAAAAAATGCTAAAGATGATGGCTAAATATATCCTAACTAAGAGGAGAGAGAGTAGCACTAATGGCAGATCCTTCCTTGAATGCAACCAAATTGGTTTGGCTCACAGACAGACTGAGGGAAGAAGCTGCAGAATTAAAGGAAAAACAATAAAAGAAGGTATTTAGGGGAAAAATAAGGGGGATAGAAAGAAACCAGAGGGATTGATAAATTCCACTGCATCCATTTCCTGAGGAAAACAAGCCCATTTAATTTTTGCTTTTAAATGCAACACTATGCAGACCACAGAGCAAACACTCACCTTTTGCAGGGAGGGTGGGTTGTGCAGACGCAAGGAGAGCCTTCAATGTGCCCAGGGCCAGACGAGATCCAGGTCGCAGCTCTTCCTGCTGGCCAGACCTGCTCAGGAGATGCTCTGTGTGGCCTCAGCAGAAAGACCTCACTAAAGCTCCACTGCAGGGTTTCTGCAGTAAGTCTCTCACCACACAATTTGCCACTGAAACCTAAGCTCCCCTCAACTGCCTTAATCCCCACCCCTGCTAATGCCTCCCCTTCCCCCCTTGTTACCCAGGATTGCCCTCAGCTGCTGCCTGACCTTTCCCCCCAGCAATCCCAGGCTCCTCCAGACTCCCTAAACTGGCCCATGACTGGCTGGTGACTCTCTCACCCTGTTTCTGCTCATCCCTTCCATGTTTCTAATGGGAACCATAAGGATGAAGCAAGCTGAGACCTGGGTGTGGTATGCCTGCTGGAGCACAGGGTTTCTTTTTTTGGTCTGCAAAAAGCTCTTAATTTGTTGTTTGCTCTTTGTGACCTGATCATGCTTGATCCATTCACTTTGCTCCCTTTCCCAGGAGCTTGTGCATCCCCCACCGCTGCTCCTGGTGCAGGGAGCAGGCTCAGCACTTGGCTGCACCTCTGGCCATAGAGGAGTGTGATGGAAGGGCTGACAGAGAGACAGGTGAAAGCAGTGCCACCACCGAGCAGATTATACCCCAGCTCTGCCACCTTTGCCACAGCTACTTCTGGCTGCATGGCTGGGGGTTAATAGGCTGATAAAGAGCATTTGCTCTGGAGCTATCACAGGGCTTCTCCTGGCCTGAAGGCAGGATGTGTGTTAGAGGTACCTGCTGCTTCTGCAGCCCCACGTCCCCCTGCCATGCTCCCAGCAGGGAAAGAGCCAGACCCCTCCAGGCAGCAGTGGGGTGTACCTAGAGAGGGACAGCAGTGTGCTGCTGGAAGGCTCTTGAGATTTTCCTTCCATGCAGGTCCTACTGACACATTTCTGACTCATCTCCCCAACCTGTACCTCCGAGGAGCCTGATTCTAAATTGCTCCAACTGAGCCAACACATCCTCACTCTGCTGCCCTATCCGGCATGTCTGCACCAGTGCAACCAGCATCTGAGGAGAAACAGCTTCTCCCATCCTGTTCCTCCTCAGCAGTTTGGCTAGGAGACACCCCTCCACCCCCGGGATTGCTGTTCCCAACTTGCAGCTTTTCAGACACTCAGGCAGAGAACAAATAGTCTCAGGCTGTTTATTATATCCTCAGGGTCTCTATGCAGAAGACTTGGGTAACACTGCACAACATGATGATGCAGCTCAGTGGGGTATCATCACTGGTGAAACATGTGGCATGGCTGAGGAGCTTCACCAGCCTCCCAGGGAAGGGGAGCCTAGCAAACAAGCAGCTAATGCAGGCGGAACCCAGGAAGCTGAGTCCATGCCTTTCCCTGAGCGGGAAGGGATCAGGCTGAACAGCCTGCATGGCCTGCTCAAACTGCTCCTGCTGATATCTTCCCACACCAGCAGCATCCAGACACTGCGGAGGCAGCTGCAGCAGCAGGATCTCATGAAAATAAAAATGTGGCAGAGGGAAGCACTTTTGGGTTGGTCTTTCTACCTGGTGGCTCACTTCTGAGTTCACTGTGTACAGCAGAGCCATCCTCAGTCTCTTCTGAGCCACCCACAAGTTTATTTCCACAGGAACAAGACATCTTTGCTATTTCAAGCAGCCTTACTGGGCTCTTGGGTTTGCAGTCAGATCCTCAAGGGGACACTGCCATCCCACCAAAGTGGAGGTGCTAGGGAGCTTAAAGACAAATCTGAACTCTGATTTGGGTAGCTCATAGAGGAGTTGGGGGGAGAGGTTATAAGAAGATGACATGTTCAAATGTGGTTCTTAAGGAAGGGGGATCTACTCCAGGGTGTGCTTGTACCCTGCACTGTTCATTGCCAGGAATCCCATAGAGGTCTGTGGGAGTAAACACAGCAGAAGGTGCCTCCTTTCCCTCACTGCTTTTCAGCTGGTGGGTTCAGGCACTGATAGAGCAACATGAAGACATTTCTCTCAGGGTAACACTGTTATCTACACTGGAAATGCAAAGCTGAGCAGCTCCTTATCTCTCCTGTTTTAGATCCAGCCTGGGGCATGCAGCACATGAGGCAAACAGGGAGGTGTGGGGCTACTTGAGACAAACAATTCACAGCACAGCTGGTCCCCATAGCTCCCTGGTACACCAGGTCCCTCCAGAAGCGGGCACTGCCTTTTCTCCTGTGTCTTTTTGCCGGGAATGTTGGATGTTTTTGGTAACAAACTCATCCCCCTCTGCCACCTTCCTCCCACAGCCTCAGTTCCCTGAACTCCCGTTGAGTTCACTGCACAGACTAGAGAGACAAGTCCTCCAGGAGGAGGCACAGAGTACAACAACTGACTTTGCCAAGCAAATAAAACCCACACACCTTTATTGAGACTATTTTTATAAAACCAGAGAGCCATGGGGGAGCCCAGCTGTGAGTGACCCCAGCATAGCTACCCTCTCCCCTAGCCAGCCCCTGCGCATGCATGGAAGAAAGAGAAAAAGAAGGAAGGCAAAAGACTTGGGGACAAAGCAAGCTTCTGCAAAGTCCAAGGGGTGTGTGGTAGAGAGAAGCATTCTGGTCTAGCAGCAAAATGAACTTTAATTCCAGTTCTGGGATATAATGCTACGATGCTGGAGAGAGCACAGCACCAAGGAAGGAGACAACTACAGCAGCCCCAGGAATGAAAGACAATGCAGAAATGATGTGAAACGGTTTGTTCTTATATAACAGGCAAGGAAGAGTTCCTATGAGCTTTACAGTGGCAGTAGGAGGCATGTAGTAGGAAGATGGCATGACCAGAGTGTCTGGGGAAGGAAAAGGCAAAGAAGAGAGGAGGGATGGATGGGGATGGAGGATAGGCAAACTGGGAGGTTATGGGAGTCTCAGGCTCAGATAGATGAGGNAGACCACCAGAACAGGACAAAGAAGGAAAGAGGGGTTTGGAGGGAAAAGCCAGAGGCCCCCAGCAAGGGGAGAGCTTGCACTGACAGGTGAGAGGCACTCCAGGACTGGCATGAGGTATGCTTTGCTATTGCTCTGAATGCTGTAAACATTTTGGTTTTGTGTCTGTCAGTGAACATTCAGTTCAGTTTGATATATGTGCTCTTAGGGGTAACTGGAAGCCTAGCAGTTTTACATCTCGTACTACTACTCAGACTTGTACACGAGGCAAACACAACACTGGCTAAAGACCTCAGTTTATGTCATTTATGCCTAATTCTCCTATTTTAACATGTACATCTATGTCTCAGAAAAGCTTCTCCAGTAGAGGACACTAAATAAGATACAGATGAAGTCACACGCACTCTCATCCACCCACACCCTCAGACACACATATCTATTTCCCCCTCCTCTGCTTGTACTGGCAAGACTTTGCCCTTCACACCTCCCCAACATGGACACCCCTTGGTGCATTAATGAGTCCACTAAAAGGAGACATGGAAATCATCCCAAGTCTGGCTGATGGATCAAAGCAGGAGAAATTTTAGACAGAATAGAGTTCTTCATCTGCTCCTGGAGTGAACACCACCCGAAGCTCATAGAAAAGGGAAAGGAAATTTTTAAACTCTTTTCCTTTCTGCCATCAAAATACCTGGGAGATGACTGGATTTGTGCCAAAAACTGGAATAAAAAGAACTGAGTGAACCAATTTTTTCCCCTCTCTTCATGTGATGGCACACTTTCATGCTACTCCAAACAGGAGGAAAATTTTAGAGGTGTGTGCTTGTGGAGAGGGGAGATGGGTTTGTAGGTTGTGAATATCCCTTTCACCCCAGGAAGAGATGAATCAAGGATAGGATATTTGTCCTTGGTGGGGATTAGTCACCACTCAGTTCTTTTCAAGGCTTTGGCTCAGTCATTATTTCCTTGATCAGCCCCTGGTTTAAGGGGTAGAGCTACAAGCTGCCTATTTCGATTCACTTCAGAATGGCATTTGGCATAAAAGAAGCAGCTGGTGCCATTTTCTTGTTTAAGAAAAATAGAATTTTACCTTAAATAGTGAGTCTGCTTTCCTTCAAGAGAGACAAACCGCAAGAGCAGCAACAAAAATAACTGTGGTAGATTCACATGCCTCAGACAATACTTTTGCTTCACTCTGTGTTCTAGGATGCTGTTTCCCATGGAGGGCGTTATCTGGCACCAATTTAATGGGGAAAACACTTCTACATCAGCCAGCCCCATCCCAGCTCCTGTCACCACTGCAGCAATGGCATCTCCAGATGTGCCCTGCTCCAAAAAATTCCCCAGGTGGATGGAGGACAGAAGGGATCTTGGATTTACCAGGTATTGGCCATTTTGAAGTTTTTCCATGAGTTCTGACATGAAATGAAGGGACTACAGCACCAGTGCTGGAGGAGTTTGTGGAGAGATGCAGTCACATTCTGAACAGGACCAGGCTTTGTAGCCACCAGGGGAACCTGGGGATTGTCCCCTCTCACATTCCTCGACACAAGCATCTCATTCCTGCTGTGTCCCCTTGCCTGCCTGTCTCTGTGACCCTCCCCAAGGTGCTGCAGAGCCTTGTCTGGGGTGCCTCACCTGGCACTAGAGGTCAGCACCACCCAAGCCCACTCAGAAGGTCTGTCTGGAGAGAAGTGCCACAAAGCAGCTATCGTGGCCTTCTGCCTTCTCTTTAAAAGCTGTGACTGCTTAAACCTCCTGCTGCTGGCTCTCACATCCTGGGCAGCTCTGGGATGCTTTTTGCACATGCAGGCAAGAGAAGGGTGGAAGGGAGGAAGGCAGGGCCAGGGACAAGGTGGCATCCCTTCACCACTTGCAATACTTATTTGGTGCCACAGTGTTGGGGAGCTGAGCTGCCCTTTTGCACCAGTGGGACCACTGGGTAAAACTGGGACCACAGGCCATCCCAAGGGAAACTACTTCAGCCAAAGCAGCCCATGCCCCTGGAAGATCCCAGTCTGCCCTGTGTTACACAGGCGTGGTAGACAGTGTCTCTGAGAAAGGGGAGTTCTTCCAGCCTCTCCTCACAGCCAGAGAGGGAAGCTTTGTGTCCCCCCTTGCAGGTCAAGCACCGAGTATTTCACTGCAGTGTGGTTTGGTTTGCCCTCCTCACTCCCTAGACCAGGAAGAGGCTGTGGAGGTGATGTGACCTACTCCTTCCTGCAGGTCAGATACCACCAGGGACAGCCACTGGATGCATGGCTCTGTATCCTTTGCTTCCATCTCTGATTCCTTCCACACATTGCACAGGTTCCCCAGACACCTGTCTCACTGTATCTTGCTTGCCACAAAGCAAGGACATTGAGGTACTGTATGACCTGGTCCCCTTGGATAAATCATGGCAAATCTGAGGCATTTTCCAGATGTCTCTCAATGCTCCCACTTTGAAGCAAGCAGCAAAAAGTTTGTGTGAAACTGCCAAGTCCAGACCTTGAGCTTTGTGTCTCGGAACACAGGGCATGAGGGACCTCACATGCCCTCAACAGTTCAGGAGCTGCATCACCGAGCCTGGCTGCAGAATGCCACGTGTCACCAAATGCCAGCCCCTGGTCCTCAGGGGTCCTTGCAGGAGCAGAGGACAGCCAGGAATGCTGGGCCACTGCTCCTCTTTCTGGCCATTCTTCACAGAAATTTAACTGGAGATGGTATTTGCTTTCCAAAGACCTGGAGAATTCTGCTGCTGACCAACCAGGTACCAAAAAGCAGGTTTCCCTACTGAACATACAGTTTGCCCTTGCACTGTATTTAGACTTTCGTGTCTTAGAGACCACAGGAATACAGCTCCAGAATAAACCCAACATCTAAACCACCTCTGTCTTGGTCCTAAACCTATTCATCCAACTGTCCTTACAAAAAGCCTCAAAAAACTGTTTCCTACTTAATTGATGAATATTATTTTTTAATATCCAACCAGGCTTTTTGTATCTTTTTGTATCTAAACACATTATGCTTAGCTTTAGAATTCATTCTACCTCATTCATTCTACCACATTACACTGAATCTTTATCAGCAGCTTTCTGATGTATCAAATGCACCCACCACTGCTGGCCAGAGCAGGGGTTTACAGCCTCTGGTCTGGGGATGACTGAGAGAAGGGAAAGACCCATCAGGTCACTTTCCAAGCCTTCATTAGTTTAGAAAACAGACCTCTGGTCTGCCAGCTCAAATCCACAGACAGGCTGTCTGCTTCTCCCCTAGAAAATACTGCAAGAATCTGCCAAGCTGAAACAGCAATGCCTTGGAAACAGGGCCATCAGATGGTAGGAATTATTGCACAGCACAGAAGAGGTGCTACACCACTGACATCTGCAGAGTCTTTTCTTGCAGTGGCCGTCCAGACTATGGGAACAGGGCCAAAGAACACCTCACACCCCACTGCACACACTGACACCCATCCTGCTCACTCCAAGCTCTCTGTGCCCCACTGGAAGCAAGCACCCTGCAGCAGGGTCTGTGTCTTGGGGAGTTCTTTGCAAGGCATTGAACCCACAGTGGACAATCAGTAGATAGGGACAGTCAGTAATCAGGAAATAACAAAAATAGAATTGTGAATTTTCATGTTGCCATGCACTGCTCAGGTACCACATGAAAAATACCATCTGCTGTGGCAGACAGGTCTTGTGCTTTTCTTACACCTCTGCAAGGGGCAGAGGCAACATTCCTTCTCTCTACTGTCTCCCAATAGGTCATTCCTGATGAGCCACCAAGCCTGTGGCAGCCAGGAGTCCCTTTGTACTAGGTATTGGTACAGTGCCCAGCACAAGAGAATGATGACTGGGGCCCTGAGGCTGAACTACCACACAAATAAATAATAGTCATGAAAAACAATCATTCACATTAGAAGACTTGCCTGCCCAGGCCAAGTGAGAGCTTTTGGGATTACCTTCCTCATGAGGAAAACTCAGCAGTCCTATGAAAAATATTCTTAGTCTCCATCCCTGAAAGATAAGGGGCAGTGACAGGGTAGCAGTTGTGTCATAAAGTGTGCGGCCAAAATGGGGAGGTGAGCTCAGTTTGCTGATGGTTTCCACTCTGGGAAGGGGAATGAGTCCTGTGCCTTTGTCTCCTCTCTCCCTCCCTTTGGTCTCTGGGTCCAGACCCCAGCAGCCAACATGGGAGACGTGAGCTGGATGTAGCTTCACAAGTGTCAGATTTGCCCTTGGGGCCCTTCCAAGCACAAGGGAGAGGTGGGAGACAGCGAGATGTGTGGAAGGATGGAAAGGTGTTATTTACACACAGACCAACACAGTAATTTTAAAGGAAACCTGCCTAGCCTATAGATGATCCTGTGACTTGAGAGGGTTCTGGGTTTGTGCTAGAGAGAGGCAACAACTGCAAGGTGCTACTGATAACCAAAAAAAAAAAAAAAACCGCACAGAAAGTCGAAGTCTTAATATCATGCCTGGGTCACTCTCTGGAAGCTTCCTCTGCCCCTTCTCCCTCTTTTCCCATTCCCACTCCTTTTAACATCAAGAAAGTTTCACAATTAGACATGGGTTTTGGCTCTTCTGGGAAGGACATGGTTTCTGAGGGCCCCATTGCTGTTCTAGCTGAGCCTCCTCTGGGTCTGAGACAGCAGGTCTGTGTAAATTTTGGATCTCAGGAACCTGGGATATGAGTCTTTCTCCATCAGGCTGTGCACCTTCCCCTGAGCTTGGTCAAAGCAAGAGAGGGAGGGCTCCTGCACATTTCTTCTTGTCAGCTCCCGTGTCTGGAAGTCTATGTTCACCTGGGAAAAGCAGCAGAAGAGAGTTTGGCACCGAGTGTTCAGCTGGCGTCCTTCAAATGGTACACTGCCTCTCAGTCATGGCTGTAGAACAGCAGCAGAACCAAGGTCCTACCATTGTCCGTGCCTGAACAGCCCCCACAGCTCTAGGGAGTTTAGTGATCCAGGGCTACGAATCCTACCCTAAGCCTGCAAAAGTTGGATTTATAGTGATCCAAGCACTTCTGAAATCAAATTACTTTTATTCAGACTCTCAGGCAACACATCACCTAAAACTGCTGACTCAACCTAACTTCTCTCCTGTCAACCACAATTTCTCTATTCCCTTCATTCTTCCATACATGCCCAGTATATGGGTGAATGAACTTTTAAGTGGGTTTAAACTATCAGTACGTTCTTATTAAATGTTTCTAAACTCTGTTGATCTAAAATAAATGGTTTGATTTTTCCATAGGAGCTTCACATTACAATATCTCAAGGAGAGGCTTGAAAAAATAAGCCACCCTATAGTGTTATGACTGCCATTTGTATGCAAAGCCAGCCTATGGAGTTTTCCTGTTTTCCTTCCCTAGCACAGCAATCAGCACTTGTTAGGGTTATTGTCTGGAAGAAAAAGTGGCTGAAAAGATGTTATTTGTTGTTATTAACTCAGTGTCCAAACTTGAAGGAGCCTAGAAAGTGAAGCTGTCTTCCTTAATGTGGATGGTCAGCAATATGGATTACCTCTCTGCATTGCTTAATAATTTCTTATTCTAGCATGCCAAAAATATATAACAGTGCTAAGGAAACTTCACCACAGAACCAAATTTTAGGAAAGACCCCATCCTACCTGCATTCCGATTTCTAATCAAGATTCAGCCCTCTAGTCCTTAAAATCTCACCCAGCTTCCTGAAGAACAGTGGGAAGATGCTCATGGAGAGCAGTGGGTATTGAGATACCCACACACCTTGGTGTGAATCTGGGTCCTTCCCAGTGGCCTTGCAATGGCCTTCCTAGATGGGAGAGGGAGTAAAATGAGCCCTTTTTGGGGTCCCTGACAGACACCTGTACTGTGACAGGCACCCATGCAGGGGAGCAGGAGGAGCTGGGTGCAGTTAGAGTCACCCTGGTTGTGCTGTGATTGCAGTAACACAACCGAGAATCGTCACGACGAAGACTACGAAGGAGCTGACAGTGCTGTCAGCCTGTCAGTGCTTGAAAGAGGATTTAACAATCCCAGGCTCTGGGTTGTGACTGCACTTTTTGTTCAGCTCGGAGATATTGTTTGCACCTCTCAGGAGGTCTGAGTGAGGTGGGAGTTAATTTCTGATAAAACTCTCCTCCCAGAGGAGCCAACAAGTTACTCACTGGTGGGATGGTCCTATGCAAAGTGTCCTCTGAGGAATGAGCCCAACAACCTGCTCGAGGGCTGACAGTAAATGAGAGGAGCACTGTGAAATGCTCTTGCGTAACTTGAAGAGGTTAGGAAATGCAGGTTGAGGTTGCCAGTGAACTCCCTGGCTGTGACTAATTTAGTATCATCAAAGTAGTTGCCCTCATCAGGGATGAGTCACCATGAACAGAGGCAGCTGTAGCAGGCAGGATGGCATTCCCACCCTCCTTAGCTACTCTCTGAGGGGGAAGGAAGGGAGGGAGAGTACCCCCAGGCCCAGCTGGGGGTGATGGCCCTGCTCAGTACCTGCAGGGGTGCTGTGCCATCCCAGGGTGCTGCATACCCACCTCCCGAGGGGCCTGCACATCGATGAACTCCTCGAAGATGCGCTGGGCCTTGGAGGCCAGCTTGGCTGCTGAGCGCGTCTTCTTGAAGTCCTCACAGGCCAACCAGAACTCCAGGTTTTCTTCGCTGAACTCCGTCTTCAGGAAAGCACGGAAAGCAGCCAGCCCATCTGCAAGAGAGACACAGAGAGTTACAAAGGGAGGAGAAAGAAGGCAGGGAGGTGTTCCTTTCACAGACACCCTTCCATCCACTCCTGCCTACCAAAGACCATTTGATTATTCTCCCAAGGTCTGCAATCCCAGGATGTGTCCATAACTTACACTACTGGGTTCTCATGAACTGCCAGAAAGTCAAACATCACTTGATGTAACTCTGAAAACTCTGTTTTCCAGCTAAGATGGCAAAAGACTTTCCTTGAGACTGGGATACCCCCTTTGGAAAGTTACTTTTGGAATTATCAAACTTTAACTCTTTGCATCTTGTGCGTGTTAATGCAACACTTTGTAACACCCTATCTGTCATTAAGAAAAATCTTTAATAAAACATGGCTGCTGTGGACTTGTCTCCTATGTTTTCTGTCACTTTGCTTTATTGCCTTGTGCCATTTTTAGTTCTGAATTAAACAGAGGAAAGTTCTTGAAGAGTCTGTTACAGCTCCAATAAAGAGTAGAGGGAAAGGATGCAGCATAATTACAGCTTGTCTAGTCAGTGGTAAAAGTGTGCTCATCACTTGCTAATGCTCAGCAATTGTGACATTTCAGTAATGAAATCTGAGTCAGCCGGGGCAGATTAGAAATACGGAAAGATTTATTAGGCAATCTGTGTCCTCTTAAACCCCTGCCTGGGCCCATTTATGGACACAGTCATTGTTTTTTATTTCCTTTCCCTGAATGGCACCAGTGGAGTTGAAGTAGCTGAAGGCTTGACATATAGCCTTTCTCCTTGGGATTAATTTAGGTTCTCATGTTTTGTTCTGTTTTTTTTTTTTTTTTTCCAGTAACATGTTTCTAACTCTTCCTGGTCTTTTGCAATAGGGTCTGGGTTTTTGTATTTCATGTCTGGAAAGCTCTTGAGTCAGCACTGGCTACTTTCCAGCAACTGTCTAAAAATATTGATGGAACTGGGGATGGACTTGGCAAGGTCAGACTACTCAAAAGGATAAAGGGAGCAAGGACAAGGCATCTCCAGCCTCTCATCCACCAGCATCCTCAAGTCCTTCTGGGCAGGGCTGCTCTTGATCTGTTCATCCCTCAGCCTGGATTGATACTGGGAGTTGCCCTGATCCACATGCAGCACCTTGTACTTAAACCTCATGAGATTTCCATAGGCCCATTTCTCAAGCTTGTCCAGATCCCTGTGGATAATCCTAGCATCTTTCAAACAGGCTATTCAGACAGTTCCTTCTATATGCTGTATATGTTATAGATATGCTACAGATAATATATATGATCCCTACATGCTACCTATATGCTGTATATATGTATATGGCATGTATGCTACAGATCTATAGCAATGTAACACTGCCCTGCATCTCCCTTGCATGTCCTAAACTTCTTTCTGCTTATTTTGTTTCTGGCAATAACTTAGGACATGGAGATATTTTCCAGCTCCTGCTGAAGCCTCAAGCCCTAAGCAATGGCCCTGGGTATTGAACAGCAACAAACAATCCTAATTTCTGTCTGCATGTCAGTCAAAGGAGATGTCTGACTGCCCAGATCCTCAAATGGAAAGGCAGAAGAGATATTAGGCCAGACAAGCCCAAATTAGAAGCTAAACCTCTCTGCTTTGGGTTCCTCAAAACTCCTTCATTAGTGGGCTCTGTGCACGGACTGCTCCATTAGCAGTGTGCTATCAGCAATAAAAATGGATCCATCCCATCTCAGCCATGCTCCCTCTTTCTGTCAGCCCCAGAAACAGCTGTATTATTCCAGCTTGTCCTGACACTTCTTAATTCAAACAGTTTTAGGGGAGATCTGGGTTTTTCACTGATAGGGTGGACAAAACCAGGGCTCTTGTCCAAGTAACAATGCAAATTATGGGTCCAAGCCTGGGGCAATATTGTGACATCAGCCCCAGAGGAGCCTGCAGAGCAGAATGACAAAGGTATCTCCAGGAGCAGGGCACCTGTCAAGATCACCCTGCCTGTGGCTGCTTTGAGCATCTCCGTGGGTAGATAAACATGGTGAGGGGTGTTTTAGGGCTGCTGCCGTTCCTGAAATCTGGGACACAGAAATATTTTCCAAAACCTGTGTCCCCCTTAGTGCCTAGATCCTGCAAACATCCCTGTTTGGGCACCACTTATAAAAATAAGAAGGCTGTGGGGGGAAGGGGCAGGCAGAGGGGCTGCTGTGTTTCCCAAACTGTCTCTTGAGAGGGACAGTTCGGGTGCAGTTAATCTGCTAGCAAACTCCTCTTTCTGCCCTGCACTGCTGGAAAGCGCGAATGGCGCGCTCCCCCACACCTTATGCCGGATAGCTAAAATATTACCAGAGACAAGGAAGGCCTTCCGCTTGCCGAGTTCCACTGGCTTATTCCTCCCTGAAGGGAGGCGAGCGAAAAAGGATGGAGCCGTCCTTGAGCCCAGGCTTTATAGTGTGTTCTGAGGCACAGGAGCGGTACAAAGGCGGGGCCAAGGGAAGAGAGGCAGTGGAGGGGGGGCACGGGGGTGGAACAAGGTGGGAGTCGGAGGAAGCACCAATGGGGAGAGGGAAGGGGCAGGACAGAGGACATGGGCAGGAAGCAGCCGCACGGGCTGCTGGGAGATGTAGTGTTCCATTCAACAGAGTCTACATTCCAGCCGCAGGGACGTGTGGGAGCGCCTTTTCCTTCACAGATCATGGGGCGGTATTTCAAATCTCTGTGGTTTCCCTCCAGCTGGCCTCAGCCAATTCCATATTCTCATGTCCATCAGCTGACACAGCTGCTGTTTCAGTGACCCCAACACCTAGAAAATTCACAGAGCTTGTGTGAGAGTAAGGGAAGGACCCTGGAACAGGGCAGGGAGTCTTTGCAGGCTGACAGCTTTCAGAAAGAAGGAAATAAAACAGGTAGAAAGTTCCAGTTCCTCAAGATCTACGTCATTTTATATATCATCAGCTCCTAGTATGCTTGACATTAAATATTGCGGCACCCAAGCACACTGCTATGTCTCTGCAATCTTTGCTATGTCCCTGCTAAGGTCTTGTTCCCCTGTCTCTGTCCTGGTCGTTTTTCCCCCCTTTTCCTCTACGACAGCCCCAGAGCCCCAGCACTGACAGAGGATCACTTACAAGAATAGCAGAGTTGCACGAAAGTACCATATCTGCAAAATATCATTGCTGCAAAATACAATATCTGAAAAATATAATACCTGCAAAATATAAAGTCTGCTAAAAGAAGGGAATGTTATGATTGACAAGGAGAGAAAGATGTTTGCTACAGCCCTGCCCCAGAGAGCAGCTGCAGCAGGTTCCCCCAGGACCAGGAGGTTTCCATGAGCTCTGCCTTCTGCTCTAATGTCAGTCAGCTCCTTTTTATCCTGAAATAAGTTTAGACAGTGAATGGATAAATAATAGTGTCTGGCTGTTCTCTGCTTTTTTTATACACTCCTGTCATGCATTCCTCACAGCCTTTGAGGAGATGCGAGTGATGAGGCTGAACCTGTGAGGACCTTGCACAGGATGCTTTGGATGTAGTCATCCTTGACTGCCTGGTTCTCCATAGTTTTAATCTTTAGCCCTTGACTGCCTGCCAGCCTTTCCAACTGTGCCTGACAACCAGGCTTGGGGAATCACTGCCAGAAGTTTGTCGTGGAACAATGACAAATCTGATTGAAAGGGCAGGAGGACAAGTAGGCACGGGAACTGTCACCACCTGAGCTGGAATTTGACCTGGATGTTGACTTCAATCTCTGCCTCTCCTTCACAGCACATGAAAGCTATCAAGGAATGATCACTCATGAATGATCAGCATTTCAAAGCTCATCCTACCCAGTTGGACATCTTTTTTTCCTGGGGTGACCAGCACTGGAGTGCAGTGTGATATGAGCAGGAGAGAGATTTCACCTCCTGAAATATCCCAGAGTGCAATTCCAAAGGGATGCTTTACAGAGAAAGCACAGGATTTAAAAGCAGGATTAGAAGTCTGCAGATGCAGCAGCACAGAATAATCCCTAACCTGTGGCCCAAAGGCATGGTCACTCAGGGGGATGGGATGTGCTGGTGTAGGTGCACAACAAGACACCTTCAAGACAACTGTTGGACAATTATTCTGGAATTTGACTCAAGAGTCCTTTACTTGAAGCCAAAGGAGGAAATTGATACTGATGGAGCAGATAAGTTGAAGACAAAGAAACAGCTCTTTACTGAGTGTCAAGAGTCTGAGGGAGAAGCAGCAGACATTTGCTATTTTACTTTTGCAGTGTAGATACAAGCTTCAAAATGCCCTGCTCTCCATTCAGACTGACTGAGGAGAGGGCAAGAGCATTGCCAGATGGGATTGTTAAGTGCTCAGACATTACTCAAGATCTTGCAGGTCACCTGTGAGTTAGGCAATGACAGGAATTTGTGTTTTATGAACGGGCAGTGCCAAGCAGCTCAGTGACCATGTGAGGACAGGGACTCCTGAAATCCCATTGAGGAGATGGAGAGTGGATCCTTTCCAGCAAGAAGGCCTGTGGAGGAAAGGACTGAAGTAGGGAGCAGAAAACACAAGACAAGTCTTAACTAAATCAAGGTCCAGCATCTTGAGGAAGGGCCCAGGTTAGTGGCAGCCTAATAACCAAGCACCTGCCACTGTTAGAATAAGAAAGCAATCAACAGTCATTTATTTAATGCATGTGTTTCACCCCATCAGCAACGAGACTTCATGCAGGGAGTAAAAGCAGAGTCCCTTTGTAGTGGTTGCTGGATGGATGGATTGGCTCCATGGAATGTGTTGGGTCCAGGGCTGGAGAGATGAGGTCACAGTGCTCTGCATAGCACACTAACGTGCTCTCACTGCTACTGAGCAGTGCTCCACTTAACCTCAGATGCCTGTCACCAGCACAATGCTAATACTGTTCTGGCTTAGAAAGATCTGGGAGTAGGTTGGGATATTCCTGTGCTGTGTAGGAAGTGAAGGAATGTGTAGACAACAGGAGGAGAACAAGAGTAAAGTTTGGGCGGAAGAGCACAGAGATCACAGAAAATCTGGAGAAAAATCACCCTTGAGATAAAAGTGGGAATTCAGCATGAAGGTTTTTGGTGTCAGGTGCTTTGTTAAAACTTGACTAAGGGTTGAGGACAGACTGTCCTGCTGGATGCTGGACAAATGATAAGCCATGTGTCCAGCCCCATGAGGGATGCAGAATGAGACATGCTATCGCTTGCATTTCCCTCCAGCAGCCTGTCACAAGAAATCCTCATCTGGCTGGCCAGCCTGTGCCTCCTGGGCATGGGCACAGCAAGGGAAGTACTCCTCAGTTACTCACACGCATGCACTCACACTCTGGGGACAACGCTGAGCTTGCTTCCCTGCGAGCCTTCACACTGGCACAAAATGGGAAAAGATGCCAAAATCCAAATGCATGTTAAAACACTGCTTTTTCTCCGTGGGCACCCAAGGAAATACTGCACACAGCCTGCCTCTTGAGAGAGTTCTCAATTCCCTGATGAGAGCAGGATCAGACTCCCCTCTCCTGTTGCTTGTTCAGAAGCCCTGACCCTATTGAACGCGGCTACGCTGTGCCTGTGTCTGTCAGTGAGCTCAGGCTCCTGATGTAAAATAGGGATTGTCTGCCTGACCCCAGGGTTTCTAAGTTGATTTGCTTCACCCATTAGTAAAAGCAATTAGGATATCATTGCACTGACCTATCCATCTGGGTCTGGCGGGGTGGAGCTGCTGCATCCTGCTGCTCAGCAGTGCTCACTCCAGGAGGGATGAGGGAATTGAGTCCCAGGGCCAGTGCAAAAGTGAGGTGGGGAAAGCCCTCCTACATTTCCTATTCAGAGTCTCTTGTTAAAGTCAACTCCAATTATTCTTTGAAAGGTTGGGGAATTAATCCAAATCAGACCACTCTGTGCAGACTGTCCTGTGCAGAGGGCATTACCCAGCCTGGGAATCTCCTAGGACAAACAATTGCTTCAAATTCCAGGGGATTTCAATCCTCTGCTCACTCACGGTGCTGCCCCAGAGCAGCAGGTGAGGATCAAATATTACCTGCACAGGTCATTCATTAGAAGGGTGAGGGGAGATCAGGGAGAGCTCCACAGGGCCACCACACTTCAAGGGATATCTGGCAAAGGTGATAATAGAATCACAGAATGGTTTGGGCTGGAAGGGACCTTAAAAATAATCTCATTCCAACCCCTCTGCCATGGGCAGGGAAACCTCCCACTAGACCAGGTGGCTCAAATCCCCAGCCAGCCTGGCAAAATGACACTCTCCATAGAGTCTCTGTAATGCATGGCACCTACTCAGGTCATTTCCATTCAGAAACCTTTTGGAGACTCATGAAAATAGGAAAGGGAAGAAGTGTTTTTCCCATCTCACTGAGTACTACACCCCTGTGGGCCTCCTGCATGTAGGAGGGCAGCCTACTCACCTGGAAACTTTGGAGAGCCTCTTAGGGAGCTCTGATCCACTTTCTTGCTCCTTGGAGCAATTTTACCAATTGTCCAACTCCTTGCAATACTGCTCCATCCAGCTACTGAGTCCCACCTGAGCACTTTGGGGTTTATTTTCCTTTGAGAACAGTTTGGCTGGAAGGAACCAAAACCATCTGATGCAGCAGAAAGCACCACACAACCCCCTGAAATCACAATCCGCTTTCCAAAATGAACTGTCCATCTATTGAAGACAGTTTCTGACAGATGTGTCAAGCAGAAGTGCTCTACCTGTGGATGCTGTGAGCCCCAGGGGGAATTCTCCCCGAGCTCAGCTGGTGCTTAGCCCATGCCCCCAAGCATGAATTCCAATTTTCCCTGGCTAATGCTGTTCACCTGAGTAGTCACAGGGAAATTAGACTGGGACAGTTCTGTCCTCCTCTTGGCACTAAAAGCAGAATATTTGCTGGCAGCTTCCCTACAGACAGATGCCAGCAGGCTAGGCACAGGTTTATTTATGCCCAGATTTTGGCCAGTTAAGGCACAAGGCTCCTTTACCTATCTAACATCAGCACATCCTAACAACAAAAATGCAGCTCATACAATATAATTAATTCTATGAATACGTGCTCTTCTCTCCATTAAACCAGTGTAACTAAAGTAACACTTCTGTTTCAACAGAACTTTCTGTATTTGCATCATTATAACCCTTGACTGCCAGGCTGGCAATTCCAGAAACTTCAGGTGCAGAGCAGTTATAAAATATTCCTTTGGAAAGTAGTTTATTAAACAATAATATTTTTTGTCACCAATCACCAGGCAATGTCACTGTGACTGCTGATAAAAAAAGATTAATTTAAATTTTAAAGATCACCTTCTGTTGCTATTAGGAACTGAGTATTTTTCATTAGAAACTGAATATTTTTCATCAGTGCCAGAGAGTTATCAGAATTACTTTCCATTCTAAGAGATGGGAAAAATCCTGATAATTAATTTATCACACCAAAAGGCTAATTTATTAATAAAACCAGACATCCTTTGCGGTTGCTGGACAAATAATTCTACCTAGGAACTAAGGCTTGATTTAGCATTTTTGCAGTAGTCAGCTGAAGAGGGAAGTATATAACATCAGGACATAGGTGGGTAAATTCACTGGGGTATGTAATCCAAGCACTTTTTCTGCAGTCTGTATCTAATAAAGAAAACTTCTACTTTTACGCTGGTGAAGAAGAAATGGGTTTGAGTTCAGGATGGTAACAGGGATGTGAATATCCTTGCCCTCCCCTCTTCCCATCCCACAGGCACCCTATAATCTCCTTGCATTTTCTTCTTCTTCTTCTGAATTTCTACAAAAGAAATGCTCCTTTTTAGTCAGACCCAGCTACACCATATATTTTTCCCCTATTGGCTGCAAAAGCAATGATCTCAACTAGAGACTGCTGCTAAAATTACATACTGCTTTTCCCGCCTTGGTCAGCCAGCCTGTTTACTTAAAATTAAGTTGTCACTTAATTCCCTGCCAGAACTGTTGTCATCTCAGTAGAAACCTAGCAAACTCACCCTTCCCTTAATAATATAATTCTACACTTATATGTTAAAATGTAAGGAAAACTTGAGTCTCTTAGCAAGCCAGACAGCTCCTTATTGCCATAAAACAGTTCACCACCCACGCTGACTTTTCCCCAACCTTGACTCGTTAGGATTTTATTCTCCAATAGAAGCCCATGAATGAACCCATACTGGGAAATTTTCTGTCTTGTTTATAATTTCTCAGTGTGAAAATGCTGGTGAAGCAGAGCAATATTTGCTGAACAGAACTCATAGGATTGATCTGTTGAGCAGTGCAGGCGGTGCTGTGTATAGGTTAGCATAAGGTCTCTGGATGTGAAATATTCAGGTTAACTGCAAAACAGGCTCTGCTCAGGGGGACCACAGATGATTCCTCTGCAACAGGGCAAGCCATTCAAGGGTACTGAGCTGGAAGAGGCAGTACCTTGGGCTGATGGCTTTAGCAGTTGTGGTTTTCCTTGTGATCAGGAGCAAAGCCATGGAGGGAACACATAAAACCCTTTTATCCAGAGGGCAATTAGTGCCTATAAAGGATGGTGACTGCTGGGCAGTGAGCAGCTCTGAGGGTTTTATGTGCCTGTCCCTGCTATGCAACACACGTTCTGCCCTAACTACAACAGGGGTTAAGGACAGAGGAGGAAAAAAACAAGGTAGAATTTGATCTCTACTCACATTTATGAGACAAAAGGACATCAAAAGAGTCTGCCCATCTAGTTGCTTCTTCTGTTGACAGTCTTCTGTAAGGAAAAGATGGGGCAAGTTATGGGCAACCCATGGCTGCTCATCCCTTCTGGAGCTGTTTGATGAGGACACTGAGGAAGGCTGGAACTCTTCTTGCCTGATTTTGGAGGCTCAGAGTGTAGAACTGAGCCAAGTGACCTTGGGCTCCCTTTAGAATCGGTGAGGACATACCAAGGGACCTGCAGGGACTCATCTGTGCTCATCTCACATCACCAGGCAGGTAAAATAGGCCAGATGAACCATACCCAAAAAGAGACCAATTTTTTCCTCACGGACTCTAAGCAGAGGCCCAGGGAACAAGCTCAGATTCAGACATTTACATTGTAAAAGCCAAAAGTCAGGCAAAATGATACTCAGCCCTGCAGAAGTGTTTATTTCTCTTGCTTGCCTTTCAGGGGATCTTAGCTCAGGTGTAAGCAGGGACTTGTGATCAGATGAGTTCCATCCCACATGTCAGGGATCAGAATCAGGATTCTGGAAGGTTGGAAACATCTCCCTCAAGCATTGTGCAGTGTTAAATGTAAGGCTGAGCTGAAGATGACCTGAAATTGCTGGTCACCTCTTACACCAAGCCAACTGCTCAGGCTTCAATTTGTGATGACAGAGGTGTAAGTTACATCACCAAATAGGTGCAGACATATCCCACACCCACAGCAGTAGGGACCTTGAGCATGTCCTGTCTCATGGCAGAGCCTGTGTCGAAGATCCAGGTATTTCCCGAGGCTATTCCTGATGGATCAGTGCCGATTTGTTTTCCTTGTGGAAGTAATAACAGCTTATACAAAGTACAACGAAAAGAAGACAATACTGGAGAAGGGGGTGGGTGGGGAGGGGAAGGACAGGAGTGGGGTTGGGGTGGGATGCTGCAGCTATACTCACTTCAAAGCCCGGTTGGGCTTGTCCGGAAGAATAGCTGTGAAATCATTATATGAATCTGATTTGTGAGACAGGCAGCCCAGGCGAGTCCTCATCCCTCTGTTCCTGTGGCTGAGGTGGGGAAGCAGGGGTGTTAGCAGGGAAAAACCAAAGAAGAGGATGATTATAAGTCTAGCCAGCTTGGCAAAAGAAAAAGAACAAACCCAAAAAAATCTCAGTGGCTCTGTGCCAGATTGGTGTCCTTGGTTCCCTCTCGTGTGAGAGGGACCCTGAGACATCTTCAGGTAGATGCTAAGGGTGAACACAGCACCAGAGCAGCTGAAGGCTCATCCGCACCAGGCGTTCAGCTGTCTTGGCTGGCAAAACGGCTTTGAAAAGCTGCACTTTGGAATGATTTCTTGGAAAGTCCTGCTCTGGTCAGGTGTGGGAGGAGAGCAATGGGCAGCAGTACAAGAAATCAGTCACCACGTTCCAGCTGCACCAGAAACAGCACAAAGACCAGAGTTGGAGGGCAGGAGAGAGCTGGAGGAAGGAGAGGGGTAGTAAGGCACCTGCAAGGTGAGCCTGTGCTGCAGAACCATGAGTTCCAGGCCAAGATCAATCCCAAGCATCTAGACTCGGGATTACATAATCAGGATCAAACGGTCTGTTTCCTGACACGCTTACCCAGGCAGATAATGGCTTTATTGCTTTTTTCCTCTAAATTTCAGCCCAGCCCCAGAGCCTTTGATCCTCTGCCAGCCCCTGGCATCCTTGCCCAGCCCATTCCCAGGACAGCATCCTTCATTACATAACCCAGGATAGGCAGGGACACAGAAGGGCAGGGAAATGGAATACACACATGCATTACACAGGACTGGCATTACCTTCTCCCCAAAAACATTTAGGGGCTGCTTAATGGGTTTGCATGGGCTCTGTGATCTGCCTCTCCAGCCTAAGGGCATCTTCTCTCTGAGATTCCCTGGACATCAAACTAGGCCATTCTCTCCTCCAGACCACTGGAGGAGCATTTAGTGACCTTGTCTCCACTTCTCGGCTGCTGGACCTACTTTGGAGCAGCTGAAAGCCCTTCTCCAAGCCCTGCTGCCAAATAGATGCTGAATACTTTCTGTTACTGCAAAAGTACAGCGTTTTTTCCCTTCCATCTGTAATTCTTGCAGAACACTTCAGCACCAGTGCCTGAACCAATCTGTAGTGAGCCTGTTTCCCCCTTCTCCTCCCGCCCTTCGGAGAGCTTCTATTATTACACATTTTAATGTAATCTTAAAGCAAATTAAATGTTAATTAAATGCACCGAGTGTCTCCCTGGTGCAATACAGGCAGCTCACAGCGTTTAACAAGCACAAAAACCAGGAGCTCTTCAGTCATGGGAATTGTTACACAGCCTCCAACTACAGACTCATGGCCATGGGCCTGGGATGCTACATTCCACAAACTCCAGATGAGAGCACAGGGAGTGCCACATTCCCTGCTGGACTTGCTGTGTTGAATTGGACACCAAGCCCACTACAGGATCCTTCTGGTACCTCTCCTGATGCCTCCTACACACCACCTTTCTGTTCCCTGTTCTGTTTGCTCACAAATTTCCCAGCAAGAGATTTGACAGGCATTACTGCAGTACTGCTCAGGTAACCCTCTAATGCCTTAGATCAAGGGACTGCAGCAGGGAATTAGAGCAGGTGGGGGCCAGAGCTGCTGTGCCATGGGCAGGGAGTGGGTTCCTCATGGAACACCCTTCTCTCGGTGAGAACGTTCAAGACCGGATACAGAAGAGAGAGAGGGAAAGAAATTGGGTCTGCAGGAGGTGGAGAGGCAAGGGAGGGGCAGGAGGGAAGAGGGGACATTGCAGTGAGCTGAAGGGCTTGCTGGACGAGGCAGCGACAGGATGGGCAGGGGTGAGGAATGCACCGTGTCTTTCCAGTTACCTCCGTGGGATCAGTAAGGCAGCCATTCAGGCATCCAGTTATGGTTAACCCTTTAACTGGCTGGCTTGGACTGCAGTCAGGGCTGCTTGCAGGAGGTGGGAGTGCAGGAAGAAAGGATTTACTGTTTCATGTCCTGGCATTTAAAAATATACCAAAGAATCCTCTTTGCCAAAGCCAAGAAGGGCCAGTTGTCCTCAACTCATTTGATTCTTGTCTCCTAGCATGGCAAGTCAATTGTTCAATGGAAGACGTTGAGAGTTGAGGGATGGTCACAGAGGAGAGACGGCATTTCCTTCCAAGACCAGGACAGGTAAAGTCCAGCTTCGGGTCTAAAGTGGTTTGAGTTCGGTGTCCCAGCTCACCAGGGAGGAGCAGCAGTTGGCATTATCCCACACTCATCCTTCAACACCTTCGAAGGTCTCTCCTCAACAGGCAGAGCTCTGGGCTGACCTTGCTAAGACCAAACTACTTCTTGTGCCTGTCTCTCCAGGTCATAGCTGATGTTACTGGCCAGGCATCATGGAAAAGCTGTCACTGCAAACAGAATAACAGGCGGACTTCAAGCATCTGCAAGTGCTGCTCCTTTCACCACCACATGCTCAAGCACTCACACAAAAATAACTCAAAGCAAGCAGCTCCTTGTTGGGGTGGTGGGAGCCTGCAGGGAGCCACCAAGGAGATGCACAGCCTTCAAAGGGGAGGGAAGGAGAGAGGGAGATTGGAGATGGTGGGGTCCTCATGAGCCTTGGCACACTGGGAGGCAACTGGTTGACTACTCTCATATCAAGAGAGTGAAGGTGAGATCCACCAGGCAGGAGAGCCAGGGGACAGAGAACAGGACTCTATGGTGAGCAAAGACAAAGCTTTCTGATTTACCAGGACAGAGCCAAGCTCCAGGTACCTTCCATGTCATGTCCTCCTGCCCACTGGGAACAACCAAGGAGGAGACGAAGGAGCTGATGAGAGCTGAGAGGGTGTGCAAGGAGTCAGGATCCTGCTCTGCTGGGGCCTGAGGAGACCCTGGAGCTTGGGCTGCCCAATGCAACATCCCTCTTCAAACGTGATTACATTAAAAACACACAAAGCCTCTTCCCCACTAAATTAATGGAACCGGGATTGTGCTGCATTGCCAGTGAGTGCATTTCCTTAATCCCCACCCTGACCGGCTGCTTCACTGCGCTCTAACTGAAATCAATCCTTGTAATTCCTTAAGCCCCTTTAAATTTCCTCATTAACAGCCTCACCCGCATGTGGGGCCACAGCATATTTCCTAGAGTCCAGCAGCTCCTGCTCCTCTTTCCCACTGCTGCTCCAAGGTGACAGCTGGAAGCAGAGCTGGGTACTCTCTTCCTTGCAGCTTCCTCCACCAGCCTAAATTTTGGGGTACTGTTATGAAAGAGCCTTCTGCTAACCCCCACTCCCACCCACTGAGCCCCCATAGTAACCACCTGCACTGCTGAGCAGCACAAACTTCCCTACAATCCCAAAGTCCATCCAACTTCACGAATGCTGGGACCTATGTTTCTCGTGAAGGCAATTCCACTGCTTGACTGACATACCCACAGATGTTTCTTCTGTTTGCAAATAAAGCCAGTCAGTCGTGATTTTAAAATGTATGCTCTGGTGTCTGGTAAAGGCATTGCAATAAAGGTCCTGGTGAGGGGATTTTTCTCTTGCTCCATCCTTTATACTACCTCCCCCTTCTATGAAAGGAACCCGGTCAAGGAGAATTGCCAGCCTCATCATAGATGTGTTTAGGGGGTTTCTCCTTGAGAAACAGAAAGGGAGGGGTGTGATTAGGACGTTCAGTTTATCAAGCCACCTAAGCAAAGATAAAGAAGCCATCCCAGTACAAAAAAAATAAAAAGCAACATGAAGGTAAAACAAACAAACAAACAAACAAACCAGCAAACCATGAGATCTCTCAGGGCTTTCAGGAGATTAAGACTATCTATTCATATGCAGAAAAAGCCAGGAAAAAACGAGCACAGAGGCACTGCAGACAGACAGACACCGCGAAAAAGGTACTCACTGCCTTTGATCTGTCCTCTCTGCCGCGGGGTCTGTGCCGACAGTGTGGTTAGAGAGGCTCTGGTGAGATAGCAGAGCGGTCTTCTTCAGAGACAGCCCCCTGCTCGGGGTGACAGTCACACCTCGACACCCCTCCCTTCCCCACCTCTCCCCGAGCAGCAGCAGCGGCAGCAGCAGCTCAGCTCAGATCCGCTCTCCATCAGCCCCAGCCCGGCTGCGCAGCCGGCTCCCAGCGCCCAGCGCCGGCTCTGCTCCGGAGCCCAGCGCATTCCAGCGCATCCCCGCCTCGCCTACCTGGCAGCAGAAGTCCAGCTTCTCCCCCTGCAGGGACGGGGGATCGTCGCGCACGGGCGGAGGATGCCAAAGGCTGCCGGGGAGCATCTGGGGGCGGGGATGGGGATGCCTGCGAAAACGCTCGCTGTTGTCACCCTCGCTGCGTTGGAATAAAGCACCCGCGCGCCTCTCTGTGAGCGGCTGCTCGTAGCTTTAGGGAAAGTTGCTGCCCTCAGATCGCTCATCTCCAGGAGTTGTCACAGACAGAAGGGATGGAAGAGTTTCATTAGAGAGTCCAGGTGTCAGCAGGGCCAAGGAAGGCACAAGGCAAAGAAGAACCTTATTGCTGGGCACGGGATGACAGGATCAAAAATCCACTCAGTGATGTGGACTCCCTGAACCCATCTTCCCTTCTGTCACCTGGTGTGTACATCCCTGCAAGCTCCCTCAGTGCCCTCACCCCAATGTATGGGCTCCAATCCCCCTTTTTTCTCCTGCACCCACCTCCATCCTCCAGAGAATATGTATGGGATGTCCAGGCCACCCCAGTGGCTCTAACAATCTAACCCATGGCACCAACAGCCCCCCAGCTCTGGGCCCAGCACAGCCACCAGTGACAGCACCTGGTGTCACACAGGCACAGATGGGGGTAACTGAGAGTTCACTGAGACCTCAAGCTGTGGGATCTCCATTGCTTTTTTGATCCTGACAAAGCTGATTAACTAAAAAAAAATTTATTATAATAAAAAATCCTCTGCAGTTTAACAAGTCATTGCCTTTTCCCTGGAAACTTGTAGTCACCTTCCTCTCTGCTAAAACACTGCTGGCTTTGGCATCCTGGTGCTGTTAGCTATTAGAAAGCATGCCTTGAGATAGCACATTATCACCTGGCACCATCCCTGGGGAGAGGCAGAGTCCTGCAAAACCTCCTACAAAAACCCAGGGTTTAGCAGCACTGCAGCAAAGAGCCCAGTTCTCCATCAGCTTGGATCCCCTCCTTCACAGCTCAGCGTGGCATGGAAATGTTTGCCTTGTTCTTACCCTCTCATGGCAAAGCTCAGGTCATTCTGACTGGAATTAATCACATCTCCAGTTATCAGAAAACAAGCACTGAAAAAATGCGGTGGCCAGCAAAACCTCTAAACCACAGTCAAAGGTTGAGGCTCATCCTCTGCCTCTGCTAGCACAGGCTAGTTTGTGCAAGTCTAACAGTCAGCTGCTGCCCTTTCCCCAAAACCCAAGCCAAATTTAACTTAAACCATGTCATTTTTGGTTTAATATGTTATTTCCATGCTCCCAGGTTCCCTCTGGGCACTGCAGGGGGGTCACAAGTGACAAGGTTTTCATAACAGCCCCAGGACATCCCTCAGCTCTCATTCACAACAGACACATTGTGGGCTGGAGGAGATCACTAAAATGTTCAATCCAAAAAGCACTGGATGATTCTGCTCCATTATTCAGATACTCTGAGACTTTGCTGCAGTCCCAAACAGATCAAACTCTGGTCCACTAACACTGGATGGGACAAATCACTGGATCACAGGAGTGGCTTCCACTTCTCCCTCTGGTTTTACACCAGTTTTAGATGTTGCCATCTCATAGCCATCACCAGTATGAGACCCCCGATTCCTATTTCTTCAGTACGTCATTAGACCCTTTTTCTGAGCTCAGTGAGATCCTGAATAACACACAAATGACTCTGAATGCCAACAATTTTTCTTTCTAATTTCCTGGGGCAGGTGTGAGTTAATAGAGAACAAGAATAAGTGAACTGTTCTGACAAAGGCACTATGGGAAATGTAATTAAATTGCAGATAAAGAGAATTATGGGGGTTTTGCAAGGTAATATTTTAGAAAGCTTCTGTGTAGTAGGTTTATAGCAAATTCCTTCTGAAATAGCCCTCCTGCTTCTGACCACTCTGTAGTTTCTATTTAAATGTTTTTAATAAAATAACTCATTTTGATATTAGGCTTGAATCCCATCCAAAAATTTAAATCTCTCCAAAAATTGCTCCAAAACAATTTCCTCCTGACCTGTCAGCAGCAAACACAAGCAGTGAACATGTGCGGTGTTGGGAGTGTTGGCTGTCTCTGTGGAGGGCAGAAGGGAATTTGCCAGACTGTTCCCTACATGTTAACCTCCCTCTCCAGGGTCATCTTCACACTCCGCATTATTTTCAATGCCCCCCTGCCTAATCCAGTTGTTTTGACCACTGATCATTACTCAAGTGTTTTTTATCCAAAAACCTCATCCAGACCAAACAGCTCCACAAGCTTCAGTTGATCTGAGTTTCTACCACTCAAATAAGAGAGAATTGTGTGGCCAGAAGATACCTCAGCTGTCCTGACACATCCAGCAGGACCAGGAAGGCAGCTCTGGCTGGTGGTGATGTGTCTTTTGCCTCTCCACATGCAGTGATGCTCTTCCTGGGGCTTTTCTGTTTTGAGCAGGAAGATCAGACCATGCATACACTGACTGGCTCATCTGCTTGGCTGTGCATTTGCCTTAAATTCACCCCTTTACCTTGACATTTGAGTTCTCCCTGTCCTCTCACCCTTGTTCTGTATCCTTGGGGGTTTGCTGCCCCTCTGGGGTGCCATTATGTTTGATGAGATGTCACTGCTGCTGAGCCTGCTGCTGTTGCTTCCACTTCTGATTTCCAACTTCGTGGCCTTGTCATATTTACAGTGATCCCTGCCACACTTTGAACTTCTTTGGGTTGTGCTTGCTTTTACTTCATTTTTTTCTTGGGTCTGTGGCAGCAGCTCTCCTTGTTGGTACTGTGCTCCAAGGGGCTTATTTGAGAGGTGAGCTTTCACAACCTGCTGGTCCAAGAGGATTTTCCCTCCTGCCAAGAAAAGCACTTCACTCTGCTGTGATGCTGGGCAGCTACATCCCCACAGGTGAAATCATTCCCTGATGTATTTTCATGAGATCCTGTTGCCTCTCAGATCTCTTCAGAGGGCACTCAGCAACCAGTGGAAGGTGCCCCTGCCCATGGCAGGAGGTTGGAACTTGATGAACTTCAAGGTTCCTTCAAATCCAAACCATTCTGGGATTTTGTGTAGGCTCTGTGACTGCAAAATGCCAATCACAGGAGGCTGGCTGCCTCCCACAGTAGTCCTGGCTGTGGGAATCCAGGTGAGCTGCAAAGCTTACCTTAAGCTCAACCACAAACCTGCATACACACTGCTGCAACCCAGGGGGGGTTGGGGCTTTTGATGGACTACTGAAAGGAATATAGTGTCATTTGATCTCTTTCATAGTCATTCAAAATTTATCCATAATCCAGAATGGTACCTATATGGGCCCAACCTCATGGGAATTCAGATTAGCAATTAATTAATCAGTCTCTGCTGTTTTCCACTACCATTTGCAATTAAACCTGGAAGGAAATTACTTGTGGCTTGCATTCAACTGTTCACTGTGCCAGGCTGCCCTGCTGTCTTGTCTGAAAACACACTTGGTCCTGCCTTGGAAGGAAGGAATTGTGGCTGGTGTACATAATTTGCTAAACTACTAAACAAGTCACACACTTATCTTAATTGCAAACAGAAACCCTTTCTAATAAAGATCTCCAGTAGCACCAGGAAATATCCTCAGATGAAGCACAGAATGTTTTTAAGGAGTCAATTTATCTGTTCATTTTAAACCTCAAATCATTCTCCATGTCAGGCCTGGCAGGGAGGAAATCCTAAAATGTGAAATGGGGAGCCAGAGTTTCAGGGACAGATGAGGAGATCAAGCAGCTGGTTGGGGGGTTGATTGGGGAAGCCACGGCATGTCCTCTATAAGGCAAGGCAGGGAGACACCCACTGAATCAAACTCCCCTTGAAAATGAAAGTATATGTTAAAAATAAAAATGAACTACATAAAGTGAGATCCACAGTTGTGTCTGTGGCTTAGCTCAAGAGCATGGCAGCTACTTTAAATTCTCCCGTGTCAATTTTCCTGGCCATGTTTGTGGCTCTTGGGCACAGCGATTGCTGCAGCAGAACAGATGCTTCTACTGTGAGATGGCTCCTGGCCTGTGTTCCCTGCTCCCTCCCAAATTCTTCCGGACAGATAGGACACAGAACCAACATCAAAGCAGGGCAGGAAGCTCCAGGCTGAGAAGGGCAGGCAGGAATCAAAGGGAAGAATTTCCCCCTTAAAGCACTTTATTACAATTTCATAATTGTTCTCTGAGGAAATGCGCTGCTATGCCCAGGAGCAGCTCCACAGAAAAGAACGTGCCATGGCTCTGCCTGTGCATTGTGGAGGATGCTGTGAGCATGGAGCAGGGAGGCAGAAAGGATTGGAGTTGACAAAGAGCTGCTCTGTGCAGCCTTGGAGCCCTCCCAGCTTTCAGCATAGCTGCTGCTGTCAATATGGCAGTGGCTGGAACGCAACTCTGTGCATGGCTGGGAAGCTGGGACAGATCCACCCTGACAGATGGAGCCCCACAGTGATCCCTTGCCATGGATTCTCTGTCCCTTGCAGGGTTTGATTGAGATCTGATGCTCGGCACAGGTCAGGGAGCGAGGCTTGCTTGATAGATAGGGTTAATTTTCTGCTGGGACATCATCCGAGGTGCTTGCAAAGCAGCCTGCATTTTGTGCACTGAATACTGCAAACTAGCTGTTTATTGAGTATTAAAAATCAGCCCTGAGACCTTGGGGTTGCAGTCCCAAATTAATTTTCGATGGACAAGGTCTATGCTGCTCTGCTCTTATTGCTGTTATTCCATAGACTGGGGCTTGCAGGTCATCCAGGTCCCAGAGCAAAGATTTCCTGGTGCCATTAACTGCTCTATGGATACACAGCCTGCAATGGGGAGGTCACTCCCACCACAGCAAAACACCTGAGCACGTGCTTAACTTTAAACACACGAGTGGCTGAATGGATATTTGTAGGAATAAATACAGAGTTAGCCACAAGGGTGAGCTGGGATTTCTCTTTCATCTCTGGAAGCTGCTGCTATAGCCTTAACTAAAATATAAATGAGGTGAGTGAGATGAGCTCATCCTCTTTCTCCAGCAGACAATGGTTCTCTCACAAAAATGTCTGCTGCATCCAGCACTAATTTCTCCTTGGGAGAGTGGCTGCCATCAGTGCCCGTGTCCTGCCAGGCTGGATAGCCCAGAGCTCTGCCAAAGCCTGAGCCAGGGCAATGTCTGAAGGTCCGGGCAATGTCCGAGAGCCGCATGGAAGGGGGGCAAGGCAAGAGGCCAGGCTCGTCCCAGCACTGATCTCGGGGCTGCAGGGACGAGAGAAGGGCAGCACAGCAGGACAGAGGAAGCTCTGCCCATTCATTATGCAGCTTGTGGGCTCCCCAGATGGAGGAATGAAACGGCATTCTGCTGGGATGGGGCACAGCAGCAGCCAGGATCAGCCACAGGGAGAAGATGCCAACACAACTGGCCCCTTGTATTTGTCAGCTGTGCCAAAAAACCTGTTTATTTGCCCCACCCATTGGAGAGCAGAGAGCTCACCCTCACCACTATGGGGGTCACCATGGGTTACAGCAGCCCCACCATCACAGCAGCAGGAAAATGAGCCCCCCCCCAATTTAGCTGGTTCTTCCCCCAAAGAGTGCACATGCCCATGCCATCTGCAAGTTTTCGCTCCATCCTTGGATCAGTGCAGCTCTCTCACCTCCAATATGGTCTCTTTTCGCTCCAATTAGTCTTATGTTTAACCAGCTCAGTCCCAGTGCTCACAGGCGTTAGTCACAATGTCACAGATACCCAAATATTCAAAGCAAACACAATCCACCATTTTAAAACCACAATAATAGCAAAGCAGGGGGGAAAGATGCCAAGATGGTTAAGATCTCAGAGGTGCAGGCACAAGCACAGGCTGATGTTTTCTCCCAGCATCTAAGGCCTAGTGCTAATCTCATTGCAATGGAGGTCATCCCAGAACCATTCCCACTCCTCCCCAGTCAGGGCTGGGCTGAACCTAAGAAAGCTGTTCTTTCCCTGCCTGCTAATTAAGTACAAACCGTGTCTGTATCCATTTGGCCATTCATAAAATACCATGGGAAGATTAATGCACAGGGAGAAGCCCTGCAGTGGCATTAATAGGGGTGACATCCGAGGAGCATCCTTCTCCTCCCACTTTGCCTGAAAAGTCCTCCTTCCCCACAGGAAACAGGGGGCAGGAGCAAGTCAAAATTCCTCCTCCCCCAGGGATGCAGGCAAGGGAAGGACCACTGGGCCTTTCATCACCCTCCAAAGCCCTCCTGGCTCTCTTACCTGTGCTGCAGCTACATGGCTTTTGGTGCTTGATGGACATAGCTGGTTGGGGCCCTGAGAAACTGCGGAGTCTCGGTGCGTTGGGGAGGGTGATGGACCTGGCCCAGCCACGGTTATCTCTGAAGGAGCAGCAGCTCTGTGCCACTTTCCCCAGCTCCCCAGCCCTGCATCTCCTGAAAAGAACAAGAGCTGGTGGAAGGAAGGGCGTCAGGAAAGAGAGGGAAGGGGGAAGAAGGGAGAGTGGGAGTTCTCGCAGATGCACACACACAGAGCAGACAGAGGCTTGTATAGGATGGCACTGCCTGACTTGCTCTCATTATTGCCACAGGCTGGATGCTGCCCATGGAGAACTTGCCAGCATCTGCTGCTGACCGTGGGCGTGAAGGAAAGGGACAGGAAAGCGATTAGGGCCTCACACACCATCAGAACAAGGAAAGCGATTGCCTGGGCATGGAAGACTCCGTGGTCTTTGTTTGCTTTTACCTGGGAGCAGAAGAGCTCTGCTAGAGGGCAGGAAGGGATTGCAGTGATGGAGAGTTCAGCTTTTCATGGATGACTCATTTCTTCCTTTGAACATAACAAAATCCCCAAGCCCAGTGCTCCCCAGGGACACCAAGGGATGGCATTGGACTGGCCTGACCTAGGGCTCTGAGAGAGTGTGTTACATGGAGATGGACACAAAGTGGGTTGTGCATCCCCAAAGCACCAGCACTGCATAAAGCTCAGCCTCCCCCTCATCCCCATTATCTGGGTCACGCTGATACAGATCCAAAGGGCTTACAGAGCTGTTTGAGGGGGCGGAAAGACACTCCAGCCATGACAACTCCCCTTTGGATCCTGTCAGGAAGCTGCTGGCAGAGTCACCTGCAGTCCCTGACACTGTTGATCTGCTGCAATGACAGACCCAAAATGGTGGGATCCAGAGATCCAGCCAGAATCCTTCCCAAAGGGGCACCAATTCCTCACTCCACAGATTTTATTTTTCTAAAGCATCACATGCTAGGAGTGTGTGCCCCTCTGGAAGGAAGTGAGAGCTTTGTACCTCATGCCTTTTTCAGCTTTTTGAAAGCTCCCAAACCTCTTCCCCTCCTCTTCTCCAGTGCTTCGCCACTCAGAGGGTTTGGGTCTTGCCTGGGGAAGCTCAGTTCAGTCAGAAGGATTAAAATGAAAGTCAAGTCAGATGCTTGAGGTATTATATGCTCCCCAAAACCCCCAGTCATCCATTTTACTCCAAGGTTTCCCACTGGTGTTTGCAGACACATGGATCTCTAGCCACAGGGCTGCTGTTAATAGAAATCAATGGGTGATGCATGGAATTACAAGTGCAGAATTTCCAAGTCAATACCCTCCCCAGCAGTTAACCTGGCAGCACACCAGGCCCATTCCCATCTCTGAGTGGCTGTGTTCAGTAATGCATCTTCAAGACTCACTTGAGAACACATGCATTCCTACAGCAGAGGATAGGATCAGTACTACTGAGCCAAAATCCAGTACCCTGACAGCCTGCCTGCTCCACTGGCCTCAGGATGGAGCAGATGTTATCCAGCTCCAGGAAACCTCCCCCTCATGGGTCACTCTGCCAGGAGCTGTCAGAACATATTTCAAGTCTCAGCATTTCATCAACCCTGCAATAGAAGAGGTCTTGCAGTGGATCCATAGCTGTGGATGGCTCGTCCGCCTGGAGCAGCACATACAAGGCCCAAGGGATAATCAGTTCAGGGCCTATAACCAGGTATCCCATCCTTATTTCCACCACAAGAGGAGCAAGAAACTGAGGTTTGATGCTATATCAGGATCGTGATTGTTTCTCCATCCCAGAGAGATCCCAGTTGTGCTGGGGAGCTGGATTCCTTTAGGATGTTAAAATCAAGAGCAATATCACTGCAAAGGGGAGTGTGGGTGTCTCTCTTGCAGCTCTCTGCATCTGTATTACTTAAATCACTAACAAAGCTACCAGGAGTCTCTAAGGATGCACAGCTTTCCTACACCCCAGGGCTGGGAGATTTCCAAGTGACATCCATTCTCTGTAGGGTTGTTTTTAATGTGGATACACTGCAGTGCCATCTCCCAGTACATTGAGGTGGGGTGGGCAAGAACCATCTTTGGGGAAAATAATCCCCATATCTCTGTCTTGTGGGGAGTGAGGAGCTGTCTGCTCTGTGCCCCAAGGCATGAAGCCAAACTTCCAGTCTGCAGGAGGACAGACCCTCTAGCAGCCTCATAGGCTGGGGTCTGACTCTCTCAGAGGGAAGAAAAAAGGGCAAGGCCCCTCAGATGATTTGCAGTGTGCTGTCCAGGACTTGCAAGGGGACACTGACAGTGTCACTGCCTGTCATCACTGTGAAGGTGCCCCCAGCTATTTATAGGGGTGGGGACAGCTTCTCCCTGGGTGACCCAGGATTTCCAGCTGCATGTGAAAAAGTAGGTTTGTTTTGTATGCAGGCAAAAGCCTAAACTTAGCAAGCAAGATGTTAATTTGTGAGGAGAAAATAGGCCATATTTATGTAACTGTGAAAAGCTGCAGCAAAGGCTACAGAGCCAATGGGAGAGGAGCGTCTGCTCCCAGCTCAGGGCTTTGTGAGAATTCCAGCAACTGCATATTCATCACCCCACACTCCAAAGAACCAGCTTTTAGGCTTTCCAGCTTAAGAATAGAGGTCTTGTTGTGTTTGCTGCTCCATGGCCCAGGTTTTGTCCCAGATTAGAGGCACCAGGGTGTGGAGCTGCAAATGGCAGCATCTCTGCCTGCCTGTGAACAGGGCAGGGCTCCGGGCCCAGCAGGGGATGGAGAGCACAGAATAAAGGGTGAATTCATTCCCAGCCACACAGGATGGAATTAATGCTGGCCCTCTGCTCACAGAGACGTCCCCCGTGGTGGACAGGGCACCCACAAAACACGACTCCCTTGTGCACAAACAAAACCAAAGCATTTTTTCAAGCAGGGCAGCTGGGGCAGAGCCATGACTGAAATCAGCAGCTCGTCCTGGCTGTAAAGCCTGATGGCTTGGATCCATCTCAGGAGTTCTGGCCCCTGCAGGGCCAGACAGGTCCCCCTGTGACAGCCGGCCTGTGACACTTCTTTCCCCTTCCACTCACATTCTCTGCCCTACTTAAACCAGGTTGTGAATCCAGCAATCCCCAGCCTTGGAAATGGAAACCCCAGAGCCAGTCACTCCAGGGTTTTTCAGACAACCCTGCACTTAAGAGATCTTTCAGCTCCAGAAATCATCATGTGGCAGTGCTGGTGGAAACAGCATGACACTGCTCCTTCTTTGGCTTTGAATTTGTCACCCTGGGACTCTGGGAAAGCCCTTTAATGGCTAAACTGGGCTTGCAAATGGCAGCAAAGGTAAAGTCATTCCTGTGGGGAAACCAAGAGAAAAAGGACTGAATTGTGGATGCTTCTGGGGCCTCTGGCTCCACTATTCCCTGAGCCTGGGGCCATATGCCTGGACATTCGTCCTAAAGCAGCAAGAGATGAGACTTCCAGAAAGCACGGTGACCCAGAGCTTTGAGTACCTGTAGCAGAGCCCAAACCAAGGGCAGCACTGATAACAGGCACGGGCTACAGAGAGCAGGATGACTCCTGTCCACCTGAAGTCCAGCCTGGAAGGTGAGGGAGGCCACCACATCACAGACTGAAGGCTACAACTGATAAGCTCTTTTCAAATAAATGGGGACAGAAATAGTTTTTTTTTTTTAAATAAGCAAGGAAATGCTGTGCAAAACATTAATCCCCTGAGAGAAAGCTCAGTCTCTGGAGGTCTTTCTTGCTAAAACATCACATAAAAGAGAAGTCTCTTGGGAAATGACTCCTGAGATAACCTCTCTCCCAAAATAAATGCCCTTGGGAGCAATAGACTTGGCAAAACATTTTTTTGGGGGAAAAAAAAAAAGTGTTCCAAAACCTGCTATTGATTCTGTATTTACCCTTGCTGCAGCAGCAGCAAACAGAGCTCAGAGGTGAGCCATCATCTTCCAGTGCTCCTTCCTAATCAGAACTGAGAAGGATTCAACAGCGATCCTGCTGCTCCCTCATTTCCTCCTGGATCACTCAAACCTCTGTGAGCAGCAACTCTGCAAAATGTGTTCTGGAGTCGTATTGCGGCTTTGTGGAGCACAACAACCGGGGCCATCCCATCTGCTTCTGTTTGTTTAGCCCTTGAATTGGTAAACTAACATCTAGGAATGCTGCTGAGCCTCTGTTCAAAGAGCAGTGCACTTGGAGAAAGGACATGTGTGTCTTTCCCCCCTGTGGAAGTCGGTGTGATCCCAGCACCATTTGGCAGAGAATGAGAGGCCAAGAAGCAAGTGATGCCTGTCCACTGCTCAGACTGCTGTAATTAACTGCTCTCATGACACTGGCCACCATCCAGACACTTGGCCAAACACAGTGCAGACATTTTGACCCTGAGAATTGGCTCCCATGCCTGGAAAACCACATGCCAGATCTGACTAAGCACCTGCAGGTTAATTTATCGTTCACATTTCCATCACTGCAGCCCAGCAAAACCCAGAGCCATGCTGGGAGCCAGCAAAAAGTCCCTTATAAATAGCCATGAGTTGGGAAGGTCTAAAAATTCTCAAGGAAATATTCATGGAGGCAAAATACAGCAACTGTTAAGGATCTGCTGCGGGGAGCATTGGAGACCAACCCCTCTGCTCCTGGCAACGTTACAAAGACAGAAAATATTCTTTGGATGTCTTAAGGAGAGGAAAGAAGAAGCATTCTAAAGCCTGGTCTAGTATCTTGTTAAAACCTACTTGTCCTCGCTGTGGTTTAAATCTGTATTTATTGCCCAAATTCTGCATATCTTGCAGTCCCCTTATACATAGCCAAATATGTCCAAACAAGGTGACCCACAGGAAGAGGGTTATATTTCAGGATGTTCCATCACCTGCCTTTGCACACTGTTTTCCTGGCAGCAAGCAAAAGAGATATTCCTGAGACCCCACAGCTGTATGGACAAGAGAAGTTGATCCAGACCCATTCTGAGCTCAGACTGAATGCAATGACAGTGTGGATGCAATTCCCAGGAGTCCTGTGGGCTTCAGGCAGCAGCCACAGTATGCAATAAGGTACTGTGTAAATAACATCTCCCTAAAAATCCAGTTTTGGGAACATGGTCATCCTCTGGGACTGTATGGTTAAAACTAAGAGAGATATGCAATGAGATCAAGGAAAAGAATAATAATGGACTTCCACAACTACCTGAGTATGAGCATCTCTCCATCTTGGAAAACATGGACACCTGCTAAAGAAGCTGGAGTGGTCAGACTGTTACAGCACACTGGCATACCAGGTCAGCTCTGTATGGGGCAGGGCAGCACCACGCAGAGCACCCAAAAGAGAACCCCATTTATTTACCCCACTGCTCTCTCACATCAGCCTCTGCCTTCCCTGCAGGCAGGCAGGCAGGCAGGAAGAAGCAGCTTTTCTGCATCAGACAGACCCATTCAGCACCTGGGTCACGCGACAGCAGGTGAACAGCTCTGGTCTTGGCTGGCCCAGCACAGACTGGGATTATGGCAGCATGCAGGGTCTCCTCAGGAACACTGCTTCAAACCCCCAAACTGGGTATTGTGGGTGAGAGAAGCAGGAGGAGCCAGCAGTGTGTGTTTTGCTGTCTGAATGACAGTTTACACCCCAGCGTGATGTTTGCCTTTGCACAATAGGTCGAGTTTGTTGATTCATGTTCAGCTTGTGACCCAGCGTCAGCAGCAGAAGCTTCTGCTGGCACAACAGACGGTGTCTGCTGCTGACTGCAGGGCTGCTTCCTCCAAATACAGCATCTCATACTAACTGCATGCGTTTCCCAGGTTTTCCATGACTATTTCTCAATTTATCAAGGCTTGAGACCTCTCCCACTACAGATTATCAAATCTGTAGTAGTTTGATCACAAATATAGAAAACATTTTCTATTCACCATCCCAGACTGAATTAAATGTTCCTGGGACCTGAAAATACCAATTTAATTTACCTTATAGCAGCCTTCCAGCACCTAAAAGGGGCTTACAAGAAGGTGGAGAGAGACTTTTCACACCAGCATGTGGTGACAGAACAATGGAGAAGGGCTTTAAGATGAAGGAAGATAAATTTAGATCAGGTATTAAGAAGAAATTCTTCCCAGTGAGGGTGGTGAGGCCCTGGCACAGGCTGCCCCATCCCTGGAAGTGTTCAAGGCCAGGCTGGATGGGGCCCTAAGGAACCTGGTCTAGTGGAAGGTGTCCTTGCCTGTGGCAGAGGGGTTGGATTAAGATGATCTTTAAGGTGCCTTCCACCCCAAACCACTCACTGATTCTATGATCATCCAACCACTTTGCATTTAGTTTCATCCTGAGTCTGACATAGTATGACCATGCCCAAAAAAGTTGGTATTTGTCACATAGTGTCTCTCCCCTAGCAATAAAAACTTTTAATCTTGTCAGAGGATGACATTACTCTAGTTTGAGACGACACTTCCCCAACAACCACATGGTTTTACCTGTCTGGTACCTTCCAGACCTGTGCTTTTTTTACAGGATTTTTTTTCCTCCTGCAAATGAAAATTAAACTGATCTGTAATTACCCGGGTCACCTTTCTTCCTTCTACAGACAAGTACTGAATGAGTTTTACAGCAGTCAGGTTCTTGAACCTATCCACCCAAATTTATCAGAAATCACCACAAACTATTCTGAAATCACTTCACAGCTCTTCATTAAAATTCCTGCCACTCAGCCAGCTTGAGACCACCTGATTTTCCAAAAGCCCTCTTGAATGTACTTTTTCCCCCTCTATTCTAAGCAGAGACCTCACTATTTGTCATTACCACCAGCAATGCTACTAAGCACTTCTTTCTCTTGAACTTTCTAACAATGACAACAATGAAAAATAAACATTTTGGCCTTCTTGACATTTTTGATACGTCTTTCTGTCCCCATGATTATCCCATATGGACATTAACAGCATCAGGAGGACCAAGGAAAATGTTGCCCTCATTTGTTGTGACTACCAGGACCATTGTCACAGTTAGAATGAGTATTTCTTACGTTAATGGATCATGACGAAGAAAAATGCATTTTTCCTACAGGTTTAGAGAATAAACGAAGCCCAGGGTTCAAAAGGGAGAAGTGTTGTTATTCACTGAGTAGTGGCACTTTAGGTCAGTGTCACCAAAAACTCGTTCCCAACAGTCCAGCACTCCATCTGTCATGAAATGTTATAAGGCATATTTGTTACTCCAGCTCCAGAGAGGGAGAAAAACCCCAAAACAAACCTGCAGCAATTTAAAAGCAAAGCCAAGTGAAATGCAAGAGCTGCCAAAGAGGTCATAGAAGTATTCAGCTCAATTAGAAACATCCCACTGTTTTTACAGCATCAGGTTCAAGTCCTGACTGTTGAGAGCAAGGTGAGTGAAGCAACTCGCCCTCCTGAGCACCCTCTTAGTTAATCCTCTATTATGATGGACACAGCCTCCAGAAGACTTCCCATCCCCAATTTTCCCCATCCTCCTGGTACACTTAATAAATAAATGAGCACTATACATCAACTTCCATGATAAGTGATATTTTCTGATTATGTATTTGTTAAAATGCCTACAATTTTCTGTAGCTGCACATTATATGATGCCTATTCTTCACTATAGGTTGCATAGTATCACGGAATTTATATATCTACACACAATGTGTACCTCCAGCTTTTAGTTCCCACTACTGTGAAAGGCTAAGGAATAAAGCAGCAACCTATTTTATGATTTCAAAAGGAACAGTAAACCCCAGGAAAACACACAAAAATCTTCTGTGTCACTGGCTATTTAAAGAACAGCTTCAGTGTTTCCTACTGTTGCACAATAGATTCTGATTATTTTGACACTTTTCAGTATTTTTAAATCTTTTTAAGCAGGAGCCATGGGGAGGCAGCAGGAATTAGCTGCATATTATTTTATTTCTGTCAGCTAATTTCTATATCCTCCAAGCCTCAGTTATTTACTCCTGTTCCTCACCAGAGCTGCAGCAGCTGTTTAGGAGGTCATGCAGTGTTCTGGGTCCAAAATCTGGTCCTAGTTGAAATAATGAAGGGCTGCTCATCAGGCACCCCTCAGACACTTTGAATGGTATTGCCAAGGAAGCAGCAAGGAGCTGAAAAAAGGAATGGAAATGACCTTGATGTGAAGAAAAAATGTCTGCAAGCTCACAACTTCAACAGGTTTTTCAGGTAGCATTAACAAAATGAGAAACTTGCAGAAATTGCCTTTCAGAAAGCACCCTCCCAGCTGATCGTCCTGACTACAAAGTACCTATCTGCACATTAATTCAGACCACCGCCCACCATACCACAG
>VXAC01008075.1:4163-20561 GCA_013399225.1 Rhipidura dahli
TAGAGAAAAAAAAAAAAAAAGAACAAACAAAACAAAAGAAAAGAAAACAAAAAATAACCAAAATAAAAATTGGACTGTGCAATTCATAACAAAAGTCCAACACAAAAGAGTTTGCCTGTTATCCAGAGAGTGGCCAAGCCAAGGCATTTCATTTTTATTTTTTTATATATATTTTTTTNTGGCTGGTTTTTTGGCACTCTCGTAGTGATACAAAAGCATAGGGGGAGAAGTAGGGTAGTGTGAATGGTCTGCTGAGATTTTCAGGTTTTTAGTTCATTTTTGATACTTGCATTAGAGAAAACACCAGTTGTTTTTCTGGCACTTTCCCTTAGGAGTTCGTGCCTTAAATTTTAAGGGAAGACTGTATCCCTGAATGCCTCTTGGAGGGTTTGTGTACTCCTGGTGTTTATGGTGTTTTCTGAACACATTTCTGTGGATGTTTAAACCCAGCAGTGTTCTGCAAGGACATGGTGTGATTTCCTTGCTTTATGTAGGGTGAAGTACTGATTTTACATATGTCAAGTTATTATAAGTCAGGTTAAGCTTTACTCAGTAGGCTAAGCTTCCCTGGACTAGGTAGCCCTGTGTGCAGTGGTTTGCATGCTCTGGTGGTCCCAGCTCTTAGAGTAGTTACCCCCCTGAATGAACTAAATATTTTAATTAGGGCAGGCAGTTTAAATATTTTACCTTTTTATTTTTGTTTATTTATTTATTTTTTTTAAATTCACGTGATTTCATGTGGGTAGTGCAGAGAGCAGCTGATAAATTGGTGGCAGAGTGTCTGTGGTTGCCTGTTGGGGTGGGGCAGGAGGAATTATGACACAGTGTGGGAACAAAAACACAAACAAAGAAGTCACCCTAAAAAGGAAGACTCATGGCCTAATTTGCCACTTTTAGGGGGTATTTTGACACGTAGAATGTGAGACTGAGGATGCATTAGAATCATTGGGAAGGTTTGTTTGCCTCTGGTGGAGTCTCAGTGCACGGCGCAGTAAATTGAAACACTTCAGATCCCATTGAAACCAGGAAGGGCTGAGGACACTCTCATCCTGGAGGTCATCCCTCCTCTTGACTTCCCCAGTTAAGAAGCAGCAGCAGCAGCAGCAGCAGCAGCAGCAGCAGCAGCAGCACAGGTTTATTTATTCTTTGTATCACCATGACATCCACAACCCAACCTGAACTCACAGGCAAACAGATGAAGAATATTTTAATTTCCCAAAATAAGTCTGGACACCTGCATTTTGCAGGGTGCTGAAGGCACTTTGGAGACATAACATCCCAATCCCACAGAGCTGCCTGTCCACCCCAAATCCAGACCATTCCACGCCAGGATCTCAAAATGAATCTTCCTGTGGCTTGCTATTAACTTCTTGGCCCAAAAAAAACCATCTGAGACATTTTTATCCACTCAGGTCAACAAAGCTGAGAATCCAGATACACAAACTCATTCTAGCATGAATATTAAAAGAAAGGATAATTAAATTAACAGTTTTTTGCATATTTTTTTAGCAGAAGCTTCACTGTGTTGCTACTGTAAGTAGAAAACTATATCCATATTCTAAGAAAAGATAATCCATTCATAAAATAATCCAGTGTCCTACTTTCCTCTTTTTATAAGAAGACACTGGCATGAAAAGTAAATGCTGAAATAAAACAATTTTAAAAAAGGAAAAATAAGATAATAAAAATAAACTAATAAAACAATAAAAAGAAATAGACATAAAATAATAGACAAAAATAATAAAAGGAATAAAACATAAAATAATAACATAAATGTGGTAACACATAGCTTAGATCTGAGGCAGCTCTTCTGCAGCAAATATTGCTATATTTATTTTCATATCAGCTAATTGATTTTGATTTGCTCTGAAAAACACAATTACTTAAAGATCTAAATTAAAATTATTTGAATTTCTCTAATTTCAGCATGTCAATAAAGGGCTTCCTATCAGATACTCAAGGTTTTATGTTTTTTAGAGCTCTTTAATTAAGAGCTCCTGATTACCTCAAAGTGGGCTTTTAAGGAGAACTGAGAGGGCTGAATGTCTGCACCGAGCACCCAATGTCCCTTAGCACCTCCCCAAGCCCCCAGCAGCTGCACATCTCCATCCTCAGGTACAAAATGCTTTTTGTATAAAGCTCAGAAGATGACTTGGAATCCACCAACACAGATTTTGTTAAATAGGTCATGAATTCAGCTCTTAAGCTGAGCCCATCCTCGCTTTGCACTAAGCTTTTTTCATGCCCAGAGAGCCCAGTGAGGACCTAAAGATGCCTTCAGCCCCTGATTTTCAGATGCTGCAATCCAAGCAGCAGACTTGCTGTCATCCTTTTGGGTTTTGGATCAGCACCTGAACTGAAAATCAAGTATTGAAAATAAATAGATGGTAAATAGACAAATAAGTAATTAGTTAAATAAAACCTGTCAGTTTTCCTCTGTCAGCCGTACCTGAATAATTTTGTGTTGAGCAGAATGACCCAGAGAAACAGGCAGAATGTCCTTCTGCTCTGGTAATTAGAGCAGTGACTTCCAGGGTTGAGACAAAAAAAATTGCATAATTTATGCAAAGTAGACAGCACCACAAGGTGATGCTCAGTATTGTGGGAGTTAGGGAACTGACATGGAATCACAGAATCCTGGAATGGTTTGGGTTGGAAGGGACCTTAAAGACCATTAAGTTCCTACTTAGGGCAGGGACACCTCCCACTGTCCCAGGCTGCTCCCAGCCCCAATGTCCAGCCTGGCCTTGGGCACTGCCAGGGATCCAGGGGCAGCCACAGCTTTCCCTGTGCCAGGACCTCAGCACCACCTCACCTCCCTCACCCAGGAGTCCTCTGTGAGCTCCTGCAGCATCCCAGCAGAGGCATCAGTCCTTTTTCCACCCAGAGCTTTGAGTCAGTTCAGACTGAGCTCACGAAAGTCCTCAGTCTGGCAGAGCTGTGGTCCCCACAGATCTCAGCCACTGCCTTGGCCTGAGCTGCAGACAAGAGCTGAGGGGCAGGACAGGGATGAGTTTGTCAGCATCTTCCTTCATGAGACATCATCATGTAAAGCCACCAACACCCCTGTGCTGGTACTCACACTGCATTTGATACATAGAGTTCATTAGGGAGTTTCTGCTTCTTCCTTCCTATTTTCGCAGTCATTTGTTGACACGGAACTCTTTTTAAAGTTTAATTAGTTTGCTTTCTGGACTCTGTACAGTCACCTCGAGAGTTTTCTGATCAGCACATTTTCTACATTAAATTAAAATACAGAGTTCAAGAGCTGCAGTCCAGTGCAGCTGAAGTTTTTTTGGTCATCTTCAAGTAGAGAGCCTCATTACAGAGCAGGGTGTGAAGGAGCTGAGTGACAGCTGAGGGTTGGCACTGTTAGGAATGGTCACATTCAGTCAAACCAAGAGGGCAGTAAGAGCTTGTGGACACTGGGGTTGTATCCTGCAGTTCACGGATAAGGAGGGACTTGGATAAGAATGGATAAGAATTCAGACGAGGGTGGTCCTTTTGCAGGGATTTGGGGGTTAATTGCCCCATTCCTGGTGGGTAAACCACTGTAGGGTATCTCTGTGTGGAAAATGCTGCTTGTGTCACATCTAAGTTGGTGAGAGCAGCAGAACTGCGAAGCTCCAGCTGGACCTCAGGGGGATTGTTTTGTCTCCTAACAAAGAATTACACAGAAGTTGAGCTGCTCTAACTTCTGGCTTGTGCTGATGTCACCCTGAGCATCAGGACCACCCGAGCCCACCACACCAGGAGCAAGATGTTGCTGCCTGTAAGCACAACCCCAAAATCCTCTCTGTGCTGTAGGACCCACTGCCCAAGAGTGAAGATGGAGACATCTGTAGATGACACTTCTTTTGTAAAGAGATCCAAGATAACTTTCAGTGGAAGGTGTCCCTGCTTGTGGCAGAGGGGTTGGAACTCAATGGTCCTTGAGATCCTTTCCAACCCTGACCATTCTGGGATTTTATGATTCAGTGATGAAGACAGAGGTGAAGAGTAAAAAAAAAAACAACTTGGGGAGATCTCAGAGAAGTCAGGATGGAGGCAATGCCAGCCAGGGCTGATGGTTACTCCTCCCCTTGCTGCACCCATGCCAGCTGCACGTCCATCGCCAGCCAGCCTGAGGAGGGTCAGCACGCAGAAGCTGCAGCTCTTGGAGGAAACACCTCTCTCTCTGCTGTCCCCAGGGCCTGACTCACTCCTGTGAGTAAGCCTACAAAAAAGGGTTTTTGGGCCCTATCCAAAAAGCCACAATCTTGTTGACTCTGCATGACCTCCATAGTCTATGACCAGAAAGTCAAGTACTCTCACAATTTTTTTAAGAGCAGGATCCTACTGTGTGTGTTCCTTAGGGCAGAGAGCCTTTTCCTGTTTAAAACAGTGAACATTAAAGGTAGAAAAGAAATTTTTTAGTGAGAGGCTACTGGCTTGCCGCAAAGTTGGAAATACAATATGTGCTCAAAATTTGGTTTTCAATTGTAATTTACTTTCTATAGATTGTGAAAGATATTGCTCTCTGGTTATAGGACTGTAATGCAGAGCAAAAGGCACTCTATATTCTTTTAAAATTGCATCCTGCTTAATTTTCTGGTCTTCCTCCAGATGAAAGTATTAAAATTATTATTAAAAAACTCACCAGCTCATTTTTCTTTAAGAAGGCATTTGGTATCAATTTGCACAGCGGGAAGCTCAGTGCAGAAATTCACAATTGTCAAAGATTGCTACTAAAATAAATTGTGAAATACATGTCTAGAACATCAGCCTTGCACCTCTCACTGTGCCACAAAGAAAGTTGAATAAAAATGGTTAAATTAAAGAATTGAGATATTTTTTCTTTCCCCTAGAAAAATATGGCAGCAGATAATCCAAATTTTCACACATCAGAGTCATAGAATGGTTTGGGTTGAAATGGACCTTAAAGCCCACCCAGTGCCACCCCTGCCATGGCAGGGACACCTCCCACTGTCCCAGGCTGCTCCCAGCCCCCATGTCCAGCCTGGCCTTGGGCACTGCCAGGGATGGAGCAGTTGAGGGTTGAAGTGCAGCACGAGGCACTTGAGGACTTGGCTTAGTGGTGAACCACAACAGTGCTGGTTGGTGTTGGACTTGATGACCTGAAAGGTCTTTTCCAACATTAATGGTTCTGTGATTCCATGACAACTGCTCCTCAAAATGATCTCCTGCACCCCCCAGATCTGGTGTCCCCCAGATAACCAGAATGGTGTGGTGATGGATTTACTGCTGGCTGAATCCCACAGGAGAAGCCAAACTGAGAGCAGGGCTTTGGCAGGTCCAAACACAGGGCGAGATCATCTGCTGGCCTGGGCTGATAAGGTGTGGAACAGAGGAGATTTGGTGAAGCTATTTTTAAGGGTTTTTGAGGGTGCTCAGGCTTTGGCAGGGGCTGCCCAGGGAGGTTTGGAGTGCCCATCCCTGGAGGTGTCCAAGAAAGACCTGGACATGGCACTCAGTGCTCTGGGCTGGGGATGAGGTGGGGATCAGGTTCAGCTTGGATTTGGTGATCTTTGAGATCTTTTCCAACCTAAAGGATTTTTTGATTCTCTGAAAACATGATAAGGAAACTGAATATTTTGTGTAGAAAGGCTTTCTTCTGATATACCCACTATTCTCCGGTTAGATTTTGTAGCTTCACTTGCTGGTAAGGTTTAAAAAATTCATTATTATAACTGTTGCAAAATTATTACTTCAGTTTTGATTTTGACATAGTTGACAAGTTTAACCGGGGAGAAAAGTGGCAGGGTTGGAAGACCTTATCCTGTTTCAAAAACATCACCTGAGCTGTGTTTTAGAGAGGCTTAACCCTATCCAAATCCACAAAAGGCTCTGTCAGGACCAGGAGCAATGCTGGTCATGGTTGTGTTACCTACAAAATGTGTACAGACCCAGCTCTTCCAAACCGTAAAGCTGCAACAGCGAATCTGAAATAAATTAATATTGTTGAAATTAATGAACTGAGAAATTGAAGTTCACATCGCTACACGAACAAATTTATTAATATCTGTTGTACATAAATTAATGAGAAATATCATTATGGCAAAAATTAAACAACACTAAAATTAAAGACTGTCTAAATTGCACTTCTACCAAAGAGTTAACTAGGAAAAAAGCAGTGGTTGTAGGCATCTCAGTTTTTATCTGTTAAAAAACCCCAGGGTATGGCTGGTCAGGGGTATTGATATCATGTCTTTCTATGGTGTTTGATGTCTAGGGTTGGGAGAAGGTTTAGAGTTCTTGGTTTTGGTCTTGGACAGTCCTTGGTTTGCTCAGTCCTGCTTTTATCATGAAGCAGAATAGTGGAAAAGGAGGTTTTCTGCCCAGGGCATGAAGCGGTGATTGGTGGGGATGTCCCCAAGGGATGCTGACACAACCAGAGGAGTTGTCAGGAGCCTGGAGAGAGGTTGAGCCTGGGGAACTTGGGGTGCTCTGCCTGCAGAGCTCCTTTCTCAAGGAGAAGAGGCCCTTTGGGGTGTGTTTTGCCACGAGAAGCATCCGTGGTCCTCGCTCTGGGGGTGCCGTGGGGGAGCATCCTCAGCATCCTCCCACCCCACCCCATCCCTGGTGGCTCTGAACCCGACGTGTCTCAGCCCAGCGTGCCAATAACAGATCCTTTTCTTCTCTTTTTTTCTTTTAGCCATGTCCGGGCTTGTAGTCCCGCCAATGTAAAGTCACTTTTGTTTACCTACCGTAGCACCAAGCTGCAGAGGATGGGCTTAGGGGACAAGTTTAGTATATTAAGACATGCTGATGGAAGCAGTATCTTCACGCAGAATCAGCAACAAATGGAAATGCTACAGGAAAAAAAAACAAAACAAAACAAAACCGACAAAAAAAAAAACCCCACAAAAAAAGGAAAAAAAAAAAGACTTTGTTTAAAGATTTTATTTAAACTATTAAGAATCTACATGCAAACAACCTACTTCTTCATGAACAATTCCATTTTATTGACTGAATTTTTCTCATATTTTCACATTTCTCAGTCCTGGAGAATAAGGATAAAGCGACGCCTATTTTGTATAAAGTTTCTGATTACGTCTTGGCTATGTCTAGTACTTGCTATGTGTTGGGAGAAACTTTGTGGATGCACCATTTTGATTATCATGAAACACTGATGAAAAATGCCTCCGAACATTTTTCTGTACTCATAACTAGATTCACAATGGTTGTGTATCTCTATAATGTGAAATATTTTTTTGTGGTGGAAAAAAAAAAAAAGGGGGCCAAGGAGGTTATGAGCCATCAAACTGGAAAAAAAAAGAATAAAAAAAAAAGGATGAATATATGATTAGAAAAAAAAAAAACCACACAAAAAACCGGGGCGTGGGGGCGGGCGCGGGGGGGTTTATCGTTGCTCAACTTCATCTTAATGAAATGGAACTTTGTAACTTATTGTAGTTAGAAATTGTAACTTTGATATTGAATTCTCTTGCCTTCAACAAGCACACTGACAGAGAAAAAAAAAAAAAGAAATTGCTACTGTCTGTTGGTTTAAAAAAATGAAAAAAATATACTTCCACTGCTAGAGCTTCCTGTTAAGCAAGTGTGATCTGCAACATTTTTTCAACTTTTGCTAGCACTGTATACTATTGCATTTTAGGCTACTGTGAAGTCTATGTTTCTTGTACCAGAAAATTGTCCTTTTGACTTCTAGATCCTTCTTCCCTAATGTGTTTTGTATGTGGTTATAAAATTGTAGACTTTTGTGATTTTGCCAAAGTTGTAGCTAAATATTTATACACTTGTCTTGAATTTTTTTCAGATCCACTTAAATATTTAGACAAAAAAAAAGCAGATTTTATTCCTTATGAAGGCTATAAGGAATAAAATAGTCTTATCCATTGCAACACTTTCTTTCACATAAACACTTGCAGTCACTAAGGGAATTTATTTTGTAACATATCAACTATAAATATTGTATTTATCTTTGAAATTTTGTATATTGCTTTTCATCATTTTTTTTTATGTTCTTGTATGTATTGGTTTTTGTCCTGGCCTGGTATCGTGATGCTGAAAATAGCATTAAGCCAAGAACTGTTGCCTTCATGTTTTTCTTTTAAATAAATCAGTGTCCATGCATTTCATTTGTACTTCATAAGGTTGCTATTGTTTAGCCTTTCCATCCTTCTTTTTTTTTTAATTTTTTTTTTTCAAAAATTCAAATTCATTGTTTATTTTTATATTATTTTTAAGTTATCAGAACAAATAATTTTGAAAGAAAAAGTCGTTTGTTGTATAGTCAAATCAAAATTGTGCCACATGGCTGTAATGAATACTAGTAGAATATGTGCATGTGATACAGCCACAGAAAAGATGAGTCTATTTTGTGGTTGCATTTTTTTATTTCCTTTTTTTTCTGTTTGTTTGTTTTCTTTGTTATTTTTAAATTTTTTTTAATTTTTTTTTTTTCTAAAGATTGTAAAAAGTCATTTTTAGCTGCCACCCATGACTTTGCCACATAGCTGAACTGTGTTTACTGGAAAAATTCAGAGGCCTAAAGTTTAAAAATAAATTCACTTCTGATGTTTTAATTAAAATGTTTGCCACATGAACTTCTCTGATGCCTTAAAAGTGAACTTCTTTGAAGAACTTTTGTGCTGTTTTATCACAGGCTTACACCACAATTGTCAATCACGACTTCATTTGGATGATTTCTGGTGTAAAAAATAAGGGGGAAAAAAGCACAATCCTGGTGTACAATTCTGCCACTCCTTTATGTGTCGATTTTCTGCTGCACTCTGCATTCTCCCAAACCCTGCACTGCTCAAAACCGGGAAAGGTTTCACGGGAAATCAGGACCACACCGAATTTTTAATGTCTGGGAGTTGTTTATTTAGGTTTCTTGGGGTTTTTTTTAGGGAACTTTTTGTAAACGACCCGTAGCCGACTGTACTTTTTAAACTGGAATGACCTCCATCGTATTCCGTGGCTCTCAGTGCCAAATGCAGCGAGAGAAACGTGGAGTTGTTTTTATTTTTTACTTTGCACTAAATCCTTTGCCAGCGCAGCACTGCAAAGCACGTTGCAAACTGCAGCAGAATTCACCTTTTAACCAAAAAAAGGAGGGATCATTTTTAAAATTATTGTTATTAATTTTTTTTAAAAAATTATTTTAATTTTTTTTTTTTCTTTCTGGGCAAAAAAAAAAAAAAATGCACATTTTAGTCAAGCTTTTCTGAAAGGGTTTAGAAGAACAGTTCAGCGTAGCACAGCTCTGTGAGCACGGCCAAGGCTTGGCTAGGTGGGAAAGCCTGAGAAGTCACTTTGGAACTGAATTGCCTCCGTTATATTTTGTCTAAGTAAGGTTTTGCTCTAAAAAAAAGTGAAAAAAGAGGTCACGTGTACATGTTAAGAAAGTCTGCAAGTTCCTTCATAAATGCAATCTGTTTGTGTTTTAGATTAATTAGTCAATGCACTCATCGCTTCATTGTCTCCAGACGGAAAGCTTCACTAAATGGTAGATTTTACTGTTAAAGACCCTACAATAAGATTGTTTTATCTGTACATTTTTTCATATATTTAACTGTATAAAAAAATGTTCATTTTACACAATATTTAATTAAAGTATTTCTTGTCTGTGAATTTCATTTTTAGTAATTTTATCTGGTTTGATTATTAAAAAAAAGTGACTAAACACGAAACGAAAAAATGCAACACTGGGGGTTTCATTTCTAAATATCAGAATTTTTATTCCTTTGTTATGAAAAAGCCCAAATCCTTGATGTGGTCTTTCCAGTTCCCTGGGAGGAGGATGAGGAAGGAGATCTCTGATCTGCAGTGGCAATCACTTGTTGCTCAGCCTTGGTGAAGTATTTATCTAAAACTGCTCGCTTTTTGTGAAGATAACAGCAGAATATCTCTTTTTCTTATTTAACCAAAACTGTGCACTTCAGACACCCCTTTTGTAAAGTAAAGGTAACAATAGACTTTTTTTTTTTTTTTACTATTTTAATATCATATTGTAAAGGTCTGTAAACAGGAAAAGTTATTTTAAACAAAGCACAACCCAAATTTTCCGTGTGGTGGTTTGACACTGAAGGTCGACGTGCTCGTCTCTTAACTGCTGATAAGGAAGCAAATGCTTTGGTTAATTATAATACTGAGCACAAATATTTCATCCTCTGGGCCATAATATGTGCAAAGCACGTAAAATGGGTACAAAAATATATTTATAATGAGGTGGGCACAACTCCACCTCCCAGTCTGAGAGAGTTGCAAAGCTTTGCCTGGTGTGCAGGTCTGAGTTCCCCACCCCAGATGCCAAATGTGCTCCTGTATCCTTGTGTGTGACCAGCACCTCCAAAAAAGGGTATTTCTACAGGAATATGGGTCTGGCAGAGGAATGTAAGTGCCTGTGGTGGTAAAACGGGGAGTTTGTAATGGAGTTTGATCCGGTCATTAATCAGAGGGCTGCTGACAACTTTGAGAGGGCACTGAGAAGCTCAGAGCTCCAAAGTAAATGGATGTGGTGGTGCATGTGGATACAGTGCCAAAGGACACGCTGTGTGTCCCAGCCCCTCCTCGGCTGCTCGTGCTTAAGGGATGGAGGGAGGAGAAGGTGAAACTCACTGTAGCCACAACCTACAAAGAAGGAAAACCAGGATTTTTAACCACGTTTCCTTTCTTCTCCAGTATTCTCATTGTTTTCATGTCTGATGAAAACACATTTGATGAAAACAGGTGTTAAAGCTGCAAAGCACTTTCTATTATTATTATTATTATTATTATTATTATTATTATTATTATTATTATTATTATTATTATTATTATTATTATTATTATTATTATTATTATTATTANTGATGCATGGAAGACTGTTCCACTTTGAGTGTGTGTCTGTGTATCGTGTTTAAACAGCAGCATAATCAGTTGCATCCCACTAAAAAATAAGCTGGTTTATAGGGATGAAAGTCTGCATGATGCCTACTGGCACTTTTCCTTTAAGTTTTATTTCAAAGGTTTGAATAATGAGCATCTAAATGGTTCCTCTAACTTTCAATGCAAGGAAAATACAAAAGGAGAAAACCCATACATGACAATTCCTAGAGCAATCCACCACCTACGACACATTTGGGTAAGAGCCCTGCTGAGGAAATATGTTGTGTCAGCCCACAGTGAGTTTAGACATAGGAAGATGATAAAAATTCCTTAATCAAAATGAAGGAATAAGAGTCTCTAAAAGTACATGCCAATTATTGCAGAGCAGCTTTTAAAAGTCTTTCAAGCTTTTAAAGATTATTCAAAGCACTTGAAATAGGCTTCAATCTAATGCCTCATTTCATTGCATTAAACAGCCTAGTTAATAAAGAATCAATATATTCAAAGGGCAAGGTTATCTTTTGTCTATAAGGGGTGGTGTCATTCTGAACCTTTTATAGTTCAAATGCTGAAAAAGACCTCATGAAATCCATACTCATCAAGTGGGTCAACTAGAGCAATAAAGAGGCCTCTGAAAGAATGGCTGCACTCCTTTAAAACAACTATAAGTCTTATCTCCCCACATAGTCCTCGCCAGGCTCCGCCAGAAAATGTCAATTTCTCATCAAGACAAGAGGCCTGGCGATAATTTTTTTTCCAGAGAATACACACAATTAGGAGAATGCAGAAAGGCCCCACCAGTGATTTGTAGCTCATTATGTCACCGGCGGGCCGCGATCCGCCGCTAAGCAGATAATAAGGGCTGTTGATAACTGAAGTGTCAATACGGCCCGGAATGATTTCTGAATGTGAGCCCTTGTGCCACGGCTCCCTCCTCGCGCCGATCGCGGCGCCGATAACGGCGCATCTGCCAGCCCACACCGCCCGCCGGACCCCGCAATTAATGCCCTGAATAAACTGCACAAAGGAGCGCCGCTTCTTTATACTCTTTGAGACAATTCCCCTGTTTTACCCTTCAAGGAGTTCTTTTATGTGCGAATAAGGTTGCTTTTAATGAAATTGAAACTCATCAGAGGAAATCAAAACCCTCGAATCAGATTACAAATTGATTTTTTTTTCCTTTTTGGCCGCTCGTCGTTGTTCAATGTAGTGCCCTAAGTTTTACAGGAAAAGGAAGAGAAAGCACCCAGCCTGGAGTCAGGGCATGCAAACAACCTCCAAACTAAAGCATACAAAGGAGGAATATTCCTAAAGTCCCACAAGTCATAAAAAGTTTTAAGAAGTTGCTGGTATCATTCCAAACTCCATCTGTACCCAGGTACTTCATGACATACTGAAGTTGTAATTAAATGAATTGTCCTAGAACTTAAAAATGTAGAAATCAAATAATGAAACCCAAGCCATTTCCCTGTCTCATACGTAATGCTAAATTTCACTGTTAGATAAAAAGATCAAATACAATTTCTCAGTGCTCAGGTCGAAATTAGCTGGTGGAGGAGTTGAGACTTCCTAATCTGGGACCCCACTTCAGCTGGTGACATCACTGGAGCACTTTGGCCAGTTGGAATATGACAGTGACAGAGGTGATACAGTTGTGATTCTATTTTATTTTTAAACTTTTATTTGTTAAATATTTAAACAAGGCAACAGTTGCAATTAATAGTTTTCTCTTTGTTGACTTTGTGCTATTAGTGAAAGGACATAATGAATTAAAGGATGAAGTTAATTAGTCACAAAATGGTATATTTTTGGTGCCCACAAAGCTTTTTGAGGATTTTGGTTATGTGACTCTTTGTTTGCATTTATCTTGAAATAAATGAAGCTGTTTGAGAAATGACTTTGTAGCAAAAGACAACAACTACCCCCAGAACAGACCCACCATGGGTGGTGAGGGTACAAGCAAATTATCTGAAAGTTGCTTTGCTTCAACCAGACAAAAGTCACAGAATTCCTACTGTGCAAAACCTAAAATAGAAAAATCAAGTGAAAAAAAAAGGACCCTGAGGCTGGATTTGGTGTGGGTAACACAGCCAGTCAAGAACTGCCCTGTACCTATGAGGAAGCATGGGATGGAAATACCAAGGGGAAGATGGAGAGAAGAAAGGAGGAAGATGTGAAAAAGAATTGTACAATGAAACCCAATAAAGTTGTATTTAATGACTTGCTTCCTTGAGCCGTGGAATTCTGTTGTGGAAATAAGTACTTGGGATGTCTCTGGAATGGTTTGGGTTGGGAGGGACCCCAAAGCCCACCCAGTGCCACCCCTGCCATGGCAGGGACACCTTCCACTGTCCCAGGCTGCTCCCAGCCCCAATGTCCAGCCTGGCCTTGGCCACTGCCAGGGATCCAGGGGCAGCCCCAGCTGCTCTGGGCACCCTGTGCCAGTGACCAGTGACCAGTGACCCTTTTCCTCCTTAGGACAGCTCTTGGTCCAGGCTCCTGTGTTCACAGACATAAAAGAAACTGTGATGAGTATAAATAATGATAACTATACTATTATTATTACTATTACTACTACTACTACTACTAATAATAATATTAATAATAAGAATGATGGAACCTCTAAGAACCATCTCAAGTCTCTTTGGGCTGACCAGTTCAGTCCATGATGCTTCTTCCCCTTTTTGATGTATCCACGTGTCTCATCTTAGAGTAGGTCACAAATCCAGCAAATGCTGTAGTGTCCCAAATATCTCCACGATGAGTTCCAAGACTTCTCAACTATTTCCTCTCTTACTTCATCCCTTAAGCACAGCCTGAGCAGATCAACAGAGGCCAAGCAGTGGGTAGGGACCAGCCCAAGGCTCGAATGGACCAAGGGGTGAAGCCAAGCCCATGGGTGAGGACTGTGGGCCTCACAGATCTTAACAAATCTTAACAAATCCCTGGAGCTGTTAAAGCCTGGGCAGCAGTGGCCCAAGGACATCAGTAAAATATAAACAATGGGGTTTTCTAAATGGGAAAACTACTCAGAGACCTTTCAGAGCTCTAAACCAGGATTAACTGGGCCAGACCTGCTGAAATTACATTTAACAGAGGTCCAAGCCAAGCCATCCTTGCCCACCTCAGTCCCTTTCCAGAGCTGCACATCATCAGCCAGGGATTTGTTAAGACCCTTCAGCAGCTCAGCCCTGAGGAGAGACAGCGCAGTTTAATACAGACTGAGAGCAGCCTTTTTAACAAAAAATTGTGTCCTGGAACAATCTTCTTCAGGGTATTGCACATAAAGTTATCTGGAATGCTCTGCTTTTGAGGTCTGCAGAAGGCCATGACTAAGCAACTGGAATGGCTAACAAAGTAATAAATACAGAAATAAATAAAGAAATAAATAAAAAGTTGAGCAATTAGCTACATTTGAACTACTGATGTACACCAGAAATCTGATATAAATAATTTTGAACTTGGTTTTCTTTTATTGTTTTTTCAATTAGTCTGGAAAGCAGCTACCAGAAGCAAACATCTGCTCATGCTGGCCAGGTGCAGCCCTCAAGTTTTACAAAAGTAATTGCAAAGAGTTTAATCAAGAGGACAGTTTCTTGTCCCAAACTGTTTGATGGGGAAGGTTTATTTAACATTCTTGTGATGTCACAGAATCCCAGAATGGTTTGGTTTAAAAGGGACCGGAAGGATCACCCAGTGCCACCCCTGCCATGGGCAGGGACACCTCCCACTGTCCCAGGCTGCTCCCAGCCCCAATGTCCAGCCTGGCCTTGGCCACTGCCAGGGATCCAGGGGCAGCCCCAGCTGCTCTGGGCACCCTGTGCCAGTGACCAGTGACCAGTGACCCTTTTCCTCCTTAGGACAGCTCTTGGTCCAGGCTCCTGTGTTCACAGACATAAAAGAAACTGTGATGAGTATAAATAATGATAACTATACTATTATTATTACTATTACTACTACTACTACTAATAATAATAATATTAATAATAAGAATGATGGAACCTCTAAGAACCATCTCAAGTCTCTTTGGGCTGACCAGTTCAGTCCATGATGCTTCTTCCCCTTTTTGATGTATCCACGTGTCTCATCTTAGAGTAGGTCACAAATCCAGCAAATGCTGTAGTGTCCCAAATATCTCCACGATGAGTTCCAAGACTTCTCAACTATTTCCTCTCTTACTTCATCCCTTAAGCACAGCCTGAGCAGATCAACAGAGGCCAAGCAGTGGGTAGGGACCAGCCCGAGGCTCGAATGGACCAAGGGGTGAAGCCAAGCCCATGGGTGAGGACTGTGGGCCTCACAGATCTTAACAAATCTTAACAAATCCCTGGAGCTGTTAAAGCCTGGGCAGCAGTGGCCCAAGGACATCAGTAAAATATAAACAATGGGGTTTTCTAAATGGGAAAACTACTCAGAGACCTTTCAGAGCTCTAAACCAGGATTAACTGGGCCAGACCTGCTGAAATTACATTTAACAGAGGTCCAAGCCAAGCCATCCTTGCCCACCTCAGTCCCTTTCCAGAGCTGCACATCATCAGCCAGGGATTTGTTAAGACCCTTCAGCAGCTCAGCCCTGAGGAGAGACAGCGCAGTTTAATACAGACTGAGAGCAGCCTTTTTAACAAAAAATTGTGTCCTGGAACAATCTTCTTCAGGGTATTGCACATAAAGTTATCTGGAATGCTCTGCTTTTGAGGTCTGCAGAAGGCCATGACTAAGCAACTGGAATGGCTAACAAAGTAATAAATACAGAAATAAATAAAGAAATAAATAAAAAGTTGAGCAATTAGCTACATTTGAACTACTGATGTACACCAGAAATCTGATATAAATAATTTTGAACTTGGTTTTCTTTTATTGTTTTTTCAATTAGTCTGGAAAGCAGCTACCAGAAGCAAACATCTGCTCATGCTGGCCAGGTGCAGCCCTCAAGTTTTACAAAAGTAATTGCAAAGAGTTTAATCAAGAGGACAGTTTCTTGTCCCAAACTGTTTGATGGGGAAGGTTTATTTAACATTCTTGTGATGTCACAGAATCCCAGAATGGTTTGGTTTAAAAGGGACCGGAAGGATCACCCAGTGCCACCCCTGCCATGGGCAGGGACACCTCCCACTGTCCCAGGCTGCTCCCAGCCCCAATGTCCAGCCTGGCCTTGGGCACTGCCAGGGGCTGAGGTTCACATTTCACCCACCAGTCTGGATCACTGCAGAGGCTGCCATGGGAAGGAGCCCAGGTGTAGTGGTTTTATGGTCAATTTATGCACTGTCCCCTGATTTCTTTCCTGTGAGATAAACCATTAGGAGACAGCAAAGCAGGCACACAACTTATATGCTATGATAAAGTTTATTAACAAACCTAAGAGAAAAAGGAAGGAAAAAACCAATCAGAACACACAGCCAGAACTTCTCCTCTTCTCCCTCCCCCTCCTTCTCCTCTCCCTCAATCCATGTGCAGTTCTCAAGAAAGGAAAAGAAAAGGGTTTCTTCCTGCTTTACGTGGTTCTCCAAACTGCCCCCTCCTGCAGCAAAAACCATCTGCAGTGATGTAAAGTCTCCTTTTTCC
>VXAC01008075.1:26842-50484 GCA_013399225.1 Rhipidura dahli
GTGGGGGGGGGGTGGGGTGGAGGAAGCTCCTGCTCAGTCAAATCAACACACAAACGACTCTTTCTTACTTTAAAATTCCATGTATTTCACCGTCTTTTCCATTGTTTAATTTTTCTGCATCACGCACGCCTGGGTGAAAAAGAACTTTTCCCAACTGTTAATGCTGGTATTTAAAGCAATGACATTTTCCTCCCCGGGATGTAACATTTTCAATAATCAATAAAGCTGGAGGGAGAGAAAGGGAGGAGAAAGTCATTTTTAGGTGCAGAAGCACATCTTCATCGGGGCCGGCAATGCCACGCGTGGCCGGCAGCACGCCAGCCCGGGCACTGATTGCACTAATTGGTGATTACAGAGGGAGGAAGGTGTTTCCAGCAGCATGTCCTGGTATTACCCACTAATCCAGGCTTCGGAGCCGCTCGGAGCCGCGCTGCTCTCTCCATCTCCATTCACATCTTGGGTGGGGAAGAGCAGGTTCAGCAGCCTGACAGCGCTCACACGGGCACGGGGGATGGAACTGAACAGGAAACAGGGATGGTTTGGGGTGAGGGCACTGGGAATTTGGAGGTCACCCCCATGGTGCATCCCCCCACTGCCACCGGCCACCTCCATCCCGGCCATGGCACGGCCCCGGGGAGCCGGGAAGGCGCTGCTGGAGCCTCCTTGCCATGATCTGCTCGCCAAGAGCCCAAGTTCATTAGAGGCCCGGCACGTCCACGGGGCCACCATGTGACAGGCAGGGAGCCGCCGGTATTTGTTGTCTTAATGCACAACTACTCGGGGACTGGAGTGATAAGGAAAAAAACTGTTCGGAATCCGCTGCTCTACACGCTCAGGGTGGCACGGGCCCGCGCGATATTGAAAATCAATAGTCACGTGGCGGTCTAAAGGTTAGAGGTCCCCTGAATTAACTTTCTAGTACTAAATTACCAGATCTATTTATTTATTTATTTACCTATCTGCCGCTTTATTTATTTATTTCCCCTTTTTGCTGTGACTGGGTGGGTGGTGGTGGAGGGGGGATGCGCTGGCTTTAAAGGGGCACGGCTTGCACCTGGAGTGAGCAAACAGCAAAACCCTTTAATACTGGGTGTGAGGATTTAAATGTGAGGGTTTTAATCACGAGCAAATTTAGAAGACACAGAGTAATGTCCAAAATGGCAATGGGGTCATGAGCATTGGCAGTGGCCTGAAAATTAAAAAGCTGCTTCGGTCTTTTAACTCACATCTGTGCAGTGCCTGCCTTTGTTTGTCATGTAGTATTTAAATTAATGCATGTATTATTATTAACACTGTTTAGAAAATGTAAAGAAACAGTATTATTTACAATATTTAATCATTAGGAATGAACAAACAATATTGTCACAAATAAATTGAATGATTAGAGTCACAGCTTGTGAAGACTTAAACATTGCTTTTCACCCCTGAGCACAGTGCACTCCCAAGGACTGCTCCAATGTGTAGCTACTCACATCTGGAAGCACATTCATGACAGGTCTTTACCTCCTCTGCTTGCAGGTACTGCAGAACTCACATTATACTTTTTTTTTTCACTGAATAGATTTCTTATTTCATTTATTCAAATGTTTCCCTTCCCCTTGTTTTCATTCCCCAGGTACACAGGCAGCTGGATTTTCAATATAACAGAATCACAGAATATCCTGAGTTCAAAGGGACCCACAAGAATCACCCAAGCCCAACCCCTTGAATATTGAAATATTGAAATATTGAATATTTGCAGCGTGGGTTAGTGTTCCTTGGAACAGGGATCTTGGTTCTGGCAGCCCACTGGACGCTGCACTGTGACCTTGGGAGCTTTGGGATTTGGGAGCTTTGGGATTTGGCAAACACCCTGAGGGGCACCCTGCTGGGTTGGGCATTAACCACCTTGGCATGCACTGTAGGACCCCCGGCTGGGACGGGCTGGGAGGGACCCCAACACCCACCCAGTGCCACCCCTGCCATGGCAGGGACACCTTCCCTAGCCCAGGTGGCTCCCAGCCCCGATGTCCAGCCTGGCCTGGCGGTGGCAGCAGTGCCGGGGGCTCTGGGGGGGCTGCCCAGGATGCTCCACACCCCCTTTCCATGGGAACATCCCGGTGGGAAGGGGCAGCCCCGGGTTCTGTCCCCTCTGTGCCCCTGACCCCTCTGGGTGACCGCAGGGAGGGGAGATGTGAAGAGCCACCGAGGCTTTGAAGCAGCAGAAGAGGCAGGAAAAAAACACTTCCAGGAATTTTACACACCGCAAAAGATTTTTCTTTCTGGGTCAGAGACACTTCTATCCAAAGCCTTTTTTTTTTTTTTTATTTTCTAGAAATACTCGGCTGTTTTAAGATTTATTGATTGCTACAGCTTAAATCTAATTTTCTCTTATCACAGTGTGTCCGTATCCGTGTGCACTGTCCCCGGCAGGAAGGGACACCCGGGTGCTGCCACCAACAGGGCACTGGAACTGGCCCAGGGGCCAAAAAAATTTCATAAAATCCAAAACAAGGGGAAAAGATCCAGGATAACCACTCAGGCCTCATTGCTGGACTAAACAAAGCAGCTTTAAAAAGAATTCCAAACTATACACTGTAGGATTTTTCCAGAGAAATACCAAATGCCTTCTTTCAAAATAAAGAGGTTTCTTTTTAAATTTTAAATTTATATGATTAGTTATTGTATAGTATCACCATATTATTATATTCAATATATCACACCATCTAATAATTAGACAATACAATATAAAATAATACACATATTATTACGAATATACTATACTATTACTATAATATATTATATTATATATGAATTTTAAAACTAAATATAAAATAATTAAAAAGCGAAAATTAAATGTAACATTCTCAGCTCTAGAATTTTCAGAATCTTGCCCATCAGTGTCAGACCCACCCCTACCTTGGCCACCTCCAATTTCAGTGTATTTCCAGGTGCCTTCCACTTGGCACGCAGAGGCTGTGAGCACACACTCCCAGAAACTGAACCTAAACTAAAGCACAAATTTGCACATTTTACATTTTGATAAATAAACAAATAAGAGGATGAAAACCTCTTCATTAGTAATAAATTAATAAAGTAAACTCCTGGTTCAAAGGGTCTGCTCAGGCCCTGCACAATTTTACCTGTATGAAAAGCCCTGGTCATGTAATACAGGATCCATGTACCCACAAATTCCCACATAAATTGAATTTTACCAGGGTAGAAACCAAAAAAATCTTCCTCTGCTCATCTGAGATCTCTGCTATCATAAAATTTTGATTAAACAGTGGATCTGTTGTGGCTGCCCCTGGATCCCTGGCAGTGCCCAAGGCCAGGCTGGACATTGGGGCTGGGAGCAGCCTGGGACAGTGGGAGGTGTCCCTGCCATGGCAGGGGTGGCACTGGGTGGGCTTTGGGGTCCCTCCCGACCCAAACCATTCTGTGTTTCTCTATTACAGATAAAAGTTTCCATTGCAGTTTTTCCTCAGTTCCTCTGTTTATTTAAATCCAGGGATTACTGACACACTGCCTGGGCATAGGAGGAACTGTTGCTGTTGTTGGTGATTTTTTTTTTTTTTTTGTGAATAAAAGAGCTGGAATTTTTAAAACATCATTTGAAAGCATCCCATGAACCCAGATTTCCTGGTTTGCACAAAACAATCCTATAGAAAGGATAAGATTTATTTTTTATAACTGTCATTCCTAGCTAGCACACAACTCCCCCAATGTTTATTTCTACCAGCAATCTTATTAATTCCCATACTACTTCTGGACCATGCTCGCACTACAGAAATAATTTTAATTGAACATTTATTGAAATAAATGCTTTGTCAGGATATCCCCACTCCATCTGGCTGCACTGGGCAGGCTTTATTTCCTGGATGTGTCTGCTTTATGCAACGTCTTCTCCCACAGTTCTTGCTGACGACCAGAGCTGGTGATTAGATTGGGGTGGCTCTTGCCCAGCAGTGTTTTGTCCCTCCCTGTCTCGTGGACATGAGCTCACATCCATGCTCTCCACAGGACTCTTCCTCTTCTGTTACACAGAACGGGGTTTATGTGGCAGCAACATCCACAGCCCACCAAGCTGACAAAAGGCAGAGATCTGCTATAAATAACCCGCCCTGCCAGGCTGCACGGGCTGTGGTTGGTGCTTTTGGGTTTGGTTTTTTGGCTTTTTTTTTGGTTTTTGTTTGTAGGTTTTTTTTGTTTGTTTCTTTGGGTTTTTGGTTTTTTTTTTTTTTTTTTTTTGGGGGGTTTTTTTCAGGTTCGTTTACAGAGAAAAANTTGGTGGTGTTTTTGCAAGCTCAGTTACAGAGATAAGAGTTTTGATAACAAAAAAAAAAATGCAATTTGGGTTCCCAGCGTTAAATTTCCGCCCCTGGAAATAAACGAAGCCGAGCTTTCCCCCTTCTCCCTCCCCACCACGTTCACCTGCTGGCAAACAGATTCTGGGCACCAAAAACCCCCTTTTTTAGCACTTTTAGCAGCCAAACATTATTTTTATTGCTGGCACCATGAACAAACAGCAAACAAACAGGAGAGGCAGTGAATTCACAGCATTGTGCAGTTAATCCTCCATTCACCAGCGTATCAAAGCACTTTTGTGCTACTTTTGCTGTGCTTCATCTTCATGAAAGCCACGATTTTTATGGGATAGCTCCTTCGCCCCAAACCTGGAGCTCTCACTCCGCCTTTGGCCAGACCACGGGAGATTTGTTCTGTCCCACAGTGAGGGAAGTGGTGTTTTCTGAAATTCACTAAAGTATTCACTAAACTGGTCGGGTTTAATTTATTCCTTATCCAAAGCATGCAAAAGAAACGGCCTCTATAACAGAAGCTGCAAATGCCTCAGTATCCCCAGATTTGAAATTTATTTTCTGTGCTCCAGTAGTTTTCCCACTCTCTGGCAGCTTTGAGCATCTGCTTGTTTAGTGATTTTAGGGAGGTTCTTTTGTGTTTTAGCATTTCTGCTCTGGAGAAGTGCCTCGAGACAGTCAGGAGCTTCCTGGTCATGCAGGGTTGTGCCCACCTCGAATCCTCTGTCCAGTTCAGGACCCCTCAGGACAAGAGGGACACTGAGGGGCTGGAGCATGTCCAGGGAAGGGAAGGGAGCTGGGGAAGGGGCTGGAGCAGCAGGAGCAGCTGAGGGAGCTGGGAAAGGGGCTCAGCCTGCAAATGCCACATTTTTGGTCAAACCTTTGGTCTCAATAGATGGATTTGTCTTCAAAACTGAAATAAACCCAACAGTGCTCTGTAAACAGGGGAGAAGCTGTGGCTGTTCCATCCCTGGCAGTGCCCAAGGCCAGGCTGGACACTGGGGCTTGGACAGCCTGGGACAGGGGAAGGTGTCCCTGCCATGGCAGGGGTGGCACTGGGTGATGTTTAAAGGTCTCTTTCAATCCAAACCTTTCTGTGATTTGATGAGTTTCGAAGCAAGATCAAAGTGTCACCTTTGAGTAGTGTGACATTCCAGGACCCCAGATTTCCAAACAACTGACCCTTCTGCAGAGCACTGGAGATGGCACTATTTCTATGAAAAACCTGATGTGGAAGTGATGGGATAATCCCAATTTAGCAGGATGTCTTCCCTCACATTTGGTGCACGGTGTCGAACCAACACTCAATGTCTTTGGTTTATTGACTTCTGTTGCCAGGCAGGGAGGGCTGTCACTCACAGACCCCCAGCCCACCCTGGAGCTTTTCTTCTTCTTCTGAAGGCTTTGCTGCCAAACACTGTTACAGTCACTCCTTGTCCGAGGAGGTGATGATTCCCTGTGAAAACTTGGCATTATTGTTCTTCTGACTGTGACAACAATAATGAAGCCTATTTTTTTAATTAAAGAAGTGTAGACCAACATCAGCTTATAATTGGATTTTCTTGAATAACTGGTCCATGTATTTGCTGGCAATCATTGATGAAGGTGGGTTTTGAGGGAAGATGTGCAGGCTGAGATCCAGATGTGGGTGGTTTCAGAGCTTGGGGATGTTCAGGTCTGTGACGGGGGCTTCTGCCACGGCTGGCTGGAATTCCCAAGGCCTGCAACATCCACATCCTGCAGGGCAGAACAAGGGGGACCAGAGCCTGACCCCAACCATGTCCTGACCTCTCGCAGCTGGATGGGCCCTGGAATTTTCTTCTGAGTGGTGCCACCACGGGGTACCAAGAACCCTCCTCCAATTGTGCTGCCCTGCTCATTGTGGCAGTGGTGTGATGAAGATGAGGAATATCTGAGGCACAGACAGGAAATCCACTGCCAAATGCTTTGCCTCCAGCACCAAAGGATGGAGCCCAAACCAGCTTGGTGACAGCTGGGCAGAGCACAACAAACCAAAAGGGTTTTATGGTGATGCAGTGCAAAAGTAAAGTTGGGAAAAAACTGTCCCCAGTTTCAGCCTGTGTGTGGCAAACACCTCGAATCACAAAATCTGCTGCCTTATTTTATGAACAGAAGAGGCTTCCTGCTTAAAAGGTTAGACAGAAATTTAAAAGGCAACTTGCAATGAAAGCCAAGTTGAGAAAAAGAGAAAAAGAATCCAAGAGGCATCCCTGAGGAGAGGAGAGAGCACAGCAATGTGGCCATCAGCTACTCATGTGTCAGGAACAGATGATCTGCCCATCATAATTAAAGGCAGAGACTTAAAAAAAAACCCTCAAGGAAGCAGGAGGTGCCAGGGAAACTTCAGTGGAGTGGGAATGCTGGCTCAGATGATGGGAAAGGAGGAGATGAGGGGCAGAGCTCCCAGCAGGGACAGGCACCCTGAGCTGACACCGCTGCCCGGCTCTGCCTGGCCCTGTGATTAATGGCACCGACACACAAAGCTCCGGCTGCCACCAGCAGCCATCCTCCTAATGCATGTCACAAACTTCATAATTCCACTTGGAACGAGACAACAGCAAGTTAAACTCCTGGATCACTGTCACCGTGTCACTTACAGAAGGAGTTGCACCGGGGAGCAGTTGGCTATTGGAGTAATTTGAATGGAAATGTCAGTTTTCACAACCTGCGATTTGAGGTGAGTGCCCTGCTCTCATACAGCAGCTCTGTCAGGCTGAGTGCTCACTGCCACCTCCCCTCTCATCCCAGCCTCCTCCTGCCACCCACTGCCACCCACAAATTCACATTTCCTCCTCTGCAACACCTGCAGTCCCACCAAAGAGCAGATCATGTGGGTGAATGTTCCCCGTGTCCTCCCCTGTCCTGGCTGGATTTTAATGCTTCTTTTTTATTCTGGCAAAGTTATGTGCTTCAAAACCTCCCCAAAAGAGTGAGCTGTTCTTGAATAAACTGATTAATCGAGACTCACACTGACCTCTGGGTTTTGTCTGAATATGGTCAATATGTCTTACTGCTAAATACTTGCAGGAGTTGCTACAGTGAGGTTGTACACATCTTATACACCCCTGTGACAGCTTCAGTCAATTCCTGGCACTGTGAGGGGAAAAAAATACTGTGCAGAACTACCTGTCCTTCAGCAGCACCTTTCTGTCTGTTCTGTGCACATTTATCCAGGTGCTGAGGTGTTTGAAAGGCCACACATCCACTGCACAACTTGGGCACTGCTCTGTCTCAACTGATTCAGGAGGAAATGGAGTTAAATGAGCGTGGCTGGCAAGCAGGGGGTCTCAAAAGTTTAACTTCAATCACTTAAACATTGGTTTATAAGGATTTATAAGGATCCAAACACAGTATTCCCACTATTTATCTGAATTGCAGCCTTTGTGAAACCACCAGAAATGCACAGAATCATAAAATCCTCAATGGGGCAGCCCCAGCTGCTCTGGGCACCCTGTGCCAGGGCTTCCCCATCCTCCCAGGAACAATTCCTGCCCAACATCCCATCCATCCCTACCCTCTGGCACTGGGAAGCCATTCCCTGCGTCCTGGCACTCCAGGCCCTGTTCCAGTTGCAGATCTGACCTAAAACCAACAGCAAATAGCAGGAGACATTGGCTGTGAGACAGCCAGCTCATGGAAAGGAAAACGGGAGGTGAGGGCTGAAGGGCATCCCTGGCACCGCTTTTCCAGCCTTTTCCAGCCTTTTCCAGCCACCCTGCAGGATAACCAGCACTCAGCCTGCACTGGGAAGGGTTGCTCAGGCAGATCCCACACAGGTAACTGAGTCCTACCATTTTTGGAGAAAAGGAGAAATGACTGAGCTGAGGAATCTCCTGGATGAGGTCCCTGAGCTCTGGGATCTGGGCTTGGCTGAGCGCTGGTACTGAGCAAGGGGGTGAGCTCTTTTCTGAGTTTCTCCTCCTTGGAGGAACAGGATGCTCTATTTTACAAAAAGTAAGAAGGTCTGCTGTTCCAAAGCAGAGAAGTGACAGCAGAGTGTTTGGGCTTTGCCATCCTCCATAGGCAGCAGACAATAAAGAAACAATTTTGCCATTTCTACATTGCCCACGGTGCCACAGACTTTGGGGTATCTGCAGGCAAAGTGAAGCCCCATTACCACTATTGTTTTTCCTTTGAAAGGAGTGGTTTCCTCAGTCAGTAAATCCAGGGGTTTTTTTTTCATTCTTTCATGCCAAACACAAACACGTCGGGAGAAAACGACGCCTACGAAACGTGCAGCGGAGGAAATGGAAAACAAGCCAAATTTAGATTTTTGCCTGCAGGACAATTGACAAACCACGACGCTTCCCTGGCTTCAAATCAGCTCCTTAGATCACAAGTGGTTGGGTTTTGAAGGGTAGAAAGCAAAGCTGCCTCTTTGCAGTGTCTCCTCCGCAGCCTCCCGGCTTTGACGTGCGCCCGGGCAGGGGAGCCTGGCTCCTCTTGCAACACTCTGTTGGACTATAAACCAATGGTATTTGCTTTACCTGTGCACTATCTTCCATGCAACAAAACAACATTTACATCTGGGATCAATTTGCTCGAAATTAAAGTGCAGCTGCTATATCTCTCCTGCATCAAAAGTGTGGTGTTAAGGCCATAACGTACAGACAGTTACACATTACTCGGCGTTGTAATATTTAGATTTGTGTCATTTTCCATCTGAGGCAAAAAGCATCTTTAAATAAATGAGTGATCTTAGACTACATATTTTATGGGCTGTGTACTCGGCGAGATATATCCACATTTGCACTGTGCACGTTCTGAGCTCCAATTGCCAACTGCGTGTTTAGGCCTTGAATTTTAATGCTTAAACGAAAATGTGGCGTTGGAATAGTCGGGGCTGTGTGCTCAGAAAAGTTCTGCTGTGCTTGTGCAAGAGTTTTGTGGGTGTTCTCAGGTAAAAGGTAGATGCAGATATGCTTCCCCTCCTTAAAAGGCTTTTTAGGGGTAACCTAATTGCAGCCTTCCAGTACCTAAAGGGAGCTACAAGGAAGATGGAGAGAGACGATTTGGAAGAGCCTGGAGTGCCAGGACAAGGGGGAATGGCTTCACACTTAGAGTAGGTTTAGATTAGACACCATGAACTACAGGTTTGGATGGGATGTTGGGCAGGAATTGTTCCCTGGGAAGGTGGGCAGGCCCTGGCACAGGGTGCCCAGAGCAGCTGGGGCTGCCCCTGGATCCCTGGCAGTGCCCAAGGCCAGGCTGGACATTGGGGCTGGGAGCAGCCTGGGACAGTGGGAGGTGTCCCTGCCCAGGGGCTGGAACATGATGGGCTTTAAGGTTCCTTCCATCCCAACCCATTCCATGATTCTGGAATCCCATTAACTACAACACACCATTTTCTGATGTCTGGGGACAATTTGGCTCCGAAGTTTCCAGCCAGTTTTAACCAACACTGCTCCCTCTTAGCTCTGTATTTTAATTCCTCCCCAGATCACCAAATTCAAGCCTGATATTCTCATATTGATTTCTCATTTATTGATTTACTGATATTCTCATATTGATTTTCCCTGGCAAGAAACAATTCAAAAGTCCTAAAAACACTGTCCAGGATAAAAGCTACCGGGCAGAGAGCAGGGCAGTTTAGTGAAATCAAGCTCAGTGGTGATGTGGGTCATTTCAAACACAGAATATTCTACCTGAAAGCACAGTGTATTGGTTAAGACAAAGCAGTGGAAGTGCAGCATTTCCAAGCTATGACTTCCTCCTGGCAGCTGCAATGCTTTGTGTTTCAGTGAAGATGAATCAGGGTTTTTTTTGGTAACAGTCAGAGAGAGGCTGCAGCCTCTGCTGGGCACTGCTCAGCACCAGCAGATGAGAGGCTGTAGGATCTCTATGTCTTCTGCTCCATCTCTGGCAAAAAAGGACTTTTCCAGAGCAATCCCGCAGTGGTTGACACGACACAAAGCTGTGAAAGACAGGATGCTGCTCATCCAGAAGAATCAGATTATGTACCTGGACTTCATCCGCTGCCTGGAGAAGAGAGACAACCAATTAGTCCAACACAGCTTCTTTGCCATACCCAAGCTGGAAAAACAGATTGAAGGGGTCAGAAACATTCAGAAGGCTCCACATGATCTGACATTTGCCTTGTCACAATTTTCCTGACAACCAGAAGGTCGGAGGCAGTTTGCTGGTCAGTGGCGGTGGAACGGGAACTGATTGCTGACCTGGGGATGAGGAGCTGCTCAATTAACATCCTGCTCCTCCCCAAAGCAGCCCCTTCTTCAGCAGCTCAGGCTGGGCTTAGGCTGCTCATTTTGGAGGGTAAACAGGCTCTAAACAGCTTTGGGAGTGAACAAACATGTTTGGAGTTCCCAGACTCCTGGTATTGCTGTGCAGAGACAGAGCTGATCTCCAGGCAAGCGACACTCGGAGCTTCAAACCTCATTCCAGCCCCATCCTTTTCTGCACTCAGTTGCATTTGCACAATTACCTGCTGCAAAATGCAGTTTAAGGGCTGAAAAATGCAGACTTCCATGGACAATATATCAGTTTTATTTCAACTTTTGCTTTTCTTTTCCAGGTTGATTTTGGCCTCGTTTAAATAGAGATTTAAGCAGAACTAATTCTTTGTGGGGGAAGTTTCTCAGCCTTGGACATGAGAGTGGGCACTCACCTCGTATCTATGTAGATAATAGAGACATGGATCTATATTTATCTGTTATATGTATTTCATAGATAAAAACCAGGATAGTTTTCTATTTCCCCATTTTTATTCTTCCCATCTGTCACAGCCACTGGGAAGGTCTGGGGTCCTCCTCACTTATTACACAGAAAGTGAAAAGGACAATAGCCCTGAGATCAGGAATTATGTGTCCTATCAAAAATAGGACATTTCCATAGGCAGAGGTCGAGATTCTCTCTCCTAACCCACTTTTCCTGGTCCTGCTCCAAACTGCAGGCGTGGAGCTCCTGAAGAGGCTTTATCTCTGTTCACCAGTGGTGGTCAACCTTTTGATCCTCTGAGTGGGTGTTTAGGATGGTAATTTTTGGACAAAGGTTTGAAAACAACCGGCCCAGATAAACCCTTCCAGCAGTGGAAATCCAGCCTTGGTCGGATGTTCAGTCACAGCTTCTGAAAAAGAGGAGTCCCCAGCACACATGGTCTTCTCCCTCCAAATTAATTCATACATTATATATTGTTATACACTCAGACACTCTATATTATATATTTTAAAATTTATTTACCTGAAGAAGGCTACACCCCAGAAAGCCTTTCAAAACCAGTACAAGCCACAGCGGCTCAGCCTGAGGGGATGCTTTAAGGCCAAATTTCCGCAGGTTCTAGATGAAACAAAAGGCGTTTTCTGTGTGTCCTCGGCACAGCCCCGACCCCGCCGGGCCCTTTGGCAGCACGAGGAGCCTCTGCCGGTGTCCCCAGGCTGCCGAGGGCAAGGCTGGGACATGATCTCTGCTGGCTCCCTGCGAATTACAGCGCTGGCCCGTGGGGTCACCTCCTGTGCTCCTCACTGCGGGGCTGGGGGAGCCAAAGGGGCCAGGGGGCCGGACACAGGAGCTGCTTTCCAGCCATCCCAGCTGATTACTGAGGCACCTTCCACGCTCCAGCTGGGGAACGCCAAGTTTGTGACCGCGCTGCCTGCAAATGGTGCGTTGGTGCAGCAGCTCACGCTGCGCTGTTCCACTAATTCCTGCAAACCCCTCAACCTCCTCAGGGCTCTGCCCACACAGCTCTGGGCCACCTGCACTTTGGGGGAGGTGCTGACCTGGGCCCCTCGTGGGAAAATTTTGTGTAAGCGAAAAATTAAAATGGTTTTGTGATCGAGTTTTGCTTGTGAGAGTTTTGTTCAGGCAGGACAAAGGGATTTTTTTTTTTTTTTTTTCTGGGCACTATGAAGAAATCATTTCCTCTCACCAGTTATTTTGTCCTTTAACTGCTGGAAGGCTGCTGTGTGCTCACTGCCCCCCAAAATCCAACCTGCACTTACCACGGTGATTGATGGGAGTTACAAAAGCATGTAACACGTGTTTGATTCACGAAGGCAGAAATAAGGACCACTTTTGAGGTTTATGCTTCTCAAAAATCACGGGCCATAATCAACACCAAACCCCCTGGAAAGGCTCAGCCACGAGAACAAAAGTTGTAGAACCACAGAATCATGGAATGGTTTGGGCTGGATGGACCTCAAAGCCCATCCAGTGCCATGGCAGGGACACCTCCCACTGTCCCAGGCTGCTCCCAGCCCCAGTGTCCAGCCTGGCCTTGGGCACTGCCAGGGATCCAGGGGCAGCCACAGCTGCTCTGGGCAATTGACAAAAACAATTCTCCAAAACATCCCAGGCTGCACCAATGGAAATACAATGGGTTTCCTTTTGCTTGCCAGAATTTTTTTGAGTCAAATTTGGATCCAAGCCCACTTGGGATTCCCACTCCCCGTGTCCTGCCGTGGTGCTCCAGCCCTGGACCTGAGCAGGGCTGGGAGGGGCTGAGTGGAGCCCAATTCCAGATCGACTGAAATGCCCTACTTTGAAGTGAGAGACAAGGTTCCGTGTGGAATTAGGTCATCCCGGCGCTCATCGGAAATGAAAATTACATCATCGCGCGGTGCCTCGTCCTCAGATAAAAGGGTTGCAGCTGTTTTCCTCATCAGCTCCCAGCAGCTCTGCGCTCGGGGTCATGCAGAGGGTTATTTTAATTAAACACAACCTCTCCCGGCCACTCTGACCTCGGCTGGTGCCTGAGTTGGGTTGAGCCCCATCCTGGGGCTGGGCAGAGCCCCCTCACCTTCCTCCTTGTTCCTCCCACGCCAAGCCAGCGAGCAGGAGCTCCTCTTTCATCTCCCCTGCCGCCATCCGCAGCGAGGATTTCTGCACAAGAAAAGCAATTCCACCTCAAGGAACACCCCCAGCACTGGGCCAGCTTGGATGGGTGGCCCTGGCACCTCGCAGCACCCATGGGCAGTGCGGAGGGTCGGAGCTGCAGCCCCTTTCCTGCGGGCAGGATGAGGATTGATCCAGGAGAAGAGCCCAGGAGAGTCCCCCACGCTCCCATCTCCTCCAGGAAAACTCGCAGCAACAAATAAAAAGCCCTGTTTAAAATAACTAAACAAGGCACTTAAAGAGGTTTTAAAAATTGATAACTCCACGCACGGGATCGATCTTAATTACTGCCCAGGTGGATTTTTTTTTTTTTTTTGTCTTCTGGCTTTTTTCAGAGGAAAAAACCAAAAACCACACAAAAAACCAAAAAACCAAAAAACACCTCAGCTGCCCACACCAGCCATTAATGAGAAACGTTGAGGGCTTGTTAACAATGTCCTTTCATCAGCCCCAGGTGCTGCCAGCATCCCGCTCACGTCAATTTGCACCTCGTGGTCCAGCTCCTGCATCCCGGCCGCGGCTGATGGAGCCCAGACCCCCGGCTCCGGCCAGGCTGGGCACCTCCTCCGGCCCCGGTCCCGGCTCCGGCCAGGCTGGGCACCTCCTCCGGCCCCCGGCTCCGCATTCCCTCACACGGGACGGGGGCTGGTTTGGGTCACGCTCGGGAGCAGCGCTGGCTCCGCATCCCCGCATCACCCTGGGTGGGCGAGGAGCAAAATGCGGGCGCTGCTCTCCCTCAGCCTCCGGTCTGTAGTGATGGGGCCAGGGATGCTCGACCTTGATCCTCCTCCCAGAGTGATAACTCGGGGAGGAAAAGGGGTTTGGAAGAGTGGGAAAAGGAAATAGAGGATTCGTGGCTGGTTAAAAGTGATGTGCAACAAAAATAGGGGTAGGGAAAGGCAACCAACCACCCGGAGAGGCAAGGTTTGAGGACAGGGAAGGGTTAAAGGTTTTGCTAGGACACAGTTTCTGGGGGAAAAAAAAAAAAAAAGAGGAGAAGAGAGGGGGGAAAAAAGAGGAGAAGAAGAGAGGAAAAAAAGAAGGAAAAAGAGAGGAAAAAAAAGAGAAGAAGTGAGGGAAAAAAAAAAGGAAATCGAGGAAAAAAGAGAAGACAGGGAATAAAAAGGAAAAAGAGAGGAAAAAAATATAAAGAAAAAAAAGAAAGAAAAAGTGAAAAAAGAAGAGAAAAAAGTAAAAAGAGAGGGGAAAAAAAAGAGAAAATAGAGAAAAAAAAAAAAAAAGAAAAAAGAAAAGAAACAAAAGAGAAAAAAAGAGAACGGGAGGAATGTCCCTGTTCCCAGGCGCGGACCCCGTGTGTGTGTTTGTTCCTCACACCCTACAGATGTTATTTGAAACCCAAGCCGCAGCCGGGCCTTTGACAAGCCGCGTTTGCCCATCAGCCCCGCCGAAATCTCCCCTGTAATGGCCAGCGAGGGGCTGTCAGGAATATTTTCCATTGTTTTTCGAGCCGGCGCAGTGGCGGGGAGCGCAGGGCACGGCCCCTCACGCGGCAGCCTCGGAACCTCATTTCTGCTCCGTTTCTCCAGGAATATAAAAGCAAAGCCAATTAAACCTGCAAACGCTGTTCTTTTTTGTTTTTTTTTTTTTTTTGCATTCCTGTAAGGCTCTTATTGGGAAATTATTACTGAAATAGTCCCTAAATCTTACAGGATTCCCCCTGGAATGCTGTGCTTTAAGTTTTTAAGGGGTTTTGTAAAGGTTTACTCATTTTTGCATTTTCTTTAGGGAAGCAGCTTTGCACCACCACTCTCCCCAATAAATAACCATGTTAATACCAAGTCTTTTGAAGCTGGGTGCAACACAATATTTACAGATTACACAAATTTAAAGTAGTGGGGAAAAATGATTAAAAGTAGCAATCTGTGATTTTTCTAGAAGAAATAATAATCATAAAAGCACAGAATGGTTTGGGGTGAAAGGGATCTTAAAGAACATAACAGTAATGATGATAATAATAAAAATGATAAAAAATGTTAACAGGAACAGTTTAAAATCACCACTCCTTATCTGTAACTTAACATAATTTGGACAGTGATGTGTCCTACCAACAACATCAATTCCACTGACACAGAAAATAACAATTGTCACTGAAACAAAGTTCCTGATGCTTGAGAACTGCCTAAAAAAAAAAAAAAAAAAGGAAACTTTTAAGGGCCAAATCTTTCTCGCCCCAATCAGATGACTAATTCCTCTAATTCCAAAGACCAGGAAATTCGGGCACATATCTGAAGACGTCCCCACCACACCAATGAATCGGTTTTCTGTTTAAGATGCCTCCAGTCTGAGCTCATTACGCCGCAAACTCGGCGTGCATGGAAGTGATCTGTAACAATCCTGGAGCCTGGGGCCCTTTCCCATTTGGGATTGATACATGGGATGGAATCTGCATTTTTCATCCCGGCGTCGAACAGTACAACCAGTGTGGCTGCAGTTCTGCTGCAAATCTGATGCAGGAAATACAACAGAGTCCTTCAAAAATATTCCCATTTGCCTTGGAGTGGCTGCAGAGCCTATTTGTATGGGGGAAAAAAAAAAGGACCTACTGCAAAATTCAGTTTCTTCCCTGGTCAAGGGCATCTATTTCATTCTAAATGTAATTCTGCCAAAACAAATATTATTTTTGAGTCTTCCATTATCCCTGGCCCTGGGAAGGGCTGCAGCAGTGTGCTGGTCCGGGATGCTGCAGGCCAGGATGTGCCATGTGCGTGGCCAGGCTGGATGGGGGGCTCACAGGGCAGGGGAACCCAATTCCTGGGAAAAAAAGCACAAAGCTGGTGCCTGCCAGGGGGCAGGGGGGTCATTTGTCACACACAGAGAGTGTGGGGGTGTTTTCATCAGCTCCAGACACTGCCCCCAACCCCACCCATAGGATGAAAACTCCTGGGCACCTGTGGGGGCAGAGAGTGACCCAAACCCAGTCTAAACCCCAGCCCCTGCACCTCCTTGGTGTTGCATTATTTTATTTTATTACAAATTTATTTATACACACGATATACAATATATATCTCCAGAAATTTATATATCTGTGTCATTTGTCTTTTATATATACGTACACATGTATGTATACACGTGTGCACACACACAAACACGTGCATCTGATCAATGTCAAATGCATATTTGACTGCTGAGGGTTATTTCTGTTCAAAGCCCCACCAGCCCCTCTCGGTGCCCCCCCCAGACCCCCAAACCTGGGGGGGACCCGGCCCCAGCCCCGCGCCCTCTGTCGGGCACGGCGCGAACTGCACCCCCCGTCCCTGTCCCTGTGTCCCTGTCCCTGTCCTTGTCCCTGTGTCCCTGTCCTTATCCCCGACCCTGTGTACCTGTCTTTATCCCTGTCCCTGTGTCCCTGTCCCTGTCCTTGTCCCTGTGTCCCTGTCCTTGTCCCTGTGTCCCTGTCCTTATCCCCGACCCNCCCTGTCCCTGTGTCCCTGTCCTTATCCCTGACCCTGTCCTTGTCCATCCCTCCCTGTCCCCGTCCGTCCCTGCCCATCCCTGTCCACCTCACCCATCCCTCTCCATCCCTGACTGACCCCATCCCTGCCCTGTCCATCCCTGTCTGTCCCTCTCTATCCCTGCCCACCCCGAATCTCTGACCCAGAACAGGATTTCTGGGTCAGAAATCCCAAAGTCGGCTGTTTCCCTAGGAAGGGCATCACCCACCCCAAACCCAGCTCTCCTCATCCCTGTCCCCCACAAAAAACAAAGTCACATCCCTGAAAAACCCCAAATACCTGAAAAAAAAAACCCGTTGAGGGATGCAAATGTGGGAAAGGTTAAAGTTGATATTTGCTGCTGCCTGCTTTTGGTGGCAGCATGCATCAGAGATATAAAGAAATAATAAAATACACCCAAACTGTACATATTATAAGGCCATATTTTTATCTCGGGGTTCTGGTGACACGTACAAACCACTTGAGCTTTGCTTCTGTGGTTTATATCGCCACGAGAAACCCTTGATAAAAATACAGCTTTATATTGTACAGTGGGGTATAGTTTATTTTCCCCATATATCACACCCTGTGTTTTATTTATAAACAGACCCAAAGACACTTGCACATGCAAAGCAGTTTTTTTATTGAAGTAATTCTGAGGTATCAATAACCCTGGATTAACTAACGCATCGCCACACAATAATTTTTTGGGGGGGAGCAGTGGCCTTTCTAAAGAGACACCCATGAAAATATGATAAAACACATAAAAAAATCAGTATTTCCATGTTACAATTTACGATTCCCACACTGGAAATTTCAGCTTCTGGTGGCTCGTACTCGCAGAGAAACCTGCTAAAACCACCTCAAAATTTAGCTTTAATGTCTCTTGAATCCTTCCTACAGAGAGGCTACGTGAAATAAAGCTTTGGGTAACAGAGAAACGTGGAAATCTGAAGGAAAACTCAAACGATAAAGGAATGTGCTGCTGACAAGGAAGCAACTATGATGAGCTTTTCAAGATTTTGCCTAATTTGGCTAATCAAACCGCTTATCCAAAACTATCAGCAACATCCCTTCCCCTGCTCTACGCAAAAATAAAAAAAATAAAAAATCCCCATCTCCCAGTCCAAAAAAAAAGGGGGCAGGAATAAGGAATTCAACAGGAATTCCATCCTTCTGCATGGATCTCCCTGTGCTCCCTTAACTCCTGTTTAGGTAAAACAGCATTTTATGCCCCAAAGTGGGGAGGGGGAGCTGGGCAGGGGTGGGCAGGGCCCAGCGTGCCAGGCTGGGCTGCCCCCACCGCCAGCCAGACACCTCCTCAGGGGGAAGCTTCCACCTCGTATTTGCCACGTCCCTCCCACTCCCTTATCCCTGCTTTAATGGACATTAAAAATAGAACAAAACAGGACTGGAGATGGGAACAAAATCCGTGCACAACAGGCCCGGATCGCTGTAGCCATTCTGCTGTAAAATGTAAAAACAAGAAAGGGCAGCCGAGCTGCCTCCCCCAGGACGCATCCTGCTTTTTTAATATAGTGGTGCCACCACACATTTCACTTTGGATGTTGCATTATATTTGTATGTCACTCAAATATTTACCATTTCCCCGAGTTCTGCTGGGTGCTCTGAGAGCTCGTTACAGGCTCGGGAGCTGTGGCTGTGTGTCGTGGCTGGTTAGCATCGCGCCATCCTCTCCTTCTGCTGCCTCTCGTGGGACAGCAGCCACGCCTTCAGCGGGGCGCCCCCGCCGTAGTGGCCCGTGTCCCCGCTGCTGCGGATCACCCGGTGGCACGGGATGATGATGGGAATCTGCAAAACACAGGAAAAACCCGGCAGGAGCCAAGGGTGAGGCCAAGGGGAGCGCACGGGGAAGGCGACGGGGTGTGGATGCTGGAAAAGCTTCACCAGTGAATTCCTTCAGCTCTCTGCAGCATTCTGTGAGAGCTCTGTCTTTCCCATGCAAGCTAACCAAAACAAAGTCACCAATTTTGTAAATATTCACACCTGCAGATTGTTTTTGCTGCATTGTCATGGTTCCAACTGGAAGAACACTCGGGAATGGATGTCTTAGAACGTGGCCAATCCCCTCGAGGGGTGAATGGCCGGAGAACCAATTCCTTTATGCCATTTAACTCACTTTTTGAGAACTAACACTTAAAAACCTTGGGAAAAGCCATTAAACCAGCCTTGCCACCATTTCTGCCTGACCCTGGAGTTGGTGTGGTTTCTCTGCGTTACGACAGCGACACCGGGAACAACGGGATGTGGCCCTCGGTGCCCTGATGGGGATCTGCCACAGGCTGGACTCGATGGCCTTGGTCTTTTCCAGCCTGAATGATGCTCTGGTTCCTCGAGTGTATAAATCCAGCACCATAAAATCCAGGAGCTGTGTGGCACTGGGCTGGCAGGGACACGGAACAGCCACATCAGGGCCATGCTCCCAGCAGAGTGCAAACGGAGCTCATCCCCCAGAGATCACCCAAATTCTCAGGGAAAAGCAGGCATGGGCAGGAATTTTAATACATAAAAATGATGTGAAGTATTTAAAAGGATAAACCTGAGATATTAAATGCCATATATAAAATCTTCCCTGCAGTAGCAGGTTCTGCTGCCCAGCTGAGCCCTCAGTGACGAGGGTGGGGGAACGAAGCCTCACAGACCCAAAATGCACATGAGGAACTATTTAGATGGGATACTGGGATGGAATTGCTCCCTTGGAGGGTGGGAGGTGGCCCTGGATCCCTGGCAGTGCCCAAGGCCAGGCTGGACATTGGGGCTGGGAGCAGCCTGGGACAGTGGGAGGTGTCCCTGCCATGGCAGGGGTGGCACTGGGTGGGCTTTGGGGTCCCTTCCATTCTGGGATTCCATGATCATCCCAGGATTAGAAGGTAACTGGGAAAAAACAGATTACTGAGAAGGGATCCCAGTGCCTTGGCTCCCTGGCAGATCCTCAGTGTGGCACTTCCACCTGCACCCCAAAGGAATTCTCTGCAAGACCAAGACACTATTTTATTATTTAGCAGCAAGTCAATCCAAAATGGGCTGTGAATTTTTAAAACATCCAACAGGAGAAGTTTCACTCTGGCCTAACCAATTCTCTCTTTCCCGCCNCATTTACAACCACACGACACACAGATCCTGCAAAATCAATGCCAGAAGTTACATAATGCACTGATAATGCAGAGAAGAACATAAATGTGGGGCTTTTTTTTTATTTTTTATTACAGGTGATTATCATAGCTGAAGTACACACCATAAAAACTGCAATACATCATCTCTAATCACGGGTGTGTTTTGGTAACTGCATAGTAATGGCACCGCAGCAGTGGAGCTGGGACAGCAGCAACTCACCCAAAAGGGCACTTCTCACAGATTTGGGTATTTCAAGTCAAAAATTGTAATTTATTTCTATGCAGACACACAGACAAATTACACACTTTACCCTGACTCATTTTAATCCCATTTTTAATCATTACAGTTCAAGCACTGTGGTAAATTTTGAGCCTGGGATACACAAACCCCAAAGCAGCTGAACAGCTTCTGGCCAGACCATAAATTGAGACTTTTTTTTTTCTCAAGCGGGTGTTCCTTCAGTTTTCCTAATTAATTTCAATGCCTGAAATTTAAAATCTTAATCTCAGCCCACATTAAATGGGAATAAACACAGGTGCTTGTTGCTGATCAAGGTTTAAATAAAAAAATGCCTCCAGTATCTGCTTTATCTGGAGGTGGCAATGCCACCAGTGCTTCAGGCATCTGTGACAACTCCAGTGAGTACCAATAAAAGCTTTGCTCCATGCCAGGCCATCCCACAGTTGCTTTATGACTTCTTCAAAGAAATTGGGGTTTTTTTTTTGCAAGTGTTTTTCTGGTTTGGGGTTTCTCCGCCTTTACACTCCCCGCAGTTACCGCAGGAGGCTTGGCTGGAGTGACAGAGCCATAATAATACACTGTAAAACATCTCTGAGGTTCATCTGCAGTTCTTTAAAAACACACACAGTGAAGCAGCAGAATTTGGTGGTCAGGCTATAAATCTTGGTGGAGGAAAACAACAAAAAAAAAAGGAGTTTATTTTCAAGTGTGGGGTCTTGGATGATCCCTGGGTGGGTGCAGGACCCGTTCACAGCACAGGGAAAGGGGGTTGAGCTGCTCACCACCAAGCAAAAGGAGGAGGGATGAAATAAATGCCATTTTTTCCATGCTCAAAACAAAGAATTCCAGGCTGAGATTGTCCCAACACAAGCACCCACCAATCACCCTCCCCAGCTCTGGAGGCAGAAGTGGTACAAAGACCATACCAGCACTGCAATTTAAAAATATTGAATATTGCTTCAGTTTGGCTTAATTGTGGCGACAACGTTCAGCCTACTAAAATAATTAAACCTGCTAAAATTTATTAGGGCCCTAAGGACATTTTAGAGGGAGAACTACCCTAGTCTGGAGCTTTAATGCCTCAGCTACATTTAATGTAATTTTTATCAATAACCAAGCAGCTCATAATATTGTAGCGCCGCTGAAATCTTCATGCTGTGAAATCTAATTCCTCTGCTCCACGAATCCATCACACACACACAGCCCCTTCCTCAAACACTGTGAAACTCCCAAACCCAGAGATTCGTCTCCAACACAAAAATAACATGAAGGAGCCCTCGGATCGATGCCGGAGTCCCTCTGATTCGGGCACCAGCTGAATATTTTCTCCAACTTCGCTTTTGTTCTTCTGGGGAGAGGCCCACAAGGGAAAGGAGCTTGTTTTCACTCGCAGCCTCATCAATACCTAAATCCTGGTGAACAAGTGACACTGAGAAGCTGTAATCAATAGCTCCCTGTGCGTTTTTTCTTCTGGTCAAATGGTTCAGCACTACTGACAGCCCTGACACTCGGAACATGATGCTAAATCTTTATCAGCAGCCATCTGGGTGAGTGGCAGAACAAGGCTGGGCCGGTCATTAATGCTCGTGGTGATCTGTGGATAAACTGAGTCCTCCAGAATGTGTTTGTTTAGGGGAAAAAAGGTGGGGGAAAAGCTCCCTGCCCATGGGATCCATCACTCCCAACTTCATTTAGCAAATTCTGGTGCTCTGGGCATTCCCAGTGTTCGGTCTGAGGGGAGGGAACTGTCCCATGGCATGGCTGAAGGGCTGGAGAGCTCCTGGACCCACCTGGAGCAGCCAGGGCTGAGCTATCAGGTTGAGACACACTCAGCAAAAAAGAGTGTTGTGGTTTGCTCGTGTCACAGAATCCCAGACTGGACTGGGCTGAAAGGGAGCTTAAAGATGATCCAGTCCCACCCCCTGCTTTTCCTCCCCCTCTTCCCCAGCAGAAGGAAATCCCGTGATGTGACCCAAGGTGGGTCCCAGATTATCATCAGCCACCAAAGGAAGTGAAGGTATTAGGAATGAAAATATTTAGGAGAATGTTCTGCCCCCAGAGGGTGCTGGGCACTGCCCAGGCTCCCCAGGGAATGGGCACAGCCCGGAGGCTGCCAGAGCTCCAGGAGCGTTTGGGCAGCGCTGCCAGGGATGCCCAGGGTGGGGGTTTGGGGTGTCTGGGCAGGGCCAGGGGCTGGAATGGATGATCCTGTGGGTCCCTCCCAGCTCAGGACATTCCATGACTCTGTGAATGAGCACACAGGCACTTGTCTGTGTCCACAATATTTCAGATCCACCCTTCACAATCTTCTCGCAATAGTGCTCAGTATGTTTTGCCTGAATATCTGTGATTTAGCTCAATATGACATCCACAATTCAGGATGGATTGATGCAATATCCTCGACTTAGGACAGACTGATAGCAGCAGCAGGCTGTGCCCTGGCTGGGGTGAGCCCAGGGAACAGCACAGCTGGAGAGGGGACAAACCCAGCGCAGGCAGCTCCGAGTGCCACGATCAGCCCGCTGAAGATGTCTTATTTAAGGCTCAGAACACTCATTTAGGATGGCCTTGGACTAATCAGCCCAACATTCTCCATCTCCCATGAGCCTCTGTGATTTCTTTTTGATCCTCCTCTACCAGTCTAATGAGATTTTTAATTGAACTTTGTGGGTTCCCTTTGAGGACCACAGACCTTGCAATCAGTGTGAACCACAGCAAACTCCGGGAAGTTTCTCCTGCCAAAGGTGAGCTGTCCCCACCCTGTCCTGGGCACAAACTGAGGCAGCTGATGCTGGCACCTCTCCCACCTTCTGGTAAAGCTGAGGGTCATCCCATGAATTACGGGAAGCATCCCAACTGCCAGGGGAAACCTATGGAATGCACACTGCCCAAACTAAAGACCAAGCCTTGACTTGTAGGAGGGAGAAATGTGCTGGTATCTGGAGGAGAAAGGTGAGATTTGTGATTTTTATCCAAGTGTTTGAGGGACAATGTGTGATGCCTGGCTCAGGGTTATTTCAAAGGGTCCATTTTCCTGGTACTACCACCCTCACTAAATCAGCTTTATCACAAATCCATCTACCACCACCCCAGGCTGCTCCAAGCCCCATCTAACCTGGCCTTGAGCACTTCCAGGGATGGGTTTGGGGTTTGGACTGAGGGTTTAGACCCTGGGAGGTTACTGGGGAATCTCTGGCCTCCCATGTTGTCTTCACATTGGTCCTCTCAGTATTTTCTTTAATAACATTTGTGTGAGGCTGCAACGTCGAGGAGCTGCAAATTGGGTCAGAAAATCAGTTTTCGCAAGAGCTGATGGCTTTACACACGGAACTAACAAAGGTGAGGGGGTTTTCTGCAGTGCCACGTTTCATCTCTGTGTTTCACCTCATGCATAAAATCCCCGTGCATTCCACACAGTCAGCCTGCCCAGGATGGCTCACAGGTGAAGGACCACGGAGGCATTTCTGGGGGAAACACGAGCAGCAGCTCACACTGAAGTGCAGAAGGACAATGTGTGTGTGTGTGTGTGTGTGTTTGCATGTGGAATATGGATGGAATTCCACATTACCTCCAGGAGATGAGCACTGGCAAAATTGTGGTTTGCGATGGGCAGGACTCTCATTACAGCACTGATTTTTTTTTTTTTTTT